>JAFBJU010000994.1:0-429082 GCA_016785305.1 Colistium nudipinnis | reverse complement strand
GGGGGGGGGGGGGGGGGGGGTTTGTGTCTTCAGAGTTGAAGAACTACCTAAATATCCTAGTTAGAAACCTGGACGTGTTAATAATCATCAGTGTGTAGTAGTGGGTCTCCTTGTTTTCCCCCCATGAGATTGTTGGACACAAGCCACATGGCACACAGTGCGTGGAGGTTTTTCCAGATATCTTTTTGTTTCTTAAGACATTGGATAAATAATTCTGACACGCTCTATCAAAACAGTTTGAAATATATGTAATCTTCATTACCACACGCTCTGTCCTTGTAAAAAAAATGCCTTGGACTGAACCATCCTTATTCGCAATGTCACTCTAAATAAATGATAGTTAATATCAATATGATAATATTGACAACCTGCTATCAGACACACAAACCGCTTATACCGTCTTTGGGATCGAGTGGCTGGTGGAGAAAGTGACGTCTGCATAATCAGATAAAAGACTCAGACTGCAAGTGAGGCGTTTGGAGCGCACACTGGAAATAGTAACAACATTTGCCGGCCTTATGACGCTGCCATTCACTGAAATCAAATAGTTTCTCACTGTTATAGTCTAGGTTTTAAACCTATTATGAAACGTATTTTCTGTCCGCAAATTATACACATGAAGAAAAGATAGAAATATATAAATCTCAGTTCGGAAAGGTAACATTTCCATAGGGGGTGATTGCCGTATGTGTATGGTGTGGAAGGTCAGATACATAACGTACCTGTGTCTAACCAGGAACCGTCTTTTATATACCCGGCTCCAAGTTTAAGACCCTTTGGGACCAAAGATCCAGATGTTGTGCTAACCGGTGTGCCGTGTCCAGACTAAACTATACTTGAAGTCATGGGCCTTATAGCCAATGTCCCCTATTTTGGGTTGTATGTCTTTTTTTTCTTACTGATAAACAGAAATATAGGATCTATCAGAGTAAATCTGCACCCTGTACTCCGTGAAAAGTACTTTCTTTTGGAGTTGAATAACGGAGGGCACAAACTTCATTTCTAACACCTTTAGACGACCTGCTTGAGAGAACTGCTATTAAATTGCCACGGTTGTTTTCCCACACAATAACAGAAGCACGGTCGATTAATCCACTAATTGTTGTCATTTCGCCGGCCAGATAACACGGACATGGTAACTCATACTATTGGGTGATTCAGCTGTCACATTTACTCTGGGCAGTATGCTTAATGCACTTTATTCTACATTGTCTGGAGGCTATAAGATTCCGCAGAAGAAGGGGACGCGCGTAATTGCGCTTGACACGGCGAATATTAAACGATAATGTTCTACCAAATTGGGATTATGAAGTTGTTTAGAGCGGAACAATCTGAAGAGCTGGGGTGGGGGGCCTAATAGGAATTATAATTTGGGGTATATATAGTGCTGTGTCTACATACTTGCCCCTCTATAGCCCCCTCCTCCAAATCTACGTCGTGGACTCGCTTCCGCTTCGCACGGTTGGTCATTGATGCGCAGTGGAGGAGAGAGAGAGAGAGAGAGAGAGAGAGAGGGAGACGTCGAATCGACTGGGCAGACACCGGGAGGGAGGGAGAGAGAGGAGGGAAGAAGGAGGTGACGGACCTGCTCCTCTGGGACTCGGCTGCAGCTCACTGCCTGCTGCTTCTCTCCGCAGAGTCGGCGCACAGATCCGTGAAACTGAGGCACCGAGCGAGGAGCGCCCCCCACCCATCACCGAGCCGAGCACCGCGTGGATCTCCGCCGCGCCCGCGGGGAATCTGGACTAACCCTTGAGAGGAGGGAGGAAGCAGGATTCATGGAGGCTCTGCGCTGCTTCATCGAGCCAGACGCCTGGATTATCTGATTTGGGACTGGGAGGCATTATTGCACGATTTAAACGGGCCAGGCGACGTCTCTCCGCTGAGCCATCGCCATCTCCAACTCTGTAGCCTGCGAAGTGTTTTTTTTTTGTTTTGTTTTTAGGTAAGATGATCCCGCTCTGACCCGGCTCAATGTGCTCATTGTTGTAAAGACTACTTTTCCCTTAGAGGAATGACTGCTCTTTGCAGAAGTTATATGGTTGTAGAGACTTTTTTGTGTGTATTAATAGAGGCCATTGCTTGGTTACACTTTGTTCTGGGCATCACCATGTTGCCATGTCATAACACAAGCTTATGTCTTTAGTTTAGGGAACGTGAATAGGAAATAATGTTTCTTCAAAGCGATGGGCCTGCTTCAATGTGCAGATATAGTCTGCTAAAGTATTTTAAGTCATCTACAACTTTTTTTAAGCCTAAAAAATATACTATGTTTATGACAATGATATGTGTTCTCTACAAAAAAAACTCAACTTATTCGAACAACATAACATAGATAAAATATGTTATGTTGATGCTCTGAAAGTTCTCAAATCTCAATTACATTGATGGTGATGTGTTTTGTTATGTCTGCAACAGTCATTTCTGCTTTAATTCTGAAGCTGTTAGTCTGTCATGCACCAAAACACACTTGACTAGACGTATACAAATCAACATTTGACAGCGTATACTATTTATGTGTGGGACCGTCCACGGGCACTGACTGTTCTGTTTGTCTTGTTCCAGCTGGGGCGGTCGTTTTCAGAAGATCCGGTGATGGCGGACCAGGAGGAGACTTTTAGCCTCCAAAACTCTCCCGGTGGCTCGGATACGAGGGAAGTACAGGCCGATAATAAATCAGAGAAACAGAACGGGACTTCCAGCAAATCCCCATCTTCACAGACAACGTACATCCAGCAGGTCAGTGCGCAGAGGCCTCACCCTCGGTGCTCCAGGCGGCACAACAAGGCCACACACTCACACTAAATACATATTCCTCCGGGGATGTCGGTGTCTATTTGGATGATTACATATGGACAACGTATTTAAATGGGATGCTGGTGGGCAAATTCTAAAACCTAAGCTGGGAATTCAGTCTGCATTATTAAACAGTTACACGCTGAGAATAACTGACTCAAAAAAAAAAAAAAAAATGACAAGAAAAGGTGTTAAACATTTCAGATGTTTCGAAGCATTTTCCACTTAATTAGCCGAAACATTCTCGTGTAGCTTGAAGGACGCTACATATTAACTGTGGTTTATTATAACTGTTACCGTTTTTAGTTTAACTGTGTTGCAGAGCGATTGATTTTAGCCCGATTGTAATTTGTTAAGCGTCCACACAAGGGTGATAATGTCACTACATTGCCTACATTATTAATTGTGTAGAATAGTGCGGCATCTTATCGGCGAAAAGTGTATTTAAATTAGAGATGTTTTCCCTTCAGACTACATCCACTTATAATTGAATATGTAGCAGTCGAGGAAACGTTATTTGACCTACTCAGAGGGCCACGATATACCAAGTGAGACTCGTGTAAGAGTGTGTGTTATTTCAGGGCCTTTTTTTTTTAAATTAAATGAAATACATGAGCGCTATACGGACGTTTGTTGATCTTTTATTTTGAAGGGGATGGAGGGCATAAAAGTCTACCTGCACGAGAGGGAACTGTGGTCGAAGTTTCACGAGGTGGGGACGGAGATGATCATCACCAAAGCCGGAAGGTGAGATGCCAACATGAAGAAATACCGTCATTATCATGACTGGGCATTACGCATCACACTATACATGTGCGGGCTGCAGTTCTGGTTTTTTGGGGGCTCCTCCACGCCGTCGGTGTGTAGGCGTATTTGGGACTTAAAAAATGTAGACTATAGACCCGAGTGGATTTTTTGGTGTGTGGGGGGATTTGGGAAAATACAAGCTGCAGAGAAAACACAGAGCATCTGGTGGATGTTTTAGCTCTCTGCATACACCACCAGTGCATATTCATTTTAGTCTGGGTGGCCTTGTTGGGGAATGCAATGCATCCACCAATCATTTTCAGAGAACACCTGGAGAAATGTGTCATCTGGTGTAAAATCAGTATGGGCCTCACAGATGTCCTTTTATGCTCTGAGCAGCATGTGCCCTGTCGTTCGCAACCTTTGCATCTGCTCGGCGTGTCTGTTTGCCTGTGCGCGTGCATTTGTCACTTGCAGCCTGCACTTTTGCTCGCGACACGTTGTGCGTGGCACTGAACATGTGTCCTGCTGTCAGCTCCACATATGGCCCCTGACTGCATCCAGTCACAATGACGCACGTCTGCCGAGGGTGCATTTATGCATAAATGCATGATGGCCGGTGGCTCGCTTGTATTGTGACCGATGAAAACATTTCTAATTCAACACAGCAATCCGTTTCATTTTTGCTCTGCAGTGCTATTATAGAGCGCGTGTGTTTTCTCGCCGCTGCACAAAGTCCCCATTATATTCCCGTCAGTCATTTCACTCGTGTTTCTGGCGTGAAACCATATTAAGACAGCCAGCCTTCCCCTCTTACTCGTGAGACTGCATATACTTATTTCATTTCTTGCCGTGGGACAGATACCAAATCTCCAGATGATTTACTGAAATAATCCAGCAAACATCTGGCCCAACACGATGTTAAAAAGTTGTATAATGCGCCGGTCTCGCTCGGACCTGACGCGCTGAAAATACCTTTTCCAAAACGGAACTTGACGTTTGAAAACAACTCAACGTGAGCGTGACTTTAGTTTGCTGGGAGAATTTAAAATGTCTTTCATCTGAAAATAGTAGATCTATTTTGGAATCCACAAATCCATAATAAATGCCTGTGACCTCTATACGTTTGAAAATGACCACACTTGGACGTGAAATCTAGTGATTTCTTCTCCAGGGCAGAAAAACCATCGAAAACACACCACAGTCTATTTTTTACTTGTGTATTTTTTTTTCCCCAGACTGTGACAGAAATAATGCAGATTGCTATATTAACCGTATTTTTGTCCTTTTCCAGGCGAATGTTCCCCAGCTTCAAAGTGAAGGTCACGGGACTAAACCCCAAAACGAAATATATCCTCTTGATGGATGTTGTTCCTGCGGATGATCATCGATACAAATTCGCCGACAATAAATGGTAAATAACTTTAATTTCATGAATAAATAACATCATTGAATTGACACAAAGCAACTTTTCTTCGGGCGAACTTTGAATTGCACGCACAGCAAATTTCCTAATGAAGTGAGCGTTATTGTGTCGGGAAGTGACACACCCCTCTGGTGTATAGCTCCACAGGAAATCTTACATAGTTGTCCTGATGGACGCGAGTCGGAAGTGAACGTATTCATTCCTTAAGACTTATGAACTGTGCGGTTTTTTTTTAATTGAGGCCAAGAAACTTAGTGCGCGCGTTGAATGGGCGTTTGGATGACCTTTGCAAAACAAAATAAAGTTTATGTGAACTCCACCAAAAGGCTTCCTGTCACGAAAGAGCAAAAACATATTTATATTTATATTTATTTAGTGTCTATGATGAGGAATGCCTTGTTTGGGTCCGTGTCTTTCAAAGAGGATATACTTAAAGGGGATAATACTGCTAATACTAATTCTCCTCTTGATCTAACACTGTTGGAAGAAAGTGCTAGACTCTTCAAATCTTCAAATCTTCTTTTTTTTTTTTTTTTTCTAAGATACATATCTTAGAGTCAGTAGATATTTATCTGGCAACATCATGAATTGGAATTATTTGAATCCAGACATTGATTCGGATTTATTTACCCAATTGCCATTTAATCCTGAAAATCCTGAAATCCCTCCGCGCAGTTAAAAAAGGGAAAGAAGAAATTGTCAACGGATGCATGAAAAGTGGTAATTAACGTTGCGCACCACGGATACGGTCCACCTCGTCCAGTCTTTTTTAGAGGCTGCACGGTTGCTCGTTGGCGTGTGTGTGTTTGTCAGTCCGAGGTGTTACAGTGTGACTGTGCTGCTGTGATCCAGGTCTGTGACCGGGAAGGCCGAGCCCGCCATGCCCGGGAGGCTCTACGTCCACCCGGACTCCCCCGCCACGGGGGCGCACTGGATGAGGCAGCTCGTCTCCTTCCAGAAGCTGAAGCTGACCAACAACCACCTGGACCCGTTCGGACACGTAGGTGCCTAGGCCTATCCTCTTTTTTTTAATTATTATTATTATTATTTTACGACTACTACTCCGCATGCATCGATTCTCTTCCACACATTTTTATTTTCGTCACGGTTAATACCGTGTAGTACCCTTATATCTCAATATATATTTGTCAATCTAATACTTCTTTTCACGACTGATCGTTGACTTCGGATTTTTCTCATTGACTTTCAAACTTATCTTATACGTCCATCTCCCATGCACATTGTGACGTAAATAATCACACGGTTGAATCGGACAAAATATAATAATTATTATTGTTAGAAATTAATGTTTAGTATTATATTTTAGTCGAAGTGTATTCGACTGCCCATCAGTAACACGACTTGTAGCATACACTGGAATTTAAATGTGCATGATAGGGTGCCATTCAAGTAAAAATAGCAATTACATTATCATTTCAAACTTTCAAACTTCCTCTATTTCTGGTACACATTGCATTTCTTGTTTTCGCAATGGCATATTAGAAAGAGAGTTTTACTCAATGCAGAAAATACAGTTGAAGAACCTTTCCATAAACTTTTCCATCATGGAAGAAATTCACTTCAAAAAAGTGAATCGCTTTTTTCAAAATTTGAAAAAACTTCCAAGTCTTTTTTTTTATAAAGCTCGCTTTTTTTTAATATACACTTTAATTATTTGCTATAAAAATGCAAAACGTTGATATTGGAAAATACTGCAAGATAAAACTTAAACATATTGTAGAAATGGATCTCTCAAAAACAAAACAGGACTTTATTATTATTATTTATTTATGTTTGCTCATAAATGCTACAGCAGTGTGAATATATAACTTGGAAATGTGCACTTAAAATATGCTTGCCTTTGAAAATATACAAAGGGCACCATAAATGATCCTCGAGTCTGTGCCCATATGGAAAACCAAGGTGTACATTATGTTCTAATGAGTCTGCAATACTTAAACCTGCTGTATGGAGAAAAGTAACATAAGTTAGAATAACCTGATTGTTGTATCAGCATCCGGAATTCTCTTTGGGACTTTTTGTTCCTTGGGTGTATTATGGCACCGCCTAAATGTGTTAAAGTTTCCGACCTCCTGGAATTTTGCTTTCATATAGGAGCAATGTTTGAGCAATAAGGAGAGAGGAAGTTGCACACCTCCCTCCCACCTCATTCTCCCCTTTACCAGTTGGATATGGCATGGTACCCATTTCCTAACCTTAACCCCTCATTATTCTGAACTCAATCTCTGTCCCCAGGCTTTTTAATTAATCCTGTCTTACACAAATTACAAAACACAAACTTCACTTACTTTCTCAACACATTTTCAGGCTGCAAATGAGCACTTGGCAGCAGGTTTTCATAAAAAAATATATATAAATGTGTTGATGGGCACATGGGGGCCTAATTAGATGTCCTCTTGAAGAACTACAACAGTTGGACAATTAGCTTTCTGCTGTTAGTCGGGGGGAAAAAAAGCAATTATGAAGTTGGCTAAAAGCAGTGGCAGACCTGGGTTAATGAACAGAGGTCCAATTAAAAGGAAAACACAAGAAAATGAATGAAGTGCTAATGCTAATTAGAGCCGTTAAACTACGTAAGGTTGTTTAATGTTCATGGTCATTATTAGACATAATTAGAAACGAGGGGGAAAAAAAGCTAGTTAGTAGTTGAATATTAGATTCAGTTAGCGTAGAAAATCATGTGTATGCATTCTTCAGACACACACACACACACACAAACACACACTCACTCACTCATTATCCACATGGCACCTATAGTGCTTGCTGCCCTGCCAAAGCCCAGCTGGTGAAATTAAAGTGCAGCTCAGTCGGAATGTGAGCGGAATTGTACTTTTTGGGCTAAAGTGAAGTTTTGATTGGTTGCAGTGGTTCCTGGCTCGGCCTCTTTGGTGCCGGGAGACAGCACCGTGGGATTCATAAATGAAATAGTGGTGTCTCGCCAGAAAAATCTATACTCCATCAGCTTGTTGGTCCAGCTGGTTGAAATAACTTGTGGGATGATTTATAATTACTAGAAGTGAGACACGAGAACAAAACGTATCGCTGATGTCGAGAGGAACGGTTTCGGGGACAGGGCCCAGAGCAGACGTTTTTCCTCCAGACCATGTCTGGTAATTAGACACATGTCAGCGGACTGAGCCGGGCCGAGCTCACAGCTCAGCACCGACGGAGTCGGACAGAAAACAAGGGAAGCTAAGTCCTTGGCCCTTGCAAACTTTTTTTTTAAAATTGAATAATTAAGAGGTTTAAATGCAACAACGTGCCGTGTAAAAAGTGCACGCACCAACTCATTTGCAATAGCAAATACGTCAAAAAAAAAAGAAAAAAAAAAGGCTGCGGAACACATTTTCCTGAAGTGACATATTTGAAAGGTGACTTATTGTATGAAGTGGGCCATAGAGGCGCAGTGTAGTAGAGTTTCTGCCAGTATTTTACACATGGATCATATTGTAGCCTCAAGGTCATATCTCCATACAGTTCATTTATATTGATTATATCCAACAATTGTCTACTCCTACATTACAACGTTTTCCTTACTTTAACTCGCAACTCCCTCTGAAGTATTACTCAGAATACTACTCGAACCGTAGTCCCATTGTTATGGATCTATGTAAGCCCGTTGGTGTTGTTTTCTTAGATTCCCGAAAGAAAAAGAAAAACAAAACACTTGTTTTTGCCTCAGGTTTCATACCGAGCTGCAGTTTCTGCTTTGATCTTCCTCTCAACGCTGAGAATATTTCTCAGTGTTATTCTCCCCCCTCACTTTGCTCCCGCACTCGTCTCCCTGTCTTCCCACGCATGTTTCGGCCAGGCGGGTGGAGTGTGAGGATCGCACTGTTTATATTTGAATGGCAGTGTGCGATGAGCGATAGTTGATGGCGTACAAAGTCCGCTAATCCCGAGGCTCGGGGAAACTCTCTGAAGTGGTGAGACTTGAAAGCAAAAGGGCAACGGCACGAGACCCAAAGTGATCCCTCACTATCATTAAATACTATCATCCAGAGGCTGGGAGGCAGGAATTTATCGGGGGGGGGGGGGGGGGGGTGGGGGTGGGGGGGGGGGGGGGGGGGGGGGGGGGTAAAGATACTGAGACCCTGGCAGGGAGGCGGCTGGACCAGGGGGGCGAGGCGTGTGCTGGGGCCCCAGTGGGTGGTCCACAGCTACGCCACTGCACCCCCCCCCCCCATACTAACACACATACTGGACTTTGAAACCCACAGCCAGCAGACCACGCACTTTTCCACGGTGCAGTGTTCACTTAGAAAATTCCCATGCAGCTTCTGTTGTGTCACAGACATTTTTAGCTCCTGAAATCCTGTTGTGTGATGAGTTTGCGTTGATGGGCTCGTATGTCCAATAAGCCTGCAGCGAGTGAATGCACGGTTTTGGTTTAACCTACTTTTTCTCCACACCATAGTTTGGAAAAGTGCTTTCATTGAAAGTTAATGTGAATCCCATATGGATCAAAATTGAATACAATGATTGGAATATAAATATTGTAAGTCATATTTAGCATTTATACAGCGACTTCACTTGACAAAAAACTGTTTCAGTGAGTTCACATTCCAGTGTGAGGCATTAAAAACCTGTCCTGCAAAAAATGTGTATTTATGGTAGACTTTAACATTCGCAAAAGCAGATTTTCCATATGCATCACCCACTCCTGCACAGCCTCCTTATCTAAAGTGATACACTGACTGATACTTTGTGCACAGGGTCAGTCATTCCCATTAAATCATCTTTTCGTTTACACGGTGCATGGATTTATCCTCTCTGTAGGCCTCTATGGTTCACTTGGCTCTGAGAAAGGACTTGGGGTTGTAGCTGTGCAAAAAAAAACGCAGGATGCCCCCACAGGTACCAGAGGTCAAGGCGACGATCCCTTGTCTCTTTTCAGGCCTGCAGTGAAAGGCAGGTACAAAAACAAGCTTTGAGGTAACAGATAAGAGGCCTGTCCATGGGACAGAGAGGTGGGAGGAGCAGGGTATATAAAGTAAAGGGAATTAGGAGCAGGATAGAGGAAAATGTAAGTGTATCTAGTGAAAATAGAAAACCAGTAGATTTCCACAAGGCTGACAACCATGACCCCCTGTCACGTCAAATCAATTAGACTTAAGACTCTCGGATGAGAGGGCCTCAAAAGAGAAGTTCAAGGCTCAAGTTCAGCTGTGTGGACCGCGTCTTGATGTCGCCACTGGTAGTAGTCATCACTTAGCACAGACTAGGTTAGTCGGGTTACAGGGGCAAAAAGAGAAAGGGCCTGCTTATTTCAGCCCATTACTCTTCTGGGACTCCCCATCTGCTCTGCCTTTGACCGTTGCCGTGGAAACAGTCCTGTGATAATTCTAATATAGTGAATATGCTAAGGTTTACGTTGTTTTCAGTTTGACATGAAACTAATGTCACATTTGATTTCTTTAAATGAGTATAAGGTTCATAGGAGTGGGCAGTTATGCAAAAAAACAAACAAAAAAAAAACATTAGAATGCACCCATAAGAATTAATTTACGAAAAATTCAATCTAAATTACGTTTTGCAGTGCAATAAAACGTTTAACTCTGGTCAAACATGTACTACATTATAATAATGCAGTCTTTGAATGAATAAATGTAGCTTCATATGATCTATCCAGGGTTTTCTTTAGATTAAAGGATTACACTCTTAACCTAAGCAGCTGTCAAGCCCTCGTCTTGTTTTTTCTTGCGATTTTTTTCAATCTATTTCCCAAATTCTTCTACAATTTATTTATTTTTAGAGTTCATTTAAAATAATAATATATGTTTTTTTTAACTGCGACTAAGCGCTAGCTTTTTTCTTTCTTTTTTTTGCAGATCATCTTAAATTCGATGCACAAGTACCAACCAAGGATTCACATTGTGAAGGCGGATGAAAATAACGGCTTTGGCTCCAAGAACACGGCCTTCTGCACCCATGTCTTCCCCGAAACCGCTTTCATTGCGGTCACATCCTATCAGAACCACAAGGTAAGTCCTTCATGCATGGGCCGCTCTTGGAATTTGCGTTATTAATCACTGTAATTGTTTTACGGCGGACAGGTGGGTTATTTAAAAATACACGGCGGATTCGTTTCACACAATCTTTTTAGGAAACGCCGCACAAACACTGCAAGATCCACATATTAAACAAAAAAGGCAATTCACGTTACACTCCATTTCCCATTATTAAAACACCCACAATTAGTGTATTGCAGTTAATAAAGAAGACTTTCAATGTTGACAATTTTCTATAGACCAACTTAATTCAATCAAACTGGATTCTTAGCGAGGTCAAAGCAAAGCCTCGTCTCTGTCGGCTGAAAATGTCTGATATCACACTGAGTCACTGACAGACGAGGGAAAGCTGCTGATACTCGACTAGACGACGTCTGACCTCAAGAGACTTTTTCCAGTTACAGGACTACAGCGCTTTGTAGCGCGAGACAAGCTGCAGATAAAGCAGATACTGGTAGATAAATATATAATACTCCTGAAAATACTCCTAGAAATCTCAAAATACCCATTATATAACTAAAATTGAGTTGTTTATTATTATTATTATTATTATTATTATTATTATTATTATTATTATTATTATTATTATTATTATTATTATATTCATTGCTCTTATAAATAGTCGAATTTAAATAGTTCGCCATGCAACTAAAGTTATTTTGCGAATGCCTACTTTATTTACACTTAATGTTGTTACTCTTGACCGAACAGTGGCAATACGATAACCACGTTGCTCGTTTTTAATTTGGTTTTTCCTTTCGTCTTTAATTGTTTCGTCAAAATAGGTTTTTTGCCTTTCGGTGACTAATAGGCAATATGTTATACTTAGTCGCGCTTTGGTTTAAAAGATAAAACGGGAAAAGTTGAATGCAAATGTCCAGATGTAATAATGTCTTAATAATAATGAATATATAATAATACACTTAATATTAATAATTAAGTGTATTCCTAATTCGTTCGTGTTTTTGTTTGGTTTTTTTGCTCGGTGTAAAGCTAGGTAAATTAATTCAATTTGCCACTGTTTCTATTCATGTTTTTTTAAACAATCACTCATGATTTTAGATACGATAAGCCTGTAATAACATACATTAAACGAAAGTTAAATGTCCAGCCTGTTAGTGAATTCTCGAGGCCGTGCCACCTCACATTTATTGACCTCTCCAGTCGTGCCTGCGTGTTAAAGAGAGCAGAAATGAAACTCTGTATTTACTCTGTCCAGATTTCTGCTGGAAAAAAAACATCTCGGGATCACAGATATCTGTAAACAGCGTCTGTTTAACATCATTTAACCATGTAGGCCTACATGTTTTTACTTTGGGGGGATATGGGAGAAAGGGGAGGAAGCTCATAATGTCCCCACAGCCAATCAGAGGCCTCCGCGCTCCTGGGAACAGGAAGCACAAATGACCGACATTCTGAAGAAACCATTCATTATTTTTCAAACATGTTATTGGGGTCTGAGATCGTAACCCCCGGGCTAATTATTGGGGCTTGCCAGGGCTGCACAAAAACATTTCTGATTTCCAGGCGTGTTACCACAACTGTCTAATCAAACAGTCCAACATCTGCGGAAACAATATGTGCTGCAGGCATGTGTCCAGTTCACCTGCTGGACCCCTGAGCTAATGAAAATGGTCAGTCTTTCCTCTCACAGCTGTAATTAAAAAAAAAAATAAAACATTTCTAAGCTGTGTTTTTTGAATTGATGTAATCTAAACTGAAAAAAAGTCAAACACTTCCTAACTTAAATTCAAGTTAGACTTTGAATTTTTCAAACTTCATCTCTTTGACCTAAAATAGCACAAAGCATCTGGAAATATGTTTTATATGCAGGCCTCGGTTGTTTTAATGAGCAAGGTTTGGACACAGTCTAAAAAACAGGGCCGTCTTTGAAGTTGTGTATAGATTATATATATATATCTAGAGAATTATATTTAAAAAGAATTTCATATATTTTCCACTCTCCTTATTTCCGCCCTCCGAGGCCTGAGTCAGCAGAAGAACACGCATGTGTTTTGCGAAATTTGTGATTTATTTATTTTTCTTCTGTAAACTGAGCTCAGGCTATCACTTTGGAATGGGTTATTTGTTATTGCTGCATTTCTTCTTGAAGCGCTTGCGGAGGGTCAAAGGGAAATGCAACACTTCCCTGAACTCTTCACTTCAAACGTTGATAAAAGAGAGAAAATAAAAACAACACGTAAATGCTCTATCCCCCGGCTGCATGCCTGAGCGAGAAGCGAGCGCAGTGTCACACGAGAGAATTTACAAGGTCCGGCGAGTGTGTCAGCCAGCGTGCAGACAAACCTTCAGCCTTGTCAGAAAGCTGGAAGTGTACGAGAGCAGCCAACTAATTACCTGCCAGAAACCACTGCTCGTGAGCGGGATATCCCTGGATTGTGTTTAACCTCTTTAGGGGATTCACTCACTGTTTCAGGGTGGCTCTCCAAATTCTGCACTTTTGTTTTTTGTTTTTTTAGAAAAAGAGGAAAAAAAAAACAAAAAAAACATGAAGTCATATAATAGATGACATTATTTCCATCTGTCGAGCACGCGCCAACTGTATGCCGAGCCAGAGCCCATCAATTGTTCCATTATAAATGAGGAAATCAAATATGCCTGATTGAGGCATGCTTTCGTTGAATGGTTTAGCTTAGGATCCCTAAAAGCGTCTTAGGTTTCTGGAAATGTGATCTATCATTACGTTCTCTCGAGTGACTTGTAAGCAGTTGGGTGCATCCAAAAAAGCTTCATAACTAAGTCGCCACAAAAAATATCGGGTAAACCCTGAAGAGGACTGGTCCGAGGGAGCGTAAGAGGACATATACTGAGTGTCTCTTAATATGAACTGATGTTATCAATTTTTCATTTCTTTTTTGAATAATCCATAGCTTAAGATCTTGTAATGCTATGCAAAAAAATGGGTTTGATGGATTGGATTTATTTTACACTTTGGCGTTGGTTGGTACAAGTGGGCTTCTCGTTGCAGATAACCCAGCTGAAGATTGAGAACAACCCCTTCGCAAAAGGTTTTCGAGGAAGCGATGACATGGAGCTGCACAGGATGTCCAGGATGCAAAGGTAAAAAATGTGAAACGGCGCCCACTTTTTCGCTCCTTCATCCTGAGCTCTGATGCGTGGAAATGCCCGACACACTCTCACTGAAGTCAAGTGAGTAGCTATATGGCATGACCGACATCCTACTCACTGAACAAGGCCCACTTTAATCGTTTAAATCACCCCAGTGTAGGCCAGTGTGTGAGTGTTGTTTTCAGTGATGTAAGTGTAGCTCTTGGTTTTCGGCCAGTTTTCCCGCTCCCAGACTTTTTGGCTGATCTGGCAGAACCTCTAAAACACTGAACTGCGACATCTCCTTTGCTTCCTACCAGGATGTTCCAACTGCCTGTGCATCGGCTGTGCGCGTGCGCGCGTGTGTGTGTGTGTGTGTGAACTGGTGGTATCGTTTGGTCCAGCAGCCAAGGCACTACACGACCACATTGCGCTCTCTCTCCCTCTCACTCGCCGTTATTCAGTCCAGATGAGGGATGGAGTCCATACATGCATGGACTTGAAACACTTTTTCAAAGGACAAAATCTGGTTTCTAAACTCACAGCACCCCCCCCCCCCCCCCCAACACTTTTTCAAAGGACAAAATCTGGTTTCTAAACCCACAGCCCCCCCCCCCCCCCCGCCCCCCCTCCTCCTGGGCAGCCAAAACAGACATTGTGTGTATTCATATGCAGAAGTCCCATATCGTACTAAACTGGAAAAGCTGTTTTTCAAAAGGTGCTAAAATTCCGCTTGCTTCCCAACATTTTCACGGTGAGCCACAGAATTTGTATTTTTTTTTTTTAATGAAGCATTTCAGATTTATGCTGCAGATAGAAATCCTCGGACACTGGCAGCATTTCTGTCCTTTGGCGCAGTCTTTGAACTTGATTGTGTCCGACACACGTTAAGTTACTTTAAGTAGGTGCGTGCCACAAGATAATAGGAAGTTTACAGCGAAATAGATGTCCCCCATCAAAACTAGCAAATCTATAGAGGTTGGTGAGAGTCCAAACCACACGATCAGTCTTACATGCCATTGTCCAAGTACAGTAAGCTATGCGCGTCTGCTCTTGGTTACAATTTTGCAGGGCTGGCTTATTGCGAAACCAGGTCACAGTTTCAACTGAAGCGATCCCTGAAATCAAAGACTCCGAAAGATGGGAAATGATCCATCGACGGGCCCTGTGGATTAATAGGAGTGAAATACATGCTGGCATTTCCACTAGGAAGGCTTTTTCCCCCAGAGGAGGGTCTCTCTGTGTGTGTGTGTGTGTGTCCCCGAAGCTGCGGAAACGCACCGATAATATGCAACAATATTTCAGCTCTGTTCCAAATAATGACACAACAACGTGTCTGTCTGCAGCACCAAGGAGTATCCGGTGGTGCCTCGCAGCACGGTGCGACAGAGGGTGGGCTCCAGCCAGAGCCCGTTCAGCGCGGAGGTCCAGGGCCTGGGCACCCCGAGCACCCTGAGCTCCCAGTACTCCCAGTGCGAGAACGGGGTCACGAGCACCTCGCAGGACATGTTGCCTCAGTCGGGCTCCTACCCTGTGCCCCACGAGCACAGCCAGGAGTACCACTGCATCAAGAGAAAAGGTAATACAGGACTCTTCTCTCCATCTGCCCTTGAACGCCAAAGTTAGGGACATTTTTTTTTTTCAAACTCAGCATAGCTAAAGGATAGAAGTTGAGGAATTCTGTGAACTCAACTCTGTAAATGTTCCCAACAGTGGAGGATGACTGTCACTCCGGCGAGCACAGCTATAAGAAAGCCTATCTGGAGAGCTCGTCCAGCGAGGAGGACCATTACTACCGTCCCGTCAGCTACGCCCAGAGCCTGGGCTTGGCCGGCGGGCCCTACCGCAGCGAGTCCAGCCAGCGGCAGGCCTGCATGTACGCCAGCGCCTCGCAGGGCGCCGAGCCGGTGCCCAGCTTGGAGGACATCAGCTGCAACACCTGGGCCGGAGTCTCGCCCTACGGGGGTTGCTCCGTCGCCACCATGCAGCCAATGGAGAGGCTGCCCTACCAGCACTTCTCCGCCCACTTCACCTCTGGCTCCCTGGTGTCCAGGCTCGGCGGTCACGCCTCGCCGCAGCTCGCCGACGGCCACCACGCGGCCATGTACCCGGGCGCCATGGCCCACCAGACTCTGGGCCGACAGTGCAGCCCCGGCGCTGGGATCCAGTCGCCCACAGGCGGCCTACAGGGGAACGAGTACCTCTACACGCACGGCATCCCACGCACGTTATCCCCGCACCAGTACCACGCCGTACACAGCGTCAGCATCATGCCAGAGTGGAACGAGAACAGTTAAAAGAGCTTCTTTTTGTTTTCCAACTTTGACAGATGGAAGGAAAAAATAACGAATAAGGACCAAAAATAAGGCAGGGTTTAGATACATTTATATTTATATTTTTTAGAGATGCTGTACATCTTAGCGGGATCGGTGTTGGTTGACTGACAGCAGTGGGTATTTGTGACTCGGTGTTGACGAGGAGAGCAAACACCACTTGACTTGCTGAGATAGCATCTGCACTTACGAGAAAATGACGGAAGAAGAAGAAAGAACGGTGGAAACGAAGACTCTGACCAGAAGAAGAAGAAGAAAATGCCATGGCCACCAGTGTCCTGGTTGAATGTGCCGTGGTGTTTTCCAGAGACAAGGGAATATGTTTTCATCTTGTTTTTTTTTTTATATAAGTGCAAAAAACTTCTTTTGTACCCATGTCGCAAATTCATGTAAAAAAAAAAAAAAAAAAAGGACATTGTCTTCTGTCACGTTTGCTAGTTCTCAACGTCTTTTTTTTATGTTTTTGTAGTTTACAACTTGCTTTGTAGAAAAATTGCTATGTTTTTTTTTGTTTTTTTTTTATGAATAAGCAAATGGGAAGCAAATATGTCAGGGGCTCTTCGGTGGCCTTTTCAATCGATTACCAGGGTATTTGGTTTCCCGCTGTGCAGGGTACATTCACAAGCACATCAACAATAACTCATTTGAATTCCACAGAAGAGAAACGTGAGTTTAAGTCACACAGGGCCACATTGTTAATACGCAAATTCTTCTTGCAAACACACCCCTACTCAACATGCAAACTGGAGACTGCGTTACAGCCAAGTATGGAAGACAGCAATGCTATTAACATGACGCTAGGACGACAATAATAATTGGATTTTCAATCTGGACCTCATATGGGTAATAGTCAATGTCAATATACCATTTGATATTGTGATTCAAGATTCAATTCGCTAACGTACCCGTCAGTGCCGGGTGCACTGTATTCCAATGTAGTTATACCTGCCTACGTCAAACTCCGCTATACAACGTTCACGCTCACTTGAGAGCCGCAATTATCGGCGACTTGAGCATTGAGAAATGAATTTGGATTGGGCTGCACCCCAGAAATTCGGATCTCCGCCGTTTGCCCTGCGTGCAACTGTTCACATATTCGTCCAAGGTAACCCAATCATTGCAAATTGCCAAAACAACCCACTGAACGTTGCTGGCGCAATCAAATTACTGGTGAAGATAGACTATGGGAAATGAAACCATTAAAGCCATCAGGTGACACCAAATAAAAGTCAATGATTCTCCGTGTCGACTTGGATGTTTCAATAGGCGACGTGGCTGCTGACACACTCCCAAGTTTCCAAGGTGAAAATGCGTCAGGCTTTGTCTCCTCTACTCTCAAACAGCCTAAATAACATTACAAATCGCACCTATGCCGCGTCCTTGTGGTTTCGGATCATTTCACGACACGTCTTCAAGACTTTGTCCTTTTTCTGACACGACTGCAGTTTATGAAGTAGATACTAAGGCAAAACATTTTTGTTTTTTGTTTCACGCAGTCCCACGATGTTCCCGATAAAGGCGTGTGTGCTCACACATTTGAAGTATTAATCCTCAAAATGGCACTTCTCTGACAATCAAACTAAATCAACATGTAAAGTAGCGGTCGGACACCACACGTCGAATGTCATATTTGAAACTCAAAGTAAATGTACTCATTACTCCTTATAAAGCAAAAGGTCATCCATTCAAATGGACGTATGTTAGAAGTTTGTTTTAAATGTGGACAAAGGCAACTTTTTTTTTTTTTTTTTTTTTTAAAGGCTCGTAGTCGCTAGAATATTATTTGTCAATAGTATTTATTTTTCAACTATCTAAATCAGCCTGCTCCTGCATGTTTCAAAGATTAGACGGTCCAGTTTTTTTTTTCTTCCTTTTTTATAGCCTGTTTATTTTATGATTGTTTATAGGATTTTTTCAGAAAGTAGAAATGTAGAAAACAGGAGATTGCTAGAAAGGTGTCAAGAAGTATCAAAATAGGATTGAAACACACACACACACACACGACTGTGTAAATAAATATGTACATAACAGAATACCTGCAATAAATTTTAAAACATGGACAAATCGTTTTTTGGCTTTTCTCACTACGGGCGTGGCTCGGCAGGGGGACGGTGGAATAAATAAACGCACGCACGCTTCACGCGGCAAAACGGTGGAACACTCCCATGGGGGGCGGAACTGACAAACACCGACCCGGTGAAAACACAGGCACTAAATACTGAGGGAAGGGGGCGGAGACAATCACACCCAGGTGAAACACATCTAAGGGAAGGCAGGTAAGCAGGCAGGCGGGAAAACCCAAAAAGGGAAGAATGACAACGACAAATATGGAATAATTTCATAATTTCATAATTTGAACTACCTGGACATGGACGAGGGTAATGCTTTGGCTCACTCTAGTTCCAGGGGGCTGGAATTGGCACAATGCAAATGTGGGATTACTTTGCGACTGGATGCAAATCAATCACTCCAGTGACATGAACAGTGTGTGAACCCTGGTCTGACCTCGGTTCAAGTGTGGATTTACCCTTTATTGCTGATGCCGCTCACTTGTTTCCTCAGAAGACGCTTTGGAATACAGAATCCTTTGCAGGCTGTACCCGGTTGCTCACTCACTAGCAGAAAACTCCTATTGAATCTGACAGGGGGCCATCATGCAGAATACATAAAATCAAAGCACACAAAATGGAATCCAGCCACCAATGCTTTTCATTATTTTCACATGTGCTTCCATGAAAAAGTCCCTTTGTGGAGCAATTGGGGAACTTTGACTTGAGCCCACCAAGTAAAAGCTGCACTGCCTACCACACATCAAGGGCCCAAAGAGCGGTCAACGCCAGGCGAGGGCTACTGTCCCTGGCGGAGCGAAAGGACCGGTGCGGTCGGAGCCATACAAGGTTCCCCTCGGCAGCTGCAGGTGCGTCAGATTTCAGTTTGGTGCACGGGACAAACAAACATTCACACAGAGCCGGGCTGAAGAATGCAGGCCAGTTGGCATGCTCGTAGGGGGCAGCAAACGCAGTCACGTAATCCACTTTGTGTCCAGTGGCACACAAAATAATAAACTGTATTCCAAACCTTTTACTTGTATCAGCAGAAAACGGCAAACCCTACATTGTCCACCCCCCCCCCCCCCCCCCTGTCAGATTTCATTTGCCCCCCCCCCCCCCCCCGCCCCCCCCCGAATGACTCCGCCCCTAACGGATTCTTCATTTCTCTTCTATTTGTCTCTCACTGCTTTTGCGTGTCCCGCCTGCTTCTTCAGCCCCCTAACTCCCGGTGATCCCCTGCCCCAATCCTTCCATCCACCCCTCCGCTCTCTCCACCGCCCCCATGGCCAAACACACACTGACCTAGACTCCCCAGCCTGCTTTGATGTGAGTGATGTGACCCCTGCGCTCCAGATGCCCCAACACCGCCGGCCTTATCCTCTCTCTCTCGGAGAGGAGACGGCACAGCCCACAGAGAGGGCCGGTCATTAACCCCACACAACCCGGGGCCTCCCATCCACTGCTTAAACACATGATGTATCACAACACCCCCCCCCCCCCCCCCCCCCCCCCCCCCCCCATGATGTATCACAACCCCCCCCCCCCCCCCCATGCATCTCCCTCGGATTCACCCAAACATGCGTGCGTGGGCTGAGGAGCGATGATGCAACAGGCTCTTTAAACATTTAAAGAACAGGTCAGCTTTTCAAAGGGAGGAGCTGGAACCTTTGGCCGCAGCTCCAGTTATCATGGTCAGCGGTGGAAAGTCTGGCGATATGTCAAGAAAGAAAACAAATGAATGTCTAATGAATGGAAAGCCCGGATGACGGATGGAACGTCACGCAGGTACATTGGTACTGGTTTATTTGGATTACGAGTGCATATCGTTTGCCATGCCCAACGCTCAAAGGGTTCCGCTGGCATGGAAAGACTTTTCCTCCCAGTGACCGAAATCGATAAAATGGAAGAAAGATGTGCATCTTAAGCAAACTGATTACTACAATATGTTGACATTTAAATGAGCGGAGGCGCCCCGACCCACACCGAGTTCCTTCGAACTACATCGAAAAAAAGTCTTTTCAGTAAATCCAGCGTTATTTAGTTTCTCCGGCGGAGGGAAAATTAAAACAAGTCATCGCAGAGTAATGATGAGTCATGATCTCAGTCAACCCCTAAATCTGAAAGCCAAACAAATCATTGCGCGGGTGCCCCTCGTGACAAAGGAGAAGAGTGCAAGAACAAGAGCATTCCTACGGGGTAGAAAAACGAGGGAGGGGATTACTTTATTAAGATGTACTGAAACACAGATCACCACAGATGGATGAGCGCCTCGAACTGAGAGGGTTTTTTTTTTTTTTTTTCTTTCGGAGAATCAAATCAATCTCGTGCAGGAGTCACATCTGTTTGAAAAGTCAAAGTGTTGCAACTTTAGGTCTTTCATTCGACGTTTTTCAAAGCCCCCGCCCCCCCCCTCTTTTGAAAACCCCTTCAGATAACAGGCTAAGACATCAATGTCATCGGACTGTGAGCTTAAAAAGACAAAGAGAGCAAGAGACAAAGAGGTGAGCGAGCCCTTATAACCACGGGAGTGGGGTCCTCCGTGCAACTGTAAGAAAAAGAGGCCTCAATCAGCACAACATCTGGACTACCCTCGCAAGGAGGCAAGTGCTAATATTGCTCTTGCCGGACGACAAAATAAAGTCCAGCACACTCTCCTCGACACTTTCCGAGGACAGATGCTCGATGGCTGGCCCGGAGCTTGTAAAGGGATGGTAGTAGAAGTGGGTCAAGAATTAGGGGAGCCCTCCATCAGATAACACATTTTCTGGTTCATGTAAAGACGTCCAGCACATCAACGGAGGCATGCGTCACCGTGATGGGAAATCTGCGCACGGTGATGTGACGGCGGGGGCGAGGTGGGGGGGGGGGGGGGGGGGGAAGCCCCCCCACCCCGGGGGGGGGGGGGGGGGGGGGGGGGGGGGGGGGGGGGGGGTTAAGCCTCCACAGCTCGGGACAGGAGCGCTGAAATGGGAGCGCAGATCTTTCCATCTCCCACCATTCAGTCTTTCAGCACCACTCCTGGTCGGGGTCTTTGGAAGAGAGTGGGAGGTGGAGTTAGGGAGGCGAGGGGGGGTGGTTGTCCATTTGGAAGCAGGCAGTCGGGGATGGTGCAGTGTTGAAAGGGTGAGAAAGTGAAAGTGTCTCAGAGCTAGAAAAGGGTTTCAAAGCCGTTAAGCCTTGTCCATATGGCAGCACAGTGAATGAGCAGCAACTGGACCTCAGATGGACGACAGAAGAATGAATGTCATATCATCAACTTAAGGGTTCAGAATGAAACGTTCAAATAGATACCATCTTGTATGCATCGGGACTTACAGACTGGTTCATATCCCCTGGAAGATAGTTAATACAATGCTACCCTTTGCGGTACACAATACACCAAACAGAACTGAAAAATGACTCAAGTCAGGGACTTAAGTGTGCTGGTTGATATTATGTTTTATTGCTATTTGAATTAGTTTGAGTTAAATAACGTAATGATCAAGATGCCATCATAAGTATAGTAACTACATGGCATAGTTTAAAAAGGTTACTGTTGGGAAAGAAATGTTTCCTATCATATAAACATAGGACATAACACAACATGTATGTAGAAACCCCATGTGAGGCTGAGCCAAACCAATTTACTGCAACCGATGATGCCTGTCAAACAGTTTTTATCCCAGATGCCAGTTCAGAGTGAAAAATGGCGCCGTGCCAACGGTGCTATCCAGTCTGGAGCGAAGAACGCGCGTCTATTCATCAATTGTATGACTGCATCTCGGTGGAGACACTTTTTAAATCACCGCCCACATTCATCAGGATTTGATTTGAACATTGCATTATATTAGGAATATATAAGGAGGAAGGATCCACTGGCCCGCAATGACCGACCATTTTTATTTTTTATTTATTTATTTTTTAAACCAAAACTTAAGCTGGCCATGGAGGAAAACCCAGAGAGAGTGCAATTATACCCTATTCTCAGTAGAACCATCGTATCGGATCTGAATGGATCGGTTAACATCCCAGCATTCTCATCCATCCTTGTCACGGAGAGACCGGGCGGGGTAGAAACACGAGTGTCTCAATGTCAAAACCGCCCCCCAAAAAAATGGGCCCAGCTGCAGAATGGCTCCCAGGTTTCTCATCATTAGAGCTGATAAGGCACCGCGGCCAGGCTCTCTCTCTCTCTCTCTCTCTCTCTCTCTCTCTCCATTGCTCAGTCTGCGGGATCTCCAGGTACAGGCCGCGGGGAGAAAGCAATCCTTTCTCTCCTCCACCTGGGTTGTCGTCCTCCCCATGTGGAACACATTTGGCCTTCAGTGTCGGTCCTTTGAGATCTTAGGCGCGCTGGTTTGTTTCAACCTAAACATCTCTATCTGCCACGTCCTGGGAAGAGCTCGAAAATGTGCAGCTGCCGCTTACGCGGCGGTTTTCGGAAAAAAAACTGAGCAGATATAACACGTTTAAAAGGAATATATAAAGAACACTTCGGCCAATAAAATGAAGGACCTGTGATTTATTACAACCCATCCGTAATTGCCATGGGTATTTATAAAACACAAAAAAGCAGTATCCGTGAAATAATTCTTGCCACGTCAGAGCTGGGAGATCCTATGGGTTTTCCAGACGAGCAACTACACACACACACACACACACACACACACACACACACACACACACACACACACACACAACTACCGCTATATTACAGATACGACCTATATACAATATTAATGATGACACAAAGGGCTAGTGACAATCTCCCAGACTGGCTGAGTAGATTTTTTTTTCTTTTTTTTTTTCTCGCCACATCTTCGTAGCACGGTTGCACACTGCACATTTTTCGGAATCGATCGGAGATCTCCGGCAAAACAAGGCAGCGTGTACACCGATCACACCTAATCCGATACCAGCAGGACACAGCGGGCGTGAATAATCTGGTCCTGCCAAGCCGTCGATGGAGCATCGCCGCGACAACGCCGGCACCGCGCACGCGAAGCGGATAACGTGGCAGCCACCGGATACCTCTGCCCACGGCCGCGGCTCTATAGGACTACTCGACAGGGAGCTCCGTCGCGGCTGAGGGGTCGATACCCTTCCTACAGAGTCACTGAACCCAAGGGTACTGAGGCAAACAACCCCCGCCTGTGCCAGTTTCCCCCCCACACCCCCCCCCCACCACCACCACCACCACCCACCCTCTCTCTCTCTCTCTCTCTCTCTCTCTCTCGCCACCCAGGCTAAGCAGCCAGCGTAGCACCTCCACAGAGGCCGATGTGTGACTTGATGCCATCAATAAAACCATCATGTGAGATGGACTTCCAGCGCGCCCCGCACAGTTACTCGAGCCCTCCGCCATGAATCACCTTGATCGAGGCAGGACCCTTGAGGAGACAAACACTCAATATCTCACCAGTAGGTTTTTCTCCGATCCATACCGGTTCATGTTTCCGCTTTTCTTTCTGTTTTTTTTCTCTCCCTACCCCCCCCCACCCCCACCCCCTTGCTTTGTACTCCGGGTCTTTGGGGCTGTGGGTTAGTCAGCAACAGCACTCACCGCAGAAGGGCAGAGTGGGTGGGAGCATGGCTGTGGTTGAAATAGAGCATTGGGCGAATGACAGGTAAAAGTCACGCGGAGACGACTTGTTCCAAAGTGGAATCCAAAAAATGGTCTCGGAAAGTTGTTGTACGAGTAATATGCGGAAAGTCAAACGGCTGATCAAGGAGTGTTGGGGAGTTTAGAGCCGTGGGTAAAGGTGGATTACAGGATAAGTGCAGACTGTAGATTTTTTGGTGTCTGTGGATCAGCTGTTCTGCTTTTATCTTTGTCCTGACGGGTTGTTTGGTTTGTGTAACAGCTTATTATCTACACACGTGACAAAAGGTCACGCTTTGGTAAATGTGTGTGTGTGTGTGAGAGAGACATTCTGGAAGAGGCCGTGATATCAGGTAGGTGGTCTTCTTCTTTCTCACACTTGAGAAGCAAAAGGCACAAACCGGCCCGATAAAACCTTAAATCGATGAAATTCATATTTTCACAGGATATAGCATCAAGACACTGCTTTTTTGTTTTTTGCAGCCTCTGCTCTTCCCACGAGAAGATTTCTAACACTTAAGAATAGATACAAATTGTATTGGGGACGAGCAAGCAACTTTTTTTTTTTTCCCCCCCCTCACTGTAATCCATCTGCACGTTGAAAGCCTTTGCCTAATGGTTAACAGCGTGAGGCTAACACTTTGACAGCTGACAGTAACAGTATGGAAGACACCCCGCGGTCCCATATCTCCACAGAGCAATTTATCACGACGGAGAGGTCTGAAAGGACACTAAATGGCCAAACTGACTGATAGGACAACAGACGTGATAGCCCAGTCTGCAAACGCGGTACGCCAACGTGACCCTAATCTCCCAGTGTTATTTACATCGTTATAAGGCCCGTCTCGTCGATTCCACTGACCGCCGGCTTTCACTCTGCAAGCCAAGGCGCAGGACTTGTGGAGGAAATGTGAAAAATGAAGTGCTGCAAATGTGGAATTTGGTGATTCAGCCGTTAAGAGTCAAGGGGCGGGGTATGATGTTACACAAAGTTTCCATCATAGTCACCGCTATGTATATGTATACCGTCACTGGTGTAGTGTATACACTCTTTTTTTTTTTTTTTTCTTTCCCCTTCCTCCTAAGTCCACATTGAAGGTTACCTACCTCTGCAGTGTTTGGGCTCTCAGGGAGAGAACTGCTACTCCCGGCGTTGGTCCAAAACGTTGCTGAGATTGATGAGTGTGTGACAACACTCTCCCTTTACTCTGTGTGTGTTGTGTGTGTGTGTGTGTGTGTGTGTGTATGAGGTGTATAAACTCACCCAGAGGGACCCCAGGCTTGGGGGAGATAAAGACCTCTCCTAAAATGTAAACATTCTCTGAAGTGGCGAGTGGGGCAGCTGTAGATGCGCGCGCACGCACGCACACACACACACACACACACATTTAGAGAAATGCTGTCCCAAGGTCAAGGTTAAGCGGTACACTCTTTCAAAACTCACTTTCCCTCTTGACCCATCGTCTCGTTTGTCAGATCTGTGCTGAGGTTTGGGCACTGACACATTGGTCCCAAAAACAGTGAGAAAAGTACAAAGGGCTACAAAGCCCTGCTGGTATTATCACGCAACAAAGTTCTGCATTAGCTCTTTTGCTGGGGCACGTCGAGTTTAAAACAATAAAGAGACAACGAAATTGATAACTATGTAATTTGGCTGTAATTTGGCCATTAGTGTCAAAAAGCGATGTTTTTTTACATTTAAAAGTCAAACTCTAAGGGGTGAACAGAGGTTCCGCTTATGAGATGACGAGCCACGTACACTTCGTGATGCACTGCAGGTCAGGCCGCGAGGAACCCCAGAGCGCGGATTCAAGCGCAAATTGAATGATGAGCATCATAAGTCTTCCAAGCATCACTTAAACACCACAAACCAAACATTTTCTGTAGCTTTGAACTCAAAGCCCGAGGGTTGCATTTTTTTTTTCTTTTGCAACATGATAAAATTAACAAGTCAAAAGTGGGATAAATTACGAAAAATTCGAGTCATAATCCTTCAGAATCTCCAGAAAAACTGCAAAGAAAAAAAAAAACACGGCTGCTTTTTCTTACTCCCATTTGTGATTCAGTAGAATATTATGTGAAAAGGTCAACACTTTGTAAGAAATATTATTTGTTTTTTCTCCTTCAAAATTTTAACCCAGATGTAAAATTATTTATTACACCCAGAATGACAAAACTGTGTCTTTCATCAAATATTTGACTTGCATGTCTCTGGCCCAGTTAAAAAATGACAAATTAATAACGAGCTGGTACATTTTATAAACTCATTCAATTGCGTGAAAATCTACATTGGCACGACACGGTAGTAGAGCGCGATCTAGATCGATGTCTCCATAACAGCGATCAAATGAAATACAACGTCCACCTTGATGCCCCAAACTACACAATAATGCACAAACAAACCTTCCACTGGTGTGTAGGTGTATAATTACCAGGGTGATGTTTGTGCGTACAAAGGATAACGCACTTAACGAGTACTCGACAAAGTACCTTGGGCTCAGTGAGGAGGCCGTGAATAATAAGGGGGGGTTGGGGGGCGGGGGGGGCAGGAACTGCTGCTAATCTTCTTCTAGAGTCCATCTTTATTATCTTGGTCAATGGACAGAAGTGGATCCCGGAGTAAAAATACCCAAGCCTGCTTCTCATCAGAGCGATGCTCTTATCTGACATCTGAAATACATTCAGCAGGATGAGCGGCTGCATGATGAATGGAGCCACGGCTGAGATATGTCTACCGAATTCATACTCGGCACGTGTAAATATATCACAGGCCTTTTTTATTTATTTTTTTTTAAACTTAACTTTCCCATACTTTTCTCCCGTGTCTCTTGAATTCAATGTGACACTCATTCAGATGTGCTGTAAATTTTGCATTTGTCATAGAACAGTGGAAATTGCTCAAACGTTATTGATGCTAAGATTTTAAGACACTGGGAGACACCAGAGGCCTAAAAAGTGTTATGTTTACCCAATCTTTTATAGCCAATTCTTCAAAGGGGGGGGGGTCAGGAGGAACCTAAAGTTTGTTTTTGTGGCTGACAGACACAGTGAAAGTATTCATGGGGAAAAAAAACAAAAAAAAAACACCTCGATCTTTCAAGCGCAACAGATATCAATCCGGCACAGGGAGGGGAACGGGGGGGGGGGGGGGGGGGGGGGGGGGGGGGGGGGGGGGGGAGTATTAGCTGTGTTTCAGAATGACAAAGTGAGAAATTGCAGCTCACGGCTCTGCAATGGTTCCACTCTAGTGAGCTATTGATTTTGTCCCCAGCTTTCTTTCCGAGGCTCCGGACACTCTGCGGCTCTCGGTGGCACTCTGTTGTCGTCCTCTGGGAAGGGGCGAGGATGAAAGGAGGCCGCGGGCGCTGAACAACTAAGCGAAATGTGTGGGCAAATCGTTGGGGGGGAAACACCTCCAGAGATGGCTGCCCTTGTTTTTTTTAAACGGAGACAATAGTCCTCTTTGTTTGCGACCCCATCCCTGAGCCGCTGAGGGATGTGAGCGCAGGCTCTGAGTCGATCGAAGTACAAAGAGATAGACAAGGACCCAAAAAACAAACAAGGCTACCGAGAAACGCAATAAGTGCAGCTTGTACATCCGCAGGCATCGGGGGGAGTGAGTGACGTGCAAGGAACTTTCTGAAACGAAAGAAAAAAAAGTCTGGGTTTATCTCAATGACTTACTTTACTCGTTACCACTCGTGTTTCTTTGGAAATTGTATATTTCCTCCATATAATTCCACCTCACATCTATGGTTTGTTTTGTTTTCTTTATAACATCACTGGAGAAATCGTATTTCCCTGAACCCGCAAAAAAAAACAAAAAACACACACACAAATGAAAGTGACCTCATATATTTTCTTATAAAAACTGTTCCTCAATGTTATTTTTTTTCCATTGGCACGCAACACCATGATGGTCAAGACCTGGGATCGGTCACAGCTGACCCCGTTGCACTGCAGACAAAGAAAAATGCTTTATTGCCTGGCAGTGCTCGTAATTGGAATGTGGAGCTAAATTCACTACCCCTTTGGTATTTCAGTTATTTCATCGGAGTCCCTTTATAGTAACTGGTTGCAGATAGATTTGCCGTAATGAGGGAACGATTAATTACACGCAACAGGCATGATCGTCAGTTTTCCCAGGGCCACGCGGATACATGCAGCGGAAAGGCAGGCGAGGGCATTAAGGCAGACGGACGGGCGGCAGATAAAGAGGACTCTATTAGTCTCGGCTCATTGTGCCACTCTGATTTCTTTCTACTTCCTAATTGGCTGGCTTCTGTAGGCTTGGCGGCCATATTTCAGTTTAAAGGAGAAGGCTCCATGGGTCACGAGAATAAAGGGACCCATTTGACAGGTCAGCAGGCTGACGTCTACGGCATAGTCTTGGGTCAAAGGTCAAACTAACATCAAGATAGGCCATGGCAGTGTGGGTCAGCTCCTACACCGGAGAGCCCAATAAGTAAGTCAGCAGACCGACTGGAATGTCGCATCTTAGCATTTCACCAGGAGGAAAAAGTGTGTAGAAAGTAGCCAGCTAAAAAAAAAAAAAGACAGATTGGGATTAAACTGAATGACTGACTTCATGACCTTGAAAAGATGAAGTCCTCGACACTTTCGGAAACGAAATACTTTTAACCAACTTTTTAACTTTTGACTTGAAACACAATAAAGTCTCCTATTGGTTGTAAGCAATGCTGACATCCCAAAACATTAGGTCCAGTGACTTGGCTCTACGTCAACCCAGTTTACGAACCCACGCGTATTCATTTAGATAAATCAGTCTTCTGTGCTTTTAACCGCAAAACGCATGAATTGCAATATTTCTAACAGCATCTCTGCAGGAGGTGGATACGTTGTTTACTGCTCCATTTTGACCGTGATGTAATTCCCCAAATAATTTATAGCTGTAATACACCGAGGATAACAAAATAAGCGCCGAGGCCCGACGTCCAAGTGCGAGACAGCGATTCCTTATTCCACGCATTACCGGAGCAAAGTATAACAAAAATAACTCAAGTAATCCAATTATGAGTAATCCATGAATTGCAGTTTGTCAGAGGGCTTAAGTAACTGACAACGGTCTTTAGGAGGGATTTGGTTTGTACAACAGATCACGTTGGAATCAGCACCCTGCTAACTTGATTAGCATTAACGTTCACCTCCAGGAGATGAGTAGCCTGGAACGATGCACATTTGCACGCAGCCGCGCACACACACACACACACACACACACACACACGCACAACGTGGGACAGTCTGCCTGGCACCAGACGGCAGCGCACGGCCAAATGAGATGTGTGAGAGCCCCCTGCTGCCAGGAGACGGACAGGAAGAAGAAACAAACCCTCTCTAATGGAGACATGACATGCTCGCCGGGGCGGAAACTCAAACAAACGATTAATGGGCCATGGAGCCCTTCAGTGCAGCGGCAAAACACGCTCCACTGCTCTCCCCCCCCCGCGCCCCCCACCTGCGCTCCCTCGCTCTCGCCCCCTGTCCCCCACGTCGGTCCGAGGGGGTCGGACAGAGCCAGGGCCTGTACCCCGAGGCGACGCGTCGCTGCCACCCCTTCACCCCGACTCTGCCGAGCTGGAGGGAGCGAGCGACACGACACGACGGCGGGATCGTTGGAGGGACGCGCTCAGGAGAAAGCTCGCCGGCCAAATGAAAGTGATTTAGCACGAGGTCGGACGGACCCGCCGTCGCCTCGAATCCGTTGCTCGTCCGCGCCTTGAGCGCCGCGCGGATGCATTCGCGACAGCCACGTTGGGCAAATGTCCAGCTAGTCACTTGTGAGATTCGTTTCAAGGGGGTTTCAAGAGACAAGAAAAGTTCTGGCCTTATCTCGCCAGGGACAAGAGTCCTGTGATCACGTCCGCCGGTAGGGAGAGCGGCTCGGCTGGCCACGCGGCCCCCACCGCAGAGGGCGAGCCGCCGACGGTGACGCGGCCCCCGAGGGAGACAGCGAGGCCTGGGAAAGGACAGAGAGAGAGCGCCCCCTCCCCCCCACCCCAAAGACCCCATGCCGCAAGCACAGCTGAACGTTTAGATAATAGAACAGACGCACGTTTTTCATCTTCATCTTAGACATAAACTAGCAACACTTCATCGCAAAGTTAGTCAGCGGTTTGCTCAGTGAGTCCATCGAGGGACGGAGCCCGAGGGGTCTTCCGTTTTTTTTTTTGTTTGTTTTTTTTTTCCTCTATGGGGCCCACGGAGGTCCCGCCAGTCCAGCCGCTGGTGCCATCTCCTCCTTTTGTCTTCTCCCTCCCATCTCCTCAGACGCCCCCCCCCCCCCCCCCCCCCGGCTCAGCCAAGAGCACCAAAAGGAGAGAAGAGAAAAAAAAATAAGAATGGAAAAAGGGAAGCCCCTTACGTTCATGTGTTTTGATTAGCAGGTAATGATCTTTGATCTAATGCGCTGACTGGGAAAGTGCGGCTCCCATTGAAATCCGGTGGATGCTTGGCCGACCTGGAGCCAGTGTCACTTCTCGTTAGGGCCTGCAGCTCCGTGACCTCCCGGTTGCCAGTGCCCTGGCCCCTCCGCGCAGCATGAGCACCCTGCGTAATGATATCAATAGCAGCAGGGGTGCAATGAATACAAATCCGCGTGCAGAATGTTTGGACAAGAATTCACTCCCGGCCCTCCCTCCCTCCCTCCCTCCCTCCCCACCACTGTTCAACCTCGCTAGCCTACACAAAGGGCCAGGTTAGGCCGCGCTCTGGATGGTTGATTTCACATGAAATGGCTGGCCAAGGCAAATAACACATGCCCCCTGCTGGAGGGCTAACTGTACTGCACATATAGACATAACAACATGTTTCTAAAGGAAGTAGGCCGATAGTCCGGAGTTACACCACATCCATGAAAGCTAAGTTTAAATTTCAGCATGTGAAATGTGTGTGCGATTACACCAAAGCGTTAAAATGATTCACGAGCGCAACTGAAGCCTTCAAGTATATGAAAATGACGTTTACGAACTCAAGACAGAGACAACAGATTTTTTTTATTTTATTTTTTTGCATGAAACAAGAGAAATTCTCAAAAAAAATGTCAGCTTTGAAATTTTGTTTGTTTTGTTTGTTTTCCCACCAATAAGTTTTTCCTACAAAAACGCATTCATGACATAGAGCCCTCACAAGTTCGAGCGATCGCTTCATATATTTTTTATGACGTTATTACATATTATGAAATGTACACAAAATTCTGTTGAAGTATATAAATGTACAGCTAAAGTTATGCGACCGGGCCTATTGCGATCAAACAGCCCAGTGTCCAGAGTTGGTCCCGACATGGCAGCCGCCTGATTTCCGTCTCTGCTATTGACACAGCCGTTTAAAAGTAGCCTGGCCACCGGTGCCCGTGACAAAAGGTATGTTCATTGAAGCAGCCAATGAAAAGCCCTGTTAAATTAGGGAGGAAAGAACCAATGCATTTCTTTTCTGAATTAACAAGCCTGGAAAAGCCATAAAATCCCTGCCATGAGACCTGCTTATTATCAATTACTGCAGCACGATGTAGCCACACTGTGAACACACATACGTGTGCTGCAGCCGTGCGCCTGCCTGCAAACGCCGCGTGCACAGGCCCAGAATCCTCTCCGCCGCACTCGCCAGGGTCATTACTGCCGCATGAGAAACGACACATGCGCGCACGCGCACGCACACGCACACACACACACACACACACACACACACACACACATTCAAAGATTCCTTTGTTTTAATTATCATTCCGCCAGAGAGTGGTCGTCGAGCAACCAGATATTTTTGCCTCCGTGCGTGTTGCTGTTTTTGGGGGCGAGTCAGCTCTCTCTTACATTGGACAAGGATTGAAAAGCACGTGGGGAAGACACGACACTACTCGCACGAGCGGTTCGGACACTTTGTCACCGCGCTTTAATTAAAGCGGGCTTTAGTTTATCTTGTAGCCCAGGCACAACAGCTGGCACGAGCGCGTGCATCTCCACATCTGAGGCACGCACTTCACCGCAGTTTGTCAGAAGCTTCGTAGCTTGCGGTCTGTCATCGCATCACGGATGACACCGTTTAAAAAAAAAAAAAAAAAAAAAAAAAAAACGGTTAATTGCCAATCGCAAGGGTGCACGCCGTCAATCTGTGGCGCGAGAGGCGAAGTAATGGCCGCATACAGGAAGTGGGGGCCCTTTGTGCCTCGACTGCATATTTCTTCTTTCCGTAAAGGCCTTGCTGGGGGTTAAATCTCCTATCCACTTAAAATATAAAATGAAAAATATATACTTTTAAAGACTCAGGTTTTAGATTCAAGGAACAGTGGAGGGGACCACAGAGCTGTCAAATGTAGATTGTGTTGAATATTTTATCACGTAATATATAGCCACTTAAAAAAAACAACAACAAAAAAACAGCATGACAAAAGCTTTTTTGACGCGAGTACACCTCAAATTCATTAGCATAAATATGGCTACAGGAAATTCAATCTTAATGTGCACACGAAGAGGCTTCCTGGGGTCACACACCGTTTCCATTCAGTTAGTTATGGCGATCTTCCCATTATTTTTGGGACGATATATGTGCGAGGCTGACAATAGGCTCGACACCTTCGGATCTTTTTTTTTTTTTTTCGCAACAAAATGCCCCTCGAATGTTTGATACTGTAATGAAAAGCGAAACAGGCCCCAATACGTCCAGACTAAATGAGAGGAAAGATTAAGATGAATAGCTACATCTGGCTCTCACTCGAAACTCCAAAGGAAGTGGAGATAACCAAGGAGGGCCTGGTTATTCATCAGCAACCAGACATGTGCCCGTACACAACTGTAACAACGTAGAAAAACACAGACGCAGACGGACGGAAACTCGCCAGCCACGCACACTCGAGGGGAGCACCTGACTTTGGGCCCGGTTCTCAGGAGAGAGAGAGAGAAAAAAAAAGAACCTTTTGCGGAGTTCTACGGTAGAGGAGCAGAAGGGGAAAGCGATGGATTGACAGCTGGTTCAGGAGGGCACCTGGTTAATGTCCCCCATCATCCAGGCTCTCAGTGCCCCACACATGCCCTTGCATCCCTCTCTCTCTCCACCGTTGTCCTCCAGGGAGCAACTTTTCCTCTCAGACCCTGACGGACACAAAACCCCAGAGGCTCAGACCCCAAACTGAATCTGCTGCAGACCCCGGGCTTGCTTGTCTTCTGTCTGCTTCATCCATCTTCTTTTTTCTTTTTTTTTTCTTTTTCCTTCTTTCCACGATTTTCATCCCCTTAACCATCGCGCCCTTTGTTCTAGCAGTCGATCGATGCGCCATAACTCACGTGGCCTCCGGTGTTTGATGTCTGAGCTCTGGATATCATTTCAAACCATTTTCGTTGAACCAGGGAACCCGCACTGATAATACCATGCCTCACGAAAAACCCAGGCGTTCAAACGATGTGCGCGTGCATGTGTGTCAAAGATGTTGACGCACATATACACGCACACTGGTTTAAAAAAAACAAGGAATAATTTTGGGGTGGGAGGGGACGGGATCATTTGAGTGGAAAAGGAGACTTTGGGTGGCATGTCTGAAAGCTTTCTTTTCTGTATAGCACAAATAGGAAAATCATGTGGATCAGAATAAAAGTTACAGCCTTTGATGAAAAGCATAGACAACTAAAAGTGGCGTAGCCCCAACCTCCAGCCAACTACCAGGGTTGGACTTTCCGAATGACAGGAAAGATCTATTGTCGGTTTGTCAGACACCAGGAAATGTGCAAATTGCCTCATGCTCAAATCCAAATAACATAATTCTGCATAAGCAGTGTAAGCAGCAGCAGAATATTTTGCGTTCCAGTCACTGCTAGGCTTGTTTTTAAAAACGTGATGTTGTTGTGACAGTTGTGCAGCATTTTAATATTGGCATTTATTGATATTGATTTATTTGTCATTTATACTCAAATACATACATATAAAACGATTTTATTACTATATTTTCACAACCGGTCAGGTTACCGGATGCAGGTCAGTCGGCGGCACAGTTTTAGCGCGCAAACCAAACAATCACGTTGGCCCGGGCGAACCCCCCCGCCACCCGGTCTCCAAGCAGGCCGACCTACCAAAGTGCAGCGATGCAGAGATCCGCTTTGACCCATGGTGTCATGAGATAGCGGAGGTTGTTCAGGTGCAATGAGCTGGGAGGGAGTGCAGTTGTCATGTTCTCTAACGTGTAGCAGGATGTATTGCTGGCAGAAGCAGCAGGGGAGATCCAGAGTCTCTCCTGAACACTCACGGCCCCATGAAAAGAATGATGGTTGATTACCTGCAGGAGAGGGAGCTACGCGCGGGCCACAGAGTCCCGGCACCGCGGCGAACAAAATCCATCGTTGTCCCGTTTACGGGCCGAGCCGTTTTTTTTATTTTTTTTTATTTTTCCTGCCCCTTTCCAGATTCGCCCACTAAAAAGACGCTGCACGCTTGAGGAGCTCGCTCCCATCAGTGACCGAACGTAGTCCTCATGTGCTTCGCACGGACGGATCGCCTGTGCATCTCTGAGCGCATTTTTGCAAAGTCATTCCCGAACTAAATGGTGTATATAAACAGTGGGCAAACCAGCAAATCAAGTTTAATGACCAAAAATGGAAAGCCGGCCACGTTCACGAACAGATATTGTCTTACTCTGGGGGTTATTCATAAACTCACGTAAAAAAAAAACTAAAAAAAAACAGGATCGGCCAAAACTGTTAAGGCAGCACCAAGCTTTACTTTACCAAAACGTTGTCACCCGTTTCCCTCAACGCCTGTCAACACTGTGCCCTCACGCGGGTTTTTCTTTGTTTAATAACTACCATCCAAATCATATTATCCTTTTTTTAAATTCTTCCTGAGACCTCGTTGACGATATTTTTGTGCCACAGCCCCGCTCTCTGGGAGAACAAGGTCCAGATGGCTCGGGGGGCGCCGTGAGCCCCCCAACCGGCCACTCTGCTTATCGGCAAGTTCACTTCACTTCAAGGGACCACTGACAGCTCTGTTAATTAGCACCTTTCGGCGATTTTTCCCCGGACAACAAGGAGACATTCGTTTTTTAGCTTTCGTCCTCTTCCCGCATTTTTAGCTCTTAACGCGTTAGGCTTCTCTTTGACTTTCTGTTGTGCAGAATACCAAATAATATGACGTTTCCTCATCGATAAATGCCTGCTTGAGGTATTTAGTCCAAATCTGAGATTAACTTATGGAACTGATATTTTCCTCTATTTTTAATAATAAAAAAAGCAGTTTTCTCTCCCACGGCACACAGCGACACTTGTGCGAAAGGATTTTGCCATCGAAGACATGAAGTGGAATTTCCATTCCCTCCAGATGTTTGCTGTAATTTACACACTGGACAAAACACTGACAAAGCCGCGGAAAGGCTTTTCATCTTTGAACGCCTTCGCTGTCAATATGAACAAAGATATGATTGAAGAAAACTGGATACTAACAGCGACACAATAACTAATACAATAAGCTAAAACGGGGTCATTATCAATCCATCATTACGTTTAGCACGATCCCCACTGCCACCATCTGCACGGCACCCGCGGAACAAAAGATGTAGACTCAGGCCAACGGGCTTTGTCTGCAATGGAAAAATACACAATTTGCAACAAAGCGGCACCATTCCAGGGTCAGGTCCCGGGCCCTTGGCCTCTACCCTTAGCGGAACTGAGTTCCTGACCTGTTGGTCATTTGTCCGAAGTGCAGGTCCGACCCTGGACAGCGTGCGGAGGAGAGGAACCCGCGCGGTGCTTTGATCTGCCGCGACCAAGGATGGGGAGTAATGAAAGTGGCCCTGCTAAATTACAGTGCAGTTCAAAAGACCAATCAATAACCGCGTCCACCGGTCACAGGTGACCGGCACCCATCTAGGTCACACTCGGTAATTGGATCGCAAGGATTACTGGCGGATAAATAGATGTTGATAGTTCAACAACTGATAGAAAGATTCGAATCTAACTTGACACAGCAGCTTTTTCTTTTACTATCTTTATTCATAATGGAGGAATTGTTTTCGTTCAGTCTTCCTGAAGCTGAGCTCCACCTGAACCGATTTTTATGATGTAATCATTATTTTTAGAATGTATATGATGAAATATAAATAAAAAGAGCGGGGTCACGGCTCTAATCCTCCCATGCGTTTGAAGTGGAAAGTTGTGGGCGGGACAAGGGCGTTGATGGATGGCCACTTGGCCTATAGGGCCGGCTGAGCTTCCTCCAGAAGGTCACGTCCTGTCTGGCCCCTGTCCACTGCACATTTCCACAACATATCCGGGGTCTCAGCCCTCCAAACCTGGCCGACGCTCACAAACATGCGCGCACACACACACACACAAACTCTGCACCCCCTTGGCGCCATGCTGCGGTGGTGGTCAGGGCCTTGCGTGCCATTCGGGGTCTGGCGTGAGAGGGGGAGGCCAGGAAACCGGAGGGAACGAGAGATGGGAAAATACTCTTCAACCAATCACAACCTCCGAATTCTCCTTATGGAAAAGGTTACAACACGCCATCGCCCCCCCCTCCACCACTCCAGTCACTTTAAACTGTAATTCTGGGTCAATCTGCCTTTCAAATCTATATTACTCAACACACCAGCTGCAGCCCGGCACCTGGCTGTATATGAACACACATACATATATTTATATATATTTTTATAGCCTAAAGGGACAGTTTTAACAACCCCGCAACGCAATGTTACACTACTATTTTCAAAACTGTTCCAAATTATAAATGTGGACTGATCAACAGGTTTTCAATGCAAAGGGGTTACACGTTAGCTAAATCTGACATTACAGCAATTTCCGACCCCCCTCACAAGCATCCACAACTCCAACACCAAACGGAAGGCTCAGAGTAGCCAAGCTGGCCCCTCAGGCGTCCATGTCTGACCTTGGACCATGGCTTTAGCTCCATCTTTTGGTAAGCAAGTTAAGTGCAGCAGTAGATGAGGACGCGTTTCTTCGGGCTTAAATGAAAGAAGAAAGTGTTTTTACAGCTATTGCAGGATTACAGCTATGTGGATACATAGGGCTTTATATGTGAAAAATGTGTATTTAAAGATGTCCATTCATTCCACATTACGCCTTTACCACAGCTGATAACATTTAAGTTTAGAATCAAAAGTTCATTCGTAATGTATTTCACTCTTTCTCTATGTTAAATTGGTGTACAACACTGTGACTGAAATCCAAAAGTTTTATACATATATATATTCAGCTCACAGCTAAGTAACTCAAACCTCCCGGCCCTTACTACTTTAAACATGAGTAATTGTCAATGTGAAAATAATAAAATGTGCTTAAGGTTTCTAAAGCATCCTGAAACAGTGGTTAAACATGACGGAGTAAAATCGAGGTTTTGGCACGGCCGACCTCTTCAAGGCTTCCGTCTTAACAAGCTCTGTCATCTTGTTATCCGGGGTTTCTCTTAAGTTGCCTACTACTTCAGCGTTCAGTGATTATTTAGATTTTCTGCGTTTCTCTGATCCTTTGGAAGACAAATGAAGTGCGTAACCACAGAGAGACAGAGCGCTCGCACAGGGTGAAAAGAGAGTCTGGGAAAACATTCCTTAGGCAAGGAAAGGAGAGAAGGGTAAGGGGGGGGGGAGGAGAACGTAAAAGAAAGCTGTAGATAACCTATGTAGATACCTAATACCTTGTATAATATCAAACAAAATGTTATATTAAGACAGATACAGAGATTGTAAATTTCGTAACCTACGTCAAACGTTTTCCCCACGACACCATTCACTTTTGCCATGCAAATGTCATGCAAATTGACCAACAGCCATTGCAGTTGTGTACAATCAGAAGTTCGATATGACACATAAATACGGAAATAGGTCGAGTGCTGGAACGCCAGCTTTACACCACATTCCTATTAACCCCAAGCTACGCTTATGACAAAAAAAATAAAAAATAAATAAATCACATCCGTGCTGTGCGAATGACACAATTATGATCATTTTTGCTTTGTGCGAAAGTGAATGGCTGGAGAAGAGGTAAGGGCCCCGACCGAGCCGAGGGTCGCTTTAGGAAGCCGGGGGGGGGGGGGTTCGGATGTGTGCCAGAGAGGGGCGGGAGGTGTTGACTAGATGCAAACGAGTTGGCCTCCTCGAGGAGTGACAGAGAAACTGATAACCCGCTTTCCACCCACCCAGAGAGGAGCTCTTTATAAGGACTTGGTGCAGGGGCACCTGGACATCCCCCCAAAATAACCCCCTGCCCGTTCAATGAGCTGCGGGCTCCAGGCGAGCATGTTTCCCCTCCAACTGTCCCTCCTTAATAAAGTAGAGGGAGTCAGTTGTGGGTCTATGTAAAGAGTCCGAATAGGAAGACGTGTGTTTTTTTTTTACTACATATTTGGGCCTAGGATTTTATCTCCAGCAACTAATATTTAACCAACCTTACCACAGACACGTTGAGGCAATTTTTGCACTTTGCCATGCACACATGAATCCCTACGCCCTCCATTTTTTGCGTTTGCGGGCACGATAACGCACAAAATAGGGTCGAAGACGCCGAGAGTAATAAAAGAAGAAAAACAGGTGCAAAGTAGAAAAAATATATACCATTTTTTTTTTTTTTTTTTTGCAGACTATATTTTACTTAGCTAGGCAAGCGGCAGAGACACGGTCTTGCCGCTTGCTATGGACATAACAGTCCCGACTGTAAAGCGGCTTTCCTTTCCCCGAGGGCGCATCCGGATTTATGGCTCGACAGCGGGGCAGATTTAAGCAGCGACACGGCTTCCAGGCCTCGAAACGTGTCCCTTAAACTAACCATCGACAGATTGCCGTTTCAGGCAGAATACTCCTCCTCCCCCCCCGCCCCCGCTTGATCAGAAAGCGTCGGATTGGAGAACAGGCAGGAATTCAAGTGAGACAAGCGGAATATTTATGTCAAACATCTGGGAGTTTTAGATCATCCTAAATTGTCCCCGACACTTTGCAAAGCCGCAGGAAGTCGCCGACATGTCAAGGCGATCATTACTGCGGCGTTGATGACACCGTGGCTTTTCCGGCCCTTGAGCTGAACATCGCACAGTAAGACTGAACAAATGAGAGGTCACTCAGGTAGAAGGCATGTGCGGTTGTAGTTTGATTTTTTTCCATTTACAAAAAACAAACCAAGAGGGGGGGGGGGGGTCATCATTTTCCAGAAGTAATACATCAATTTGACTAAATTATACATAAGAGTAAACGACAGTGGGAAAAGTGAAGTAGTCGATGTCTCCAAAAGTGGATTTTCAACTGGTGCACGTTTTAAACGGCCATTTCTGAACTTCAGCTTGTCACACCTAATCAGAGAAATGGAAACATTTCAAAAGATCTCCGCGTCAGTCTGGTTCCTATTCAGTTTACTGTAAACGGCCAACAGCCGTCTACACAGCGCCAGCAGACACGCAATTTGCGGCCCAGCGACGGCATGGTCCCTCCCTCGGGACGGAGCTAATTTATGGTTCTCTCTCGGCATCTGCATGGCAGGTTGCTGCCGACATCTTCACGAGCCGCCCGTTTCCAAAACAAAGCCCACAGCACGGCAATTAGAATGCGACATTAAACCAAGCTCGCCAGCGTTTGACCCCGACAACGTCGGAGCTCCACCCAGTCTGAGAGAGCGGGGCGCCGTATGACCTTTGGAAAAAAAAAAAAACGACATGAAAAAAAAACAAACAAGCGAGGCCATTGAGGATTTTTCTACTGGTAAGGAGTCATCACCCCCCACCCTCCCTCCCTCCCTCTCGGGGTAGTGGAAGTTGCCGAGGCGAGAGCGGCTAATGTCGGTCATGTTGGCCCTGTCATTCCTCAAGTGGCCTTTTGCCTCGTAAGCGATAGCCCGAGAAAAGGCAGCAATCTTATCGTCGGCAAGGCTCTGGTTTGCGTCCCGCGACAGTCTCCATGGTGACCGTACCGTGTTTGGACCAAATACATTACCCACGTACCACCCATCCTCTTCCATCTTGAGCAGCATTCACAGACGACGGGAAGCCACAAATCTTCACGGAAAGAGCCGCGGCCCACGAGTCACTGCGGCCATGAATCTGTCTCTTATACACATCTTAGATGTGTATAAGAGACAGGAGCGGGGCGCCGTATGACCTTTGGAAAAAAAAAAAAAACGACATGAAAAAAAAACAAACAAGCGAGGCCATTGAGGATTTTTCTACTGGTAAGGAGTCATCACCCCCCACCCTCCCTCCCTCCCTCTCGGGGTAGTGGAAGTTGCCGAGGCGAGAGCGGCTAATGTCGGTCATGTCGGCCCTGTCATTCCTCAAGTGGCCTTTTGCCTCGTAAGCGATAGCCCTAGAAAAGGCAGCAATCTTATCGTCGGACGGGTGCATGCAGAGGGGGGGGGGGGGCAAGAGCCGAAAACACACACACACACACACATATCTGCAAACTGATAAGGTGGGATAATAGATTCGGATGAACATGATACAGAGCGGGAGGTGACAAATCCTATCTATTGTTCAAGTACATCCAGAAGGCCTCACAACATTAACTGGGTAAGGTGGGTGGGGTTACTGGATTAAAAGCATGCGTGCTTTTGCAGATTTAAAAAAGGACCGGGCCGCGTCTTTAGCCGGTTGACACTATACACAATGCGCTTTAAAATCCCAACACAACATTTAGCCATTCGAGTTCAGTTTGCTGTTGTATCATCATTTTTCCGCTCTGCGCCCTTCCCAGTTGTTGAGTCTGAGGTTAAACTGTCAACCACCTGAGCGATGAGTGCGTTTGCGTCTACTTACTATTGTTGTTCTTCTTCGTGATGTTTATGGGGAGAGGAGGTCTTTCACGTCGGGGAAACGTCACTCGGTGGAACGTAAAATGTCTGGAATCACTGGGCACAACTTGAAGCTGACTTTGGCCACAACACAAGGTTAAAAAAAAAAAAAAAACACACATCAAAAGATGGCAGGGCAAAACACACTACAGTGTACGCTGGTTGACTTGGCACGTAAGTACAAGAGGAGTCAGCGTAAGGTAAAAGGGAGACAAGGACGACATAGCCATACAAGCTAAATGGGCACATGCGTAGACAATCAGGGGCACAGGTGTAGATAGTCACACTGATTGGAAACACGCACAGGCAGGAAGTCAGGGTATCTGAAATGAGAGGAAAGAGTCGACACCAAAATAAAGCAGGAAGGCCTGATAACTGTTCACATTTTTTTTCTTCCATTCATTTCAAGAGGCTGTACATCCAACAATAATGCAAAAATGTGTATACATTCTTTTAAAAAAACTATATAAAAAAAAAGGTTTATACTGAAAACAGCCTGATGAACAGTTTCATTCTGTAGGCCCGTCAAACTGTGGATGTAATGTGGGCATACACACGCGTGGAACTTGTGTCTTGCATTTATATCCGACTTGTTACGTGAGCAGCAGTGCTCGGATGCTCGGGCTCTCGGGCATTATCTCGAGTGGATGCTGTGTCGCTCGTGGGAACCCTAAACTGTGACAGGGCTGATACGGTCCTGGGACAGGGAGAGAGGCCATGGGACACAGAGGCCAGGGGCACGAGGCTGCAGCTCGGTATCTCTGCAGGAGGATTAACTGATATCGGAGGCAATATGGCCTCCTTCACTCCACCGCTTGTTCCGGTTCCTAACAGGGAGTAAAGACGCTCACCGTTATTGCCCACTAATATCTTTTTATAGCCAGCCCACAGATGCTTGGTTGGGCATCTCAACCATCCGTTTATATACGAGCCTTACGCCGTGTTCAATCCTGGAAAAAGGTTTAGATAGTACCAAATGCATAGGCCTGCATAACACAGTCATTCATTCAACTCCTCAATGTGATGTGTGTACTGTATTCTGTATATTATTCTGCAAATATAGCACGTAATGCAAGATTCACACGGGGCATGATATTGTTGATGTTAGTTTTTAATTACGCTGGTTATATTTTTGCTCCAGAGATGAGCTACGCACCATGATTATTTGGGAAGAGTATGAATAATAAAAATCAATGCATTAAATATACACTCTCTGGGTTTGTTATAATAAATGAGGAATATTGAAACTCCCGTGGGGGTTGTTTGTTTTTTTGAGCTCCAAACTTCGAGCTGAAAGCTTTTTTATTCATCCCTAGATAGTCCGCCAGTTACTTGGAAGATCCCTTTCTATGAAATATGACAAGGCTCTGGTTTGCGTCCCGCGACAGTCTCCATGGTGACCGTACCGTGTTTGGACCAAATACATTACCCACGTACCACCCATCCTCTTCCATCTTGAGCAGCATTCACAGACGACGGGAAGCCACAAATCTTCACGGAAAGAGCCGCGGCCCACGAGTCACTGCGGCCATGAATAACCTGTGATAGCATGAAGGGCATAATCATAAAAAAAAAAAAACAGTCAGCTATGTAACCACATCCAGATGAGGAGAGCCACTTGTCTCGCTGACTTTCATTGGTGCAGCGCTGCCCTCTCCCCCTGAGGCCACCGTGCACGTGCTCATGTTTTGCACCTTCTAAGCAGCTGGAGACATAAAATAATTCCCCCCGCGCTGGATGATCCACTGCAGCAGGAAATGGAGTACGTGATCTTTGGACAGGAAGCCAGAGAAAAGCAGGGGAGAGCGGTGCATCTTAGACGTAGCACAGCCAATCCGTTATTGATGGTGAAAAACTCTAAATCGAATGTGATATTGGCCACACTTCACGCCAAGGATCCCAAGATTTGGATCGAAGAGCAAGTTCAGCAATCACAAGGGGCAGTAAATCTCCGTAAATACCAATAAACTTATAATCCGCATTCAACTTGTCAAAAAATGGTGTTCACTTGTAAAACGCACTACATGATCATAATACATGTACAATATAAACTCGCATAAGATTCTTCTTGACCACCGAGTAAAAACTATGAAAGACAAACGTCATCATCTAGTGCCGGCCAAGAACATTTCTGGACAGTTGCAATTTGGGCACTATGTTGTTACTCTTATGCATCTAGTGCTTTATGCCTGACCTGTCGAGGCTCTTTGACAAATGCATGCCATTGTAAGTGGTGCAGTCACAAAAACCCCTGAGCGCACCTGCAGTACTACCTCTTCGCCACAAGAGTGCAGCATTGCGCCACGAGATTGAGTTTAAATTAGAATTTTTGGAGCGGCATGGAAGGGCTGCACCTCTGTCCATGTTAGGGGGACTTGAAGCTTTTTTTTTTAGCCACCCAAAAAAACCTGAACTCGGTGGACAATCAAATCAATTGACTACAAATGAGGACAACGCACAGAATGTGTACTTATTCACGTTATTATTAGGCCATCACATAATAATGCGTACAGAACAGAATAGAAATATTTTGTTACTCAAATCCTCTGCCAAATACACTTAAAAGAAGAAAAAGCCAGCTCACTGGATCGCTCTTCTTTAACTCTATAAAAAAATAGAGTTCAATGAATGAAAAGGAGAAAAGATGAAGCGCACATCTGGAAGTGCTTCCTTCGACGCTCCTCCTTCAATCCTCGACCGTATAAGACACCGCGAAAATCTCGAGGCGGACTTGGACAGAAACGGCGTCGGCCGTGTCAGATCCTCGTCGCGCCCTCAACCTCCGGTCCGTCGCGCCCTCAACCTCCGGTCCGTCGCGCCACCGTCCGTCTCTTTCCCTTCCTCACATCCTCTTCTTCATCTTGCCCTTCTTTTGTCCGCCCCGTCCGAAGCCGGACTTCTTGACGTCTCCGAGGAACTGTTTGTTCTTGGCACGCAGCTTCTTCATGCCGCCGCCCTGGAGGAACTCCTGCTTCTGCTTTATCTTGCGCTGTTTCAGGATCTGATCGCGCGACTTCAGCTCGGTGCGAATCTTGCGGCCGCCGGGCGTGTGCTGCGCGGCCGCCGGGCTCTGGGAGTTGGGACCGCTGCGGCGACCACGGCCGCGACCTGATGGGTCGGGGACACAGGCAGGAGATTCAGAATGAAGTACACTCCGTATATATGACTTGAAGAAGAGAGTAAAAAGCAGATCATCCACCAATTGTGTAATTATGACTGGTCATATACCTCTTCCTGGCTTCCTCCCTCCTCCTCCTCCTCCGCCCGTTTCTCCATCTGAGCCAGCTCCATCATCGACCTTGTACTTCTTCTTCCACTCCTCATAACTGAAATTCAGTTAAGGTCACTCACACTGCCACAACATGGCCAAATACTTTCAAAAAAAATTGATAATAATGGGTAGCAATGGCGTTATGTCGGCAGGATACAAGTTCTTCCTGTTCTTCTTGTTATTGATGACCTGTCCACCATCTGTCCTGATTTTCTTCCTCTGGTCTTCTCTTCCACTTTCTCTGACAAAGCGTTTCCTCTTACGGTCCCTGCAGGTGATGGGGAGACACGACATGAAGGTATGGGATGGCGTACAAAAAATAAATAAAATCTAAATCAGGAGCACAATGCGACGGAACCAGGAAAATTGCAAGGCGGATTCAGAGTGAGTCGAAGATTTTCACCATTTCATTATATTTTGGTTCTTGTTGAACTGGTTTTTTTCGTCTCCCATCAGGTCCAGGACGGCCGAGGAGGCCTGCTGGTCAAACCCGCTGCCCTCCGCGCCGAGGCTCAACCTGGCACGGTGCAGAGTCACAGGTTAGAACACACAGGGGCCATGTTTTAATCGGGTCTGATTTTTTGTATTTTATTTTTTTTTTCTGTCCACGCCGTACCCTCTCTCAGAGTCAAAGTCTTTGGGCCTGTAGGGGATGTAATACTCCTTATCGTTAGTCGTCTGCCTGCTTTTCTTCTTGGCCTGCTGGTCTCCCTCATCTCCCTGCGTGCCTCTTCTTTTCACGCCCACCATCGTAGTGAACACCTCCTGTGAACAAAACATTTGAATACACGACGCACGACACTTATTTTTCCCCGACCCCGCAGGGCGGCTGGTTTCAAGTCGGACTGCCACGGAGACATCACGAGGAGATTCTCACACTCAGAGCGCCCTCGTCTTTGTCGCTGTTGTGGGAGTAATCCTCCTCGGCCGGGGTCGTGCAGACGGGCCGATGCAGGCGGCTCTCCGAAGCCAGGTCCTCTCTGCGTTTGCTGAATTTGTCCACCAGCCCCGCGTCCTTGGAGCGCTTGGTCCGCATCACCACGCTGGCCGACGTCTTACTGTTGGAGTTGATTTCAAAGATGGTCTAGAAGAATAGGGAAGAGTTTTAAATGTTTTCGTTATGTATATATATTTTTTAATCGCTGCGCCAAAAGTATCCGCATTACCTCCGGCTGTATACTCACCGCTTTGGATTTGTAGGTCTTGATGGCATCCACTATCTGAAGGTGCTCCAGTTCCATTTTCTCCATACCAGACCCTGAAACAAACACTCACACTTTAATTGAATATTGTTACCGGCCAGTGTCTCGGCATCTTCCTCGTCCTTCTCCTCAGAGTTCCAGCCTCCTCCAAACGGACCTAGTAAGGGATGGACGGCCATGCCGGACATGTCCGTGTTCTTGACCCGCCTGAAGGACTCCGGCGAGGGGTTCGGTCGAGATTTCAGGTACTGCTTGTAGGCGTTCTCCGAGACGCGGTACATGTTTTGCAGGTCCAGCGAGTTCTCGTGGGCCGCGATGAGATGAGAGCCCTCGTCGTCCAGGATACTCTGGGGCACCCGACCGAACACGCCCTCCGAATCTGCAGGAAGTGGACGGCGGGTCGCAGAAGGCGGGACAATGATGGGCAAAGCGTACTTCGACAATCGTACGCTCAGAATATGCAGTGAGTGCATTCCGTTTAACCTACCCCGCGTGTGTTCAGGCGTGGCGAACTGAACGGGCCTTCCGAGGAAGAGGTGAAGGTCATAGACAAAAGGCATCTCGTCGGGACAGACCAAACTGTAGGCTGTGCCACTGCGGCCCGCGCGTCCCACACGGCCTGATGGGAAAAGCCCAGTGAATAATCATAACGTGCCATATGCCCTTCTTCCAATTATGAAGTGATCTGAAATTAGAGACAAATCGGGAGAGGGGCCGCGTGTATAAACCACTCACCAACTCTGTGCAAGAAGAGCTTGGGCTTCGACGGGAAGTTGTAGTTGATGACGTTGTCCAGCATGGGGATGTCTATACCACGAGCCGCCACGTCGGTCACAATCAGCACCATGGCTTTCCGATGCACAAATTTCCCGATGTTGATCTTTCTGGCCGTCTGATCCAGGGCACTGTAGATGTAGGCACACTCCAAACCTTCCAAAGTGAGCAGCTGGAGATCAAAACAGAAATGTGTTTTTTTTTGTATTTATTCTTCCGAAGGGGACGTTCACAACCGACCCTGCTCGAGGGTTCACTGCCGACGTTGGCCTCTCACCTCCTTGACGTACTCCACGTGGTGTTTGGTGGCGACAAAGACCACCGTCTGCTCCTGAAGCTTCACCACGTTCCTCAGGAGATGGAGCAGCATCGCAGGTTTGTCGTCCGCGCGCAGATGGAACAGCGACAGCTGGTGAGAGATGGGAGAAGGAAGGATATTGGATCAAGAATAAGTAAAAGGTTAAGTGTACATACTCCTGAGGTCATCACTATTTACAAATAGTGAAATGTACACATTATCAGCACCATATTGCCAACTTCGACATCCTTTTTTGTTACCTTTATCTGGTCGCTGAGTTTAGAATCCACATTCAAACGAATCAGCACCGGTTCCGTCAGCCCTGGGAAAATGTTAATATAATTAGACGGAGCCGAATGGACCGATACGGAGACGTACCCAGATTTCAAAACACTTGAAACTCGCACAGTAACATCGGGAGGGCCTAAATATAGGGTAGATGCAAAAATTAAGTGAAAAAAGTCAAAACGTCATTGTATAGCATGTCGTCAAAAATGTAAAAAAATTGACAAAAATCGTAGCCTTATGTCGGCCAAAAATACAAAAATAAGAAAAAATGTCAAGTGGATGTTTACCAGCTTTGGCAAACTCCACCAGCAGTTTGGGCAGAGTGGCGGAGAACAGCAGGGTTTGCCGGGTGTCGGGCAGTCGGCGGATGATCTCCTGAAGCTGCTCAGCAAAGCCCATTTCAAACAACCTGAGCGGAGAAGAGACGTGGACGGATGAACAAATGACTATGAACAAATAGAAAAAGGAAATATGCAAACCCCGGGTGTACGGTTTCATTTCGCACCTGTCCGCCTCGTCAAACACCACGTACTCCACGTTGTGCAACTTCAGGTTCATGTCCTTGATGACGTGCATGAGGCGACCGGGGGTGCCCATGATGCTGTGGTAAAAGGCGAGGGGAGATGAGGGTTTTAGGCTACGTTGCAAAGACTGGGCCGGCGGGTCATAAACAGTCGGCACGGAAACGAAACACTCACATGTCGGGGTTTTCGTGGAGAGCGGCAAACTGATCATCCATTCTGGAAAAGAGTTTTTAAACATTTTCAATGTTTAAAAATGTTCAGCAGAAACAATAAACTAACGTCGCCGTATAACCGGGGAGCCACGCACCTGTCTCCGCCGAGGATAAGGGCGGTCTTCAGGCCGGTGAATTTTCCCAACTATAACATTGCATCAGAGACAGAACATGTTAATTCAAATATTGAGATTTATTGAATATTACATCTGCCTAGCCTGGAAACTGACTGGTGTCTGGCCCTGCTGACTAACTCCATTCCTCCCACTCTGTGCTCACACGTTAGTTTATTTTGATTGTTATGAAATGTTGTTCTGTGGAGCCGTAACCGCAGGCAACGCCTCTTAGAAATCGGAAATAAATTGGTGGTTCCACACTATTCCTAATTCAAAAAGAAAGAAAAAAATCATCAATCTGACCTCTTTGGTGAACTTCATGGTCTGCAGGGCCAGCTCTCTGGTGGGGGTCAGGATCAGGGCCCTGGCTCCCGTCTGGGCCTGGGGGGCCTTCAGCTTCTCAAACATGGGAACGAGGAAGGCGGCGGTCTTTCCGCTGCCGGTCCTGGCCATGGCCACTATGTCCTTGCCGTCCAGGATCACGGGGATAGTCTGTAGCGGCGAGAACAATGACGGGCATGAACTAACATTGTTTCGGCCGAGCGACGGATTGATCGGCGGATCGCCGAGGGGCAAGCGGCTTACCTTTCTTTGGATCGGAGTGGGGACTTTGTAACCCTTCTTCATGACCCCTTTGTAAACAGGGTAACTGAGCCCTGAAATCGCACAGAGGCAGTAGATCAGACGTTACGGACAAAGGGGTTATTTTAGCTAAAGTGGGCAGGTTAAATCGCCAATACTGTGAATAAACAGTAGACTAGGTGTACACTCTTACCCATGGACTGAAAGCCTCCGGACTTCTTTTTCTTCTTGTTCTGGGCTCTGACCAGCTGCCTGGTGTCCGGCTCCACATCTGACAGGCATTCTGCCGAGGCAGGGAAGCGGGGCAGTTTCTTTCCTGGCTGTGAGATAACTGAGCTTCAAAACAATATATTCTCCATCTTTGACACGTAATATACAACGAGCTTCAGAATATCGATGCTTAAGTCACGGAGGATAATGTAAGCCAGGGGGCATCCGGATTTGAACCGGAGACCTCTTGATCTGCAGTCAAATGCTCTACCACTGAGCTATACCCCCAGTCCACACTGCCACAGTGGGACGTAACTCACAAATAAAAAGAACACTAGCAAATACAAGGTACATGGGGAAACTATGCCACCAAAACAGGACACAAACACAAACTGGTGACTTTGGTGGACTATTTCCTTACAGAATCGTCGTCCTTAATTTCCGCAGCCATCTCGAATTCTCCGCAGTCCGAGTCCGCTTCCGGCTCCCTGTTGCCCGTGTGCCTCTTCTTCTTCGTCAGTTTCTTCTTTCTCTGCGCCATGTTTTCAACAGCTTTACCGAATCTTACGATGACTTTACTGATGGGTTGAATAAGGAAAACGTCTCATGACATCTCAGCACACAACAACACGGCAGGCAGACATGTTTGGAACACGTGTGTGCTACTTCTTGCTCTTCACCTACTTCCGTTTTGTGTGAGCGCTGGTATGTCGCTTTAAGCTCGACACCGCCACCTACTGCTGGGAGCGTGATCACACCGTGGATTCAGCATGTATACTTATAAAATATATAAAATAAACAACAGGAAATGCTATGAATATTTATACAATATGTAAATAATATAATAATAAATAATAAATTAACTAAATAAATCAGTACAAGATCTGTAGTATTGCAATCTTATGTGAAGCAATTATAAGTGTTATAGCATATTCAATACTATTGTCATTCATTCTCAAATTATATGTTTCTACCAATGACATGACAAAGCTGGACTTCCCTTGTCCATTCATAAATAAAGCTCTTCAAAAGATTATATAAAATATCCTCACAGCCTCGAAATATATTAGTCTTACACAACAGGCAGTATCTGTAAGGGGATCAAATGTGAGCTTAAATATGTTATGTTATTTTTAACTCTCTTTAGATTTGGTCAACAATGGCTTTGAGTAAGTACTTTTTTAAAGGTTTGTCCCTGAAAGTCTCCAGTAATCTATCTTCTTATCTCTTTTGGACATTGTTTATTGGGATTTGTGGTCTGTGCTGTTTCAAGTCAGTGGGCTGATGTACAGTAAATAAGTCAACACCATGGCAACAGCCTGGAGCTAATGCCATTCATATTCCCTCGCAAAGCCGGGCTGCGTTGGCCTGGAGCCAGATCTGCTGTGGGAGCTGAGAGGGATACAGGGTTTACATGTAGGAATTGGGTGAAACAAAACCCCCTATAGGATCCATTTGTGCTCTTAAAGGTGATTGAAGTGATAAATCCTGGTGGGATTAAGATTGAGGATATGGGGAGGTGGTGGTGGTTTCGGCTTGGCATCCAAATAAACAGGGTTTTGGCACCATTGGGCAGTCAGTTCAGTCTGACTCAGTTTCCCCACTACTGTAAATGTCATCAATGACGTAGGTCTGAGAATGTGTTTTATGATGTTGCCTATTATTATGAGCTTTAATCTTTCTCTGTCAATGTGTATCATAAACTAAAAATTAAATCCTATCAAATTCCTATCAGGAGTCAGGCTAAATAACACCCCATCACTTACAAATACCAATATCATCATCATCATCATCATCATCATCATCATCATCATCATCATCATCATCATCATCATCATCATCATCATCATCATCATCATCATCATCAATATAGTCATGAGGTCCCACCCTGAGATTAAGGGGAACATACAGCGGGGTATCTAACTTTTTAAAAACATGTGGTGTAAGTTGTGTCAGTGATGGTTTTAGTGTGTGCAGAAATATCCATTCCCCAAGCAGAGACTAACCGGGCACTAAATGGGAGTCATTAGGGAAACAGATGTCAGCGTGACCCAGGTCAGATTTTTATAAAAATGTTCTCCGGCAGGGTATGTGTGTGTGTGGCAGATGCTGCCCCTAAGCCTTGGAGATTGGAGAGAATGGTTAAATTAGGAGATTAATGAGCTGATGGTTTGTAAAAGAGTAAGCATTTAAACGGGGGTGGTTAGCAGTTAAATAGTCCTCCATCCTATCTATGTCGATTTAATTATTTAATTATCACCACACACACACACACTCTAAAAGGCTGACCGTGGGTTCACTGGACCTTTTAAAAATAGTCCAAAAATCCAATAAGTGTTGTGAGTGATGTGCCGCGGCATATCAGCCGGCCGGGGGTCCCTCCAGCGAGCCTTCGAATGCCGGTTTGCTTTTCCATGCCGGACGCCGTACATCCGAGGGGCAAATTAATCTCGCACATCTGATAACGGCCACGTTTGAAATGGCCGTTTCCTGCGAAATGGTTACCGCCTAATTGCGAAATCTGAGGTTTACTGGGAAAGTTAAAACTGTGAAAATTGCCTGTTTTAAAGGGACGAGTCATCACACACAGTCTCAAGTGGGGTCTGTGAAGTGATTGAAACGAAATGAGAAACCCGTTTTTGTCACACAGCAACGTTGTGCACGAAACCTCGCAATTAGTAAATCCAGCAGAATATGCCGGCGGCGGAGAAACCGGTATTCAACATGACCTGAGTCACCTGAGGAGGAGATTAGGTCTTGGGGGCGGTGGAGGAGAGGGACAGAGCCTGGTCTTGGGCCCGGTGTGCTGGCATGACACTGCGGGCGAGTTAGTCCCACACCTAGTGACAGCAGCAGATGGTGAGAGGGCCCGCGGCGTTACCCCCCCCCCCCCCCCCCCCGTCCCCCCCCCCCCCCCCCCCCCCCGGGCCACTGGGCAGAGAGACAGAGCATCCATGCACAAAACACCCGGCCCCTGATTGGACCGTGCCTCTTGGGATGCCCTCGGCTGATAAGACGCTGGGAGGGGGAGCGGCGCCGACATGCTTGAGAACATTATTTGTAATTATGTAAACCCCGGTAGTTACTTTGGAACCTCCCCTCCTCCATCACGGTAGATACTGTTGCTTATAGGTCGGTAAATGGAAGGTATCAATAAGGCATTTGCAGGATTACAGTGACTAAAAAGGTCAGGTGATACCAATTTCGATGCATATTTACGCTGGCAATTTCTTGCCTTGCACAAGTGATTGCACAAGGACGCAAGCCGGTGCTTTAAGGCATTGCTGGAATATATAAATTAGAACATGAATTTTAAAACGCATGCAGAGCAAGATATTGTGAGGCGCTGCATTTTAAATACAGCAGTAGGCCTGCGTAGTTTTGAAAATCACATTTATTCTTTCCTCAAAATATTCTATTCTATGAATGAATGCAAATATATACAGATGTAGAAGCACACTGACATCTGAATATATGTAATGCATACAGTGTATGAACGCAGTGAACCATGAGAATAGCTCACTGCGGGGCCAATAAAGCAGAATTGGGAAGTGCTTACATTTCCACAAGTGTAGCTAAGCCCTGTGCTGAGACGTCCCTTCTGCCGTACGAGGAGAATCCGGCTTTGCACTTCCTTTTTAAGTGCAAAACTGCCGAGGCACATACCTTTGGTCCAAAACGTTCAATTACTTGATATTCTGGGTGCTAGAAGAAGGCAGTTTCCTCCTTCAAGGCACCAGCAGTTAATCTTGCTGCCGGTGCCAGCGTTAAGGCGATAATCGCGGCACATGTGACAAAAAGCACAGAAAAACGTCCCTCAGGGGAAGCGAGCGAGTCCCCCCCCCCCCCCCCCCCCCCCCCCCGAGTCCCCCCCCCCACCACCCCCCACCCACCCGCGGAGGATTTGTCCAAGCAGCCAAAATTGGTGGAAGTAGCGGAGTCTAAGATGAGGCCTGTAGACTTTTTGTTGTTTTTTTTTTTCAAATTCAGCCTCACATATCCCCACTGAATATCTTTTTCCACGTTACGGAGTAATGTGGTCCAACACTGCCGGATTACTGCTCATTAGCACCGCAGAGAAACCCACTGGGCTGTGGCTAATACACAGGACTTAATGGCCATTTCCAGTTTGGTCTCCTCTACACTTTCAGACGAGGGTTATGTGCAGTGACAGATGCCCAGAATTAAAAGCCCACGGAGCAGAATTAACTTTTCATGTACACCCCCCCCCCCCCACACACACACACACACACAGACACCCCACACACACACACACACACACACACAGACACACACACAGACACACACCCCCGCCCCTGAACATTGTTGTTGTTTTTCTTTTCGGTCGTTGCTTGCACAGCCTCGGGCTCACTTCCTCTTCTGGTGTCTTAATTGCGATTTCATCAAGAATTGAAAAAGCCTCTTACCCGTCCTAATTCTCATCCGCGTCACTCCAAAGTGGCCACCGAGGGGGAACTTTAAAGGGTATTTAAAGCAGCTATTGTGTGTCATGAGATAAGTCAGGAGCAGCTCGGGGAAGACTCACTTTCATCACCGTACTTCGGCTGGACCTCCTCTTCCCCATCCAATCCATCCTTTTCTCTTTCATGGCTTTATCGCTCGCAGGCTCGTGCAGCTCGGCGGACTATAAATGCAAAAAGGGGCTGCGGGATGCGGAAATGAAGAGAGAGGAAAAGGTCAAAACACACACACCAAAAAAAAAATGGCATGTGCACAGCAGCACTGGGACAGTTACACGTACTCAATAAAGCATCAACCTGGAGGTGCAAAAGGCAGTGGAGTGCAGGGTCACGTTTTGGAAAACACAGTTATTCACTTGGTGGTGGAGATAAGATGGGTAGCGCTTAATGGATCCATGCCACTTGCACATTTGATTTGAAGTTCATTTTTGGAAGCATGTATTGACTGGAAATAAAAGATGTATTTAAAAAAAAAAAAAAACGACTATTAGCTTCAGGCAGGATGGAAAAGAGTGGGAAATGGGATTTTGAGCAGATTACACCAATTGAGATCAAATGAAGTAATGGGGAAGCATCAGAGAGTCCAGCAGGACTGCACTTTGCCAGGCCATTCGTCTATTCCCCATCTTGACAATCCATCCCTTGGCCATAATGATCAGACACGGTGTCAATGAGTGGCATTTAATCATTTAACTCTCAGAGAGGCAGGGGAGAGAGAGAAAAAAAAAAGCTTATTTTCCGAATTGCCAGGTTCCAGGAATATTGATTAAAGCTGTGCTTAAAACAGCACCTTTTCCCTCCTGCACGCACGCACGCACGCACGCACACACACACAACCTACCTAACATATGCCTCACACAGATAGTACACACAGCTGGCATTTCTTTTCTCTGGGCCCGCTTTTTTCTTTGACACACACACACACACAAGCGATGAGTCATGACTAAAAAGCACGGCGAGGAGAGAAACCTCACACGCAGCTGCACAAGCGTACAAATAAAAAGAGGCGCGTGTGTGTGGGTGTGTGTGCGTACATGTGCATGTGTGTGTGTGTGTGCGGGGAACACAAAACAAAAAAGAGGAACCGAAGGCCGACGGCGAGGTAATCGGCTGTTTTGTAAATGAGCGCTAATGAACGAAGTGGCTCATCCGCATTCCGGGCGTCATCAAAACACACGTGGAGAGATGTGCCCCCCCCCGTAAATATGTGTCTGAATGCGGATGACAGCTATCGTTGGCAGCCGTCTATGGGATGGGACCATATGTTGCTTTGGTTGGGGAGGGAATGAGGGCTTAGCGCAAAGCCTGCCTTATCCTCGGGCATTACAGTCTCTAAGAAAGGATTTACTCTTTAATTCTTGATGAGATAGACTTTTCTCCCCAGTGTGCGAGCGCGGTGATACACCGGGGCGCAGATAACCTGCCCTGTTGGGGAGGCGCGTGTTTGCGTTTGTTTTTTGTGTTTGTTTGTGTGTGTGTGTGTGTGTGTGTGTGTGTGTGTGTGTGCGCATCCTTTGGCATTGCTCTCTGTCAGAGACTCAGGGACGCACGCACACACTTGCTGGCATCCACTCACACACACACACACACACCTGGCCCCCTGCTGTGCCATCCCATTTAGGGCCGGGGCTTTTAACACATTGTGATAGGGCTATTATTAGATGCAATGGATTACCAATCAGGAGTTAATCCTGACTGATGCGTTTGCCGCCAAACGGGACCGCAAACGGACAGAATTTGCGTCTCCTTTTTTGTTTTTAGTTTTTTCTCCTTCCCCTGGAGGTGACCGCAGAGATCAAACCACCGCTTCCACCGGCCTCCCCTTCCCCAGGACGCGAGGAGACCACTGAGGAAGACGTTACATGAATTGAGATCCTCTGCTCGTTTATCTCCCTCCGCCCCCACTCGTCTCTGTGCCTGACTGGCTGGCTGGCTGCTGAGCGGACTGACTGTCTGGATGGTTGGTTGGTTGGTTGGGTGGTTGGCTCGCTCTCTCTCTCTCTCTCTCTCTCTCTCTCTCTCACTGGACGCTCGCTCACACACTCGCTGAGGCTGCGGTGGAGAGAGAGAGAGAGAGAGAGTGAGACAGTTGGGTGGCTCGGGCTTTGGAAAGTGGGTCCTCTGCTAGATTTTCTCTTTCCGTTTTTTTTCTTGTTGTTGTTGTTGTTGTTTTTGTTGTCGCCGGGATAATTGGATGAAAGCAGAGGAAATCTCGGACTCTCTCCTCCAGCATTGACCACTGACCATCACCACTGTGCTGCATCCATGACTTTACATGCCTGGCCGGCGTATGGGCTTGGATTTATCTTGCTTTTGGCACTCTGCTTGACACAGGGTAAGCAGGAGATATATATATATATATATATATATATATTGGTAGTGTATGGAGAATGCTGTAGTGTGTCGATGCATATATGAACAGGTTGCATGTGGGTGTGTGGAAGTTTGTATGTGACAGACGAAAAAAAAGAGCACTGAGCACTAATGGGGATAGTAATGATAGCGATAACAGCGTTTTGCAGGCAAAGAAATCAATAAAAGACGTGCCGTAAGACCACAACAACACAGTTGAAACAATCTACTTTCCGCGCCCGGCAGTGGAATCACAGAACATTGAGCCGTGAACGCTCCAGACCGAAAGGACACAACGGGGACGACGGCAGTGCAACGAACAGCCGCGCGTTGAAGGGCGATTCAGATTAACAATGCCTTTGCTCTGCCCGTAATTGACCTGGGAGCCCAAATCCAATAGGACTCTTGACGACAGGTAATATACATAGGTGGCCAAGTAAATTTCCCTACAGAGCAATAATGACCCCCCCCCAGTTGGCTTGTCTGAAACCCTTTTCTTTCACGTGCTCCACGCAGGAAGAAAGAAAGTGGGCTGATGCTGCTTCGCTTGAGTCCTATCTGCGTTTTCGGTGTGACTCAGATGCACCTCTGATCCCAAACGCGAACCGGGGGGGTGGGGGGGGTGGGCCAAGTGAGCTCCGGGGCCAATGAATGATGTGGCGTATATCAATGAGGCAACAACCGGGGGAGGCTGGTTACCGATCATGCTATTTGTATTCTCTTCCTATTTCAGAATGATCACCGGGATGACACGTACGGTATGACTCATTAAATACTCATTAGGTGGTGAAATTAATTAGGGGGTTTTTAATGAACCGTCGCTGTCCAAAACATCAACGGGGATGTGTAATGTTATGAATACCGTAATTACGCAATGTTGACGGCCTTATCAATATTGCATCGAACTGAAATCAGTTTTAAGTGCCACTGAAAAAAAAAAAAAAGCAAATCATTCAAATGTATAATGAAGTAGGCCAGCTGCGCCACCCGTTCCAAATGACGTACAAATGTCCCTTGGATAATTCTTGCAGTCATTCTTGTGTTCCTGTTCAGGCTTTCATTATTTGAATTTGCCTTCTTAAAATACGTGATGCTCGGTACTAAATGATGTAGGTCACAGGAGTTAATCAAGGTCTGCAAAGCACACTGGGAAACGATCTGGCGTGCAGCCAGGATAAATTGCACGGTGCCAATGTCTTTTCCAACAGGTCCTCATTATGTTGACAAATAACCATGCCGGCACAGCTTTTCTTTCTTTCTTTTGGAGAGCGGCAGGTGATCACACTGCCTGGCGGGGATTTTTTTTTTTCTTAATTCAAAATTAGGTTGTTTACCAGACGCAACTCATCAATCCACTGCTATTCCATCGCCCCTTGGCCCAGCTCTGAACGAAACCACGGGCGCTTCCGCTGCACGCCGTATCACCGACAGGCGACTGCGACACATCCCCTTAAGGCTGGCATGTGCTCTCTGTCCCTGCGCGGCTTTACATTGAATCCAGCAGATTTCCAAAGTGATTTTTGTAAGAGCATTTGCACGGGATTAGTTTGCTCCTGAAAGCTTTCGGGTTGGCTATTTAACCGAGCGGTGGCGGCGAGAGGCTCGGCCCGCGCTCTGTGCCCTCGCCGCCGAGCCCGCAGGGCTGCGCAGATAAAGAGGGGGGATTGGTTTCGGCCCAAAGCTGATCTTCTACCTCGTGTGTTGGCGTAGGACTTTGGAGGTCAGGCACAGGTGTGCGAGGGGTCTGAATTTACAGCTAATCCCTTCGAGCCCCGGTGGATTTGCTCTGTTTAGGCTTAGCCTTACTTTCTTCAGGGAGTTAGACATTAGGGGGGGAGTTAAGATGAAAGAAGTTGCCGGTGCATTTTATTTCAGCCAAGATGTGCTTGAAAGTGCAATTGTAGCGAGGATGGCACGGAGCGCTGAATCACGGTGAAGTTTGAGAAGAGGAGAGAAGTATTGAAGAAGTTTTATATATATTTTACATATATTATAAGTCAAGATGAGAGCAGAGATCTTTCTACTATGATCCTGCTGTTTCCATCTAAGGAATCCATCCCTAATGTCAACTTTGAATCAGGGTCAATGCAAATGCACTCGAGTCTTTTTTTTTTCTTCTTCCGTTTGGGGTCAGTTCAGAACTTGGAAAAGGTGTGCCTTGGAAAATGGCAAATGAGGTGCGGCCAAACATTCGGATTCCACGTGTCGCGTAGCGTGACATCTGGTACCGCATATAGGGAGAAGAGTACGGAGAACGATAACGAGGGGATGCATGGCTAAAGACGCAGCTGAATATTCATTCCAATCAGAATCAGAATTGACTTTAATGGCAAGTAATAGTAACATTACAAGGAAATCTTTTTGCGGTGCCATAAACATAGAAGAAAAAGTCAACACTAAACATTAAATACAAAATATAGTAATAAGTCAATATCAAGAAAATGCATCTTGCCATCGACCCATCCTCATAATAATGTGTTCATGAAGCTCATGCTGCATATCATCACTCCCATAGCACAATAGCAGGGAGTTTGTTGTTTTTGGACAATCAAAGACAGCAATTGCACACGCCGCAGCGTCTCCAAGAATAAACGTGTGTGTGTGTGTGTGTGTGTGTGTGTGTCATGTACTGTCTCTGTGTTGCTTGCAGTCCAGGGGCTGCAGTGCTATGGCTGCAACATCATCCAGGGTCAGAGGTACGTGGACGTGGGCTGCGCCAACCCAGAGGTCATCACCTGCACCCACTCACACAAGGGCTTCAAACACCGATTCTGCATTAAGACAGAGAGCAGTGAGTAAAGCGTCCATTACTGACCGACTCAATGTGAGCCCAATCGCTTTTCCCCTAACTCGGCGAGTTTAATGCGCAAGAAAGGGTAGCAGATTAATAAATGATGGGCTCACTCTGGCGTGCCGCGGGACGTCGGAATAATCGTTTTCTAATCACACTTTCATTTGAATGTTTTTTGTTAGTTTTTTTTGTCCTCGGAAAATATCCCATGTCCCTGTGCGCCGAGGAGAGTTACGTAAGCCTATTTTGGTGGGCCTTGCCGAGTAAATTAGAAGTCACCCGTCGCGTGACGCCAAGTCCGGCTGGAGGACGTGGACAGCCGCGACAGGACGGTGGCCGTCAGATGGGTGGTTCTGCTGATGCCCACGGAAGCGTGGGGCGCTCCAGCTGTTTGCCCCGACATCTGGAAGGAGGTGGAGGGGGGGGGGGGGCTGCTCCTGTCGAAACGGGCTGACGAGGCCGCTTTTTCCCCCCACTTGCAGAGAAACGGCACGCCAAGACGAGGCCTGACAGCAGCCCGTCTCGCGCAACGTGACAAGCACTTTGTCACAATCTTCGGCACCAAACGCGAATCCAATAGAGCACGAGGGACTTCCACGAGACACTCTGAGTCCTCAGGTGCATGACATCTGTCCCTGAGCCCGCAAACCCCTCCCGTGTCCCTCTCCTCTCCTGTCACTCCTCAATGCCGGTCAACCTACTATAAGTGAAGCGAGGGCTCTTGACAGGCAAACAAAAAAAACGGCGTAATTTCTTGATGTGTGACGTGATGTGATGAGACTTGTGTTAATCATCGTCATTTAAGCGCAGAAGGCCGCCCACATCCTTTCAAATGAGTAAAAAAAAAAGCTCAGCTAAAATATCGACAAAAACCAGTTGCGAGGTCCCCCTGACAGATGTCAGGTTTTCAATGATTACCGTCTGATCCAATTATCCCAACTACACGAAGATGGTCGATTTATCAAGTTGAGAAGGTGTGCAGAATTTGGTGTCAGCAGTTCACCAATTGGCATTATGTGTTCAAGGCTTTGGTTTCTCAGCAGTGAGGAAAAAAAAACAACATTTGGAGTGGGCCTCTAAACGGCCGCCTCATTACACACGTGCAGTACTTCATGCTTACTTGTGTTTTTTTCTTCTTTTTCTTGCTGAGCCAAACGCCAGCTCGTCACTCTTCTCTGACCGCTCCGTCTGCCTCCTCTTGTCCTTCCAGCGGCCCTGGGCATCGTCCTGACCAGTGGCTGCGCCACGTCCAGACACTGCCAGCAGCAGGAGCTGCCAGGGGTGCGGATCCACTGCTGTGACTCAGACCTCTGTAACGGCACCACCTCCTGGCACGCCAGCACGCTCCACTGTGCGTGCGCGCTGCTCGGCCTCCTGCTGCCGAGGATGTGGTGGTGATGTGGAGTCCCTTTGGAAAGGAAAGGAAAGGAAAGGAAAGAAAGAAAGAAAGAACCACGGATGGACAATGGGAGGAACATTTTGTATGAGAAACTCATGCAGCTCTTTCGCTTGGCTGCTCGTGTTCAGGGCTGAATGAGAGTTTTACTGGGTACGTGCGTGAGGGTTGTCGGTCATCCAGGTCAGGAGCAATTCAAAGTATGGCAATCGCTCCTGATTTTACTCGGTGCGGTGTTTCCTGGTGAGCACCTCGGCACAGTAGCTTTTTGTCACATTGTTAACTTGGATTTACAGTCGGGGGGCGGGGGTGGGGGGGGGAGGCAAAAATGGCAGATGAATCCTGTGAATATGTTTGATTGAAATAACAATGCATTTATTGTGTACATCCACTTTTACTTTTAGCTTGAAGTATATGGAATATTGGTCATTTCGTTGCCATGAAAGGAATGGCTACTTTGGGGTCATATGGCAGTTCATGGAAAGCGTCCAGTTAAGTCACCCATATGGGCAGAAAGCTTTTTTAATTTATTATAAAGATTTAGATCCACTTGTACTGAAAGATAAACATCTCCTTTTTCTCCGTTAAACAGTTCATTGTCTTTCGTAAGCTCGAATCTTTGTGTGTGGTTACGTTTCTGTAAAGTCACAGGCAAAATGAAAGATATTTTTGTAGCTGGCTGTCCAGTTCTCCAGGCTGCGCTTGGGAAAGCACACTGCATGTGGTTCTTTGTATAATAGCGAGATATATTGTACAGTGGAAGCATGTAATGTTGTGAATTGCTGTATTAAAACATTTCATATTTTTCAAAAGAAAAACTACTTGCACCCTGTAATTTCCATATTTCCCCTCCATTCCAATTCCCATGCAACTTGTGATCATATGTCTAGGTCACTTGTGTGGCTAAGCACCTTTTCTTACCTGAGCATCGCCCCCGCTGACACACACGGGGTTACGGAAACTCACATCTAAACGACCCTCTGGCGGTCAAAGACAGGCACTACACGACATGAGTAAAGGTGGCGTAGGTGCTCACCAGCGCTTCCGCTTTTGGACCAGTATTTCGGGTGAGCTCGTATATTGAAACTTACCGCCGGAAGTGTTGGTAAGCTTTTATATTGGCACTAACGCTGCTTTTACTGTGTAATGTAGTTCCTATCTTTGACCGCCAGAGGGTCGTTTAGATGCATTTGAAAAGAGCGCCCTGTGAATTTAAACTCACATAGTGAGTTATAATGTCTGACTTTAGACATGTTGACAATTGTAGAGAGCAACTAAAACAATAAGATGGAACTGTATCATATAGAAGTATCCAGCTCCTTATGTTTCACATAAAAAACAGATCACAGCTCAATATTATTATTATTCTCCAATTTAAAATGGTTCATTGTTGTTTTTTATGTTTTGGTTATGGATGGTGACGATAGCAATGTTTTAACGATGAATCCTTGTGAGGTCCCTGCGAGGCCTTGGATGTGTCTGACAGATCTTTAACGGTAGGAGGATGCTGGAAAAAGTATAACACGCAGCTAAATCCGAGCACTCGGTCCCGTATCTCGTGACACAATCTTAAGCAGGATTCCATACCGTGACAGGGATTGTAATCCAGCGTGAGTTTACCTGTGCAGGTGAGGGGAGGCCATCGCCGCCGCAGACGCTGCTCTTTGTCCCAGAAGCCCATTGTAGCGAGCGGAGGAAACCCTGTGCAGCGAGCAGCCATCTTGGTCAGAGCGATCATACTTGAGCCAGGATAACCTGCAGACCTCCTCCGAGCAGCGCCACAACAGACACACAAACACAACGCTAAGGACACCATCCCCGGTAAGCACCGACACCGGACAAACACTGCAAACACACTACACACATTTCCACAAACGATTTCTGAAGTACGAGACATATGGGGCAATTCGGCTAGCCTGTGTTTTGTCAGGAGTCAGCTAAGCGAAACGCTAGCCAACAGATGGCTAACGTTAGTTGGATTGTCTGTCGTTAGCTTCCAGGAACACGCGATGTGATCTGTTAAATGGATATAGATTGTTATTGTGGGTATTGGGGCACCAGTACAGTGGCGACTGAAATGGGTTGACAAGCGATCAAAGTTACGTATCCACCATAATCCAACCCTCGCAGCTCGCTGGAAAACTAGCATGCTAAAGCTATCGCCAACAAAAAAAAATGTTGGCGATTTTGAAATAATGGTAAAGTGAAATTCCCTATTCGGACCCGGAAAATAACAACATGGGTTTTAATCGTTTGGATATCTGATGAAACGGGCACTCGGAACGTGTTGTCATTTATGTATATTTATTGCCAGGACACATTCACTGATGTTAGCAGGTAGCCAGCTAACGAAAGCTCACCTGTCAAAACAGCTAATTTGGGGCCCTAAAATTTAGTCGTCACCATCATCAAGGGAGTTAATCAAGTACATCTTTGACATTATTTATGTTCTCTGCTTAGTCACGAGGTGAGTCACGTGTATGATGACAAACAGGAGAAAAACGACCAAACCGACGCTGTTATTCTGACGGATGAGCTAGCTACCGATGTCTTGGGCGCAGGCGTGACGTTACAGACTCAAATCAAATAGTAAACATTAGACACACCATTCATATTTGTTCGATTAAAATAAATAAACAAAAAAAGAAGACGAAGAAGATTGGTAAGAGAATAAAGAGGAATGAAAGATGAGAGCCAGAATGCGCAGATCAAAGAAGTAGCAGTGTAATGCAGCAGATACTCTTTTTTTAACCTCGTAACCAACGTGGGAATATTAAGTTGAAGTTGAAGTAGAAGAAGGAGGTTGTGTGGATTGTTGTATGTAGAACGTATTTATTAACGGTGTTTACATGTCTGGGGGTGCTGATCACACCGTGATCGCTGTCAATGCAACGCTGCGCATAAGATTCAAGCTAATGTCTGAGCTTACAGTATGCTAGCGTTCTCTTCGGCTTTATTTCCTTCTCTCCGAATAGATGTGTACAATTTAAACAGTGAATTTGACTACAAGGTAGACGACCACAATTGTCGCTGTGTGTTGTGTACATTTAGCCACTTATATTGAAACCACCGTAAAGTGCCACATCATGTCGGTTTATGGTGCAAGAACCCCTGTTTTTGCAGACTTGATCACAAGAAAAAAAAACACACTCAACAACGCTATTTGTTGTTTGGTTTGGTTTCAGGTCCATCAATGCAATGTGGATCTTAATGTATGGTTCTTGTTTTTGCCTTGTGTATAGACGGTAGTGATGACGTCACCGTGTGGTTTTTTTAACGGAGTCACGTGATTCGACGAGTTGGCTCTGTGCAACTAACCCTGAGTAAATATGCGTTGGGATTTCCCGATAGCCAACGTTTTTTTTTTTTTTCTACAAATATCGTGTAGCCTAGTGTACTCCCCTTTCACGGTTAGTGTGTGTTGAGCAGAGGAGCGGTTCGTCTCTGGAGGAAGAGTCTGTTAGGAAGGGTGACAGGGAGGAAAAAAAAAAGTGCTGAGGCCGCAGTCTGGTCACATGACATCCTTCTCCTTGACGGCTGCTCGTGGGGATTGATATCTGGGGGGGAAATGAGCTCAAAATGAGCATGAGCATTGCAACGGAATTGTGTGTTTTTTGTTTTTCTTTTTCGTGCCTGGTCCGGGGACACGTTTCTGTTGAGGCTCTCATTCCACAGCCTCATTCCAAGCCGTTAGGGCTAGGCTGGGGGATAAAGATGCCACATGAGGGTCATGTGACTAGAGGCCGGGTAGTAGTAAAAAAAACAAAAAGGCAGGGGGGGGGGCTGTAAATAATTAAAATTAATGGTATAGGTGTGTATGAATAGGTTTTAGTCACCGTTTCCCCCCACAGCTTTGGTCACACGATAAGCGTGTGGGACCCTCCCGTGGTAATTCATTAACTTCCCTGGGTTGTATCAATCAGACGAGTTAACGCAGTAAGTGACGGGGGAACATTGAATTCAGCACGATTAGCTCCGACGTGTAAACAAGCTTCTCGTGCAAGTGAACCGCTTTTCTTTCTTTCTTTTTTTCCTACGAAAGTAGTCGTTCGGTGACCCACGTCGCCTGTGTCGATTAAATAAAGGCCGCGCACGCTGCTTTAAGCTGCGGTCAGTTTGTCAGCGTCGGACCGAGCGCCGTACCGAATGTCGGGTCAAGTTGCAGTTTTGCAAAGGACCCAGAGTGTGAGCCAAGTCTTTTCTGAGCCCACCAATAACAATTATTAAAGCCGGGGTTTGAAGACGAGGTTCTCTTTTCATTTCCTGCCTGATGACGTCGTATCTACGATTCTCTGTATGTAACCCTCTGACTCGATCGCCCCTTGCTACTACTAATATCGGCTGTTCCCCCATCCCTTTTTCTGAATTTTCCTTTTTTTCCCCCCCCCCATTTCCATTGCTCCTCCTCTCACAGACCCGTGTCTTCGGGTCTTGTCGGCGGCATTAATCTGGTCGAAACATGGTCACTGGGCTGCAGAAGCAGAAGTACGAGCATCAGTGAGGGACAGTGATTCCTGTTTCTAGGAACTGTTTCGTCTTTAACTGCGGCCCAGATTTCCCCAGCTACAAAATGATGATGCTTCTGATTGTTATGCCTGAATTATTTACCTCCGTTTTCAGTAGCACCGTAATCCAGAATTGTGGAGCAGCTTTAGCTGTTGCGGGGCAAATTGAATTTAACAAGGACATGGATTATTAACATACATACGTAACACGCATACATACCAGATTGTTCATTCGTGAAAACAATCTCAGCAAAGAAACCTCCCCCTTTGCCCGTTTGACTAATATCTTCTTCTTTTTTTGGGGGGGGGGCACTCTTGATTTACTCGTAGCGGTGATATTGTGTGGCAAGCGGGTACGGCCTTTCCTTTGTCTTGTGGTTTAGGGTGAAGTCTGCGCGCGCCGCGAAGCACCAGTGGATCTCAAGATAGGTGTCGGGGCTATTTTTTAGCTTTCAGCCCACGCTGCTAAAGGTGTTCTTGTGTGCGTTTTAGTTGCCACGCTTGTACGCGTGGACAGGCCGTCCCCAGCGGCGTCAAATAAAGCCAGGGCCTCTGTCTACTGTGTCTATATTGAAATGTGCCATATTCGAAAAGCGACAAATTGGACTGGATTGGTGGATTGAATGCCTGAACGTGTCCCCTTTCTTCTTCTCTTCCAGAGCCACAATGGCCACCGCACCGTACAACTACTCTTACATTTTCAAATACATCATTATCGGTAAGTAAAGCCAGTAACTTCTACGTTGCTAATTTGGAACACAACGTTATCTCCTATTTGTTGACATCTTCCTTTAAAATGAGGGCCTCAAACGGAACACAACGCATGTGTGTATATATAAACACACACTAAACCCAAAGCTCTGGGCTATTTATCATCCTTTTGTGTCAAATGTGTTACACCCTGCCTCAAGAGTTTAAGTGGGTGTTTGGATGCGTCTAAGACTATCCCCTAGGTAAAGTGGCTCTCTACTTTATCTGTGTGTTTTTCTCCTTGCGCGTCGCTTAAGCGGCGAAGGAAACTTTGCGTGCTTCTTTTATGGCTGAGCACAATGCATACAGTCACATCCCACACGTTGACGCACAACATTACCGATTGTGTCGGTGTTACTCATCGCCTAAAGCAGGTGCATTTGTTTGAATGCATTTACGCAATAACCCGGTGCGCCACGTGCAATTTTAAATGTCGTCATTGACTGGAAAATGGACGGCTACATCATGCATGGGGGCAAAAACTGGCTTAATTTATTCCGCTATATCCTTGCTTGACCCGACCCTCTCTGACTCTCTCTCCACAGGGGACATGGGGGTGGGGAAGTCATGTTTGCTTCACCAGTTCACAGAAAAGAAATGTAAGTGCTGCCCTGATTTTGACTCCTTTTCATGCGCGTGTGTGTGTGTGCGCGCGCGCGCATCTCTTTAGATTTCTTAATCTGCCGGCGGAAGTCGGTGGCATAGAAGTCAAGTGGGAGCTCGGCAGTGAGACTCCTCTTCTGTGTGTGTGTGTGTGTGTGTGTGTGTGATTCAGCTGCAGCTTCCCATTACCATTCAGCTCTGTTATGTTGAGCGCCACTATTAACAAGCCAGATGCTGTGTTCCTCATTCACTCGTCCCCGATCACATCCTGCACGCACGCACGCACACACACACGGGTTACAGTGTCACTTTTAAAGACACTTTCTGCTTTCTGGGTGTTAACGCTTGCGTTACGAGGAGTATAACGACCGATTCATTCTTGATGCACCTGCTGCTCTCCTAAAATGGAGATGGAGTGTGTGCGCGCGGGCGCATGTGCGTGTTATTTACACAATGATTCTCCGGCTAGATTTCTGTAATAAGACGTGGGAGCAAGACTAAAATAATTCAAAGTGGGAGAAAAAAGGGATGACGACAAGGTGGTCACGGTGTGGCACTTTCGAGGCGAGAAATTTTGAGTGAGGGGAAAAAATGTGATGTGCAAAAGTAGCAACGACTACTCACAGACTCGATTCCGCCACCTCCTCCCCCAGTCATGGCAGACTGCCCCCACACGATCGGTGTGGAGTTCGGGACGAGGATCATCGAGGTGAGCGGCCAGAAGATCAAGCTGCAGATCTGGGACACGGCGGGACAGGAGCGCTTCAGGGCCGTCACCCGCTCCTACTACCGCGGAGCCGCAGGAGCACTCATGGTCTATGACATCACCAGGTGTGTATGAATTTGACGTTTTTAATGCATGCGGGCCTCTTGAACCATTTAGAAGCGACTGCAAGAGTTCGGTGTACGCAAAACCATCCTCGGCGGCTGCATTCCAGTCGCTCCCGAGCAAACGCCAGGAAGGTTTGCGGGCTCCCCTCCAACTTTCTTGCCCAAACTGTAAGACGGTATCAGTGGTCTGCCGAACAAACGCAGTTAAACATGTGGAATGTGTGTCCTCGCCACACCCAACTCCTATGGTGTCCCATAGGAAACCGGAAACATTACTGAAATAGAAAAAAAAGAATATGAATTATTAGCATTTCTGTTCATCTGGCTGTGCACAGATTCTGCTGGTCTAAATTTGAAACTAAGTTGGCCGATACGAATGTCACGCGTGGCATCCAGTCCAATAGTGATTTGGATTTTAAGAATAAGGCTTCGACATGGAGCAAATGACCAAAATGTCCCATATCAGTATCGTCATTTAAGGAGAGAAGGAAGCTCATGGGCTGAGTAACATCAGCATACGTAATTAACACGTCATTTACTCTGAACTTCATTGATTTTTTATTTATTTATTATTATTTTTACAATGAATTTGCACTGCCTGTGCTCGACTGCATCGCCGCGCCGACTCGTGGCTGAACTCTCCTCAAAGACGTCCGGATAATGTCTTTGCCTGTCGTCATGGTAACCTCTGTCGCTCTGTTGCTGTCATGCAGGAGAAGCACGTACAACCACCTCAGCAGCTGGCTGACCGACGCCAGAAACCTCACGAACCCCAATACTGTAAGAACACATCCTCTCATTGTACTGTCATTTACAATGCTTCCGTATACGTTCTGCTCTCTGTAAATGGCCTGTACTGTGTTGTGTACATCTCTCTGTCCCCCCCTTGTTCTCTCTCTCTCTCTGTCTTCGCTCTCTCCCCCCTCTGAGGTTGTGTGAAGCCACGGAGCCCTGTCCGTTTCTTAAATTGGATTTCTTGTTTAATGTGATCAGCTCTCAATCATTCTGCCCTCACTTCCTCGGCTCTTTGCTCCTTTCTGAGAAATGGCCGTCATGCCACATGCCCCGTCCATGACAAGTTCATGATTTAGTTCATTCAATGACCGGATGAGACCACAGGATAATCTTGAGCATTTTAATTTACAATTGTAAACGACGCTCGTCATCTTTGCTGTTCAGGCTGAAGTGCCATTAAGCAGCCACGCGGTGCCACTGTTGTACTCCAGTCAAATCCTGAGTGTTGAGTGAGAAGTTGTCCGCATCAGTAGTCATTGTAGTTATTTGGGTAATTGGTAAGGAAACTGTGCAATATCCCAGTTGCAACAAATCCACCGATGACGATTCATTGCGCACATTGCACATCATCATTTTAAGAAATGTATAAACCTGGAAAATAATGTGAGCATGCAGTCGAGAAGAGTCCATCACTCCACTGAAAGAAAGCTCATTACATTACACCAGTTCATTACAGGTCTAATTACATCCCAGTTGCTCGGGGCAACGGCGTGGACACAGTATTCCAAGTCTGCCTGAGGGCCCTCTTACTCTTTTAGAGAGCATAGCCCACGCTGTCAATAACATTCTCTCACGCTACCTTTTCTGGTGTGTCTGTTTTCTCAGGTGATCATTCTCATAGGAAACAAAGCCGATCTGGAGGCCCAGAGGGACGTCACGTACGAGGAGGCGAAGCAGTTTGCGGAGGAGAACGGTGAGCAGAAAGCAGAAAGAGGGGTTTAGGTGGAGGAAACTTAAGAGGTGTTCACTTAACATAAATATGTTTCAATTTCAACTAACCATTTGATCCCAAGAAGCCCAACGTCTGCAAATAAATAGCCCCTCTGGTTGATTTCAACAGACAAAAGCAAAAGTGAAGATTAATATCCGTCTCCATTTATATTGCTGAGACAAAGACCTAGGGGACGTTGACTCTAGAAACATTTATATTCATTAAACTAGGGGGCAAACGAGGACTTGGTATTTGAGGTACGCAAGTTTGGATCAGTGTTTCAATGATTGTCATCGTGTCTTTTTTTTTTTTTTCCTTTTTCCCCAGGTCTGTTGTTTCTCGAAGCCAGCGCAAAAACGTAAGTCTACACAACTGCAGTGCATCGGCGACTGTAGGAACACAAACTATTCCTCCACTTGATTTATTCAGTTCTGGATCATCCCCCCCCCCCCCTTTGACATGTTTGTGGTCTGCGTTCAGGGGCGAAAACGTGGAGGACGCCTTCCTGGAAGCTGCCAAGAAGATCTACCAGAACATTCAGGACGGTAGCCTGGACCTGAACGCCGCCGAGTCAGGGGTCCAGCACAAGCCCTCGGCCCCCCAGGGCGGCCGGCTAACCAGCGAACCACAGCCCCAGAGGGAAGGCTGCGGCTGCTAATGACCAAGCAAACCCCACCCCCTTCACACACTTTCTCTCTCTCTCTCTATCTCTCTCTCTCTCTCCCTCCAACTGTCCCGCCCGTCTCTCTATCTCTCTCTCTCTCTCCCTCCGACTGTCCTGCCCGCCCCCCCCCCGAAACCATCCCTCCCACTCATCCATTCATTCCTCCACGTCTGTACGCTCATCCACCAATCGCTGCAGAGCGAAGGAACAGAGGATGGTTATTGACTTGGGTCAGACTGGGCTGGGCTGGGCTGGGCTGCGCGGACTCCATCTCCCCTTCGCCTCCCCCTCTTCTCTGCCCGTCTGTCTCTTTCTGTCTTTCTCGCTTTCTGTTTTCATCCCCTAATGCTCCTCCATTGCTCCCTCCCACTCTCCCCCCCCCCCCCCCCCCCCCCCCCCCCCCCCCCCCCCCCCGAGTCATAGCATCCTAGACACCAGACATTACACGGGTTACTGACACTTTAGATAGACGTAATGTTCATACGATAAACCAAGACAGTTTATTTTTTATTTTTTTATGTTTGGTTTTAGAGCTGCATATGACGTGTAAACACTGCGTTATGTTTCATCCAACTCCGATTACTCATTTCCAGTCTCACGGCGCCTCTCCTGCATGGTTTACTAATCCAGCATTCTATCACAACACGCGGGTGCCATAGCTCACCTAATTCTGTGGGATTGGAAGAGAACAAAGAAATGAAGCCGTTCATCAGGCAGCCACACAGGTAGCTCTCTAAGTGTGTGTGTGTGTGTCAGAGAATGTGAAGCTGAGAGGGCTTTCTCTGCAGGATTAAATCCTGCGTTTTAATCCAACACCTTTTGAGACCCTCGGGAGTTAGTCCAGAGTGTTATTGTGCTAAGAAGTTGGATGGATGTTTCTTTTGACACTAACAAAAAAAAAAAAAAAAACTAAATGTGGCTTTTCTATTTTCGATTGGAAAGATTGATACACATCGGTTTCTTTGCACCAGCTCTCCACCCCCCCCCAAAAAGTTTCTTTGCACCAGCTCTCCCCCCCCCCCCAAAAAAATAATCCATCCCCCCCCCTCTCTCTCTCCAGTCATATCAACAGATTCTGTCTTTACCAGCACTGTCTTTGTAATTGTTTGTTGCCTTATTATAATTGATATTACTCTCTAATCTTGATAGTTTCGCCGCACTCGCTCTTCACTCCGCTGGGAGACAATTAACCAACTCTTTTTAGAATAATCACCGCATTTTATCGGCAATAACGTTAACACAGAAGTGGTGGCTGGAACGGTCTGAGTATCAGCATGGTTTGGAAGCCCATTCAGATGTTAGAAAACCGTCTACCCTTCTTCCACCCGGCTGCTCTAAAGAGTTAATGTTTCTTTTGACAGAGGTTCCTCATGTGTAATACAAGCAGCATGCCCCCACCTCCCCCAGAAATACAAAATTGTCAAATTCCAATCATTTATTTTTTATTTTTTACTGCAATTTTTCTGTATCATAGCGACTCCCTGATTGGACAGCTGTATATATTGCTTCTTAACGACTGGTGATGACCTCGCTACTTGGGATTTAGAAATTTATTTGCTGGCTCTGCCAAGATCTGTACAGTTGATGTGCTAGTGGGTTGCCTGTAATTCCTGCTTGGGATATTCTGTAACATAGTTTCTATTAATAAATGTATGTAAAGGACAGACACCCCCCCCCCCATATCTGCACACTACTGAGCCTGCCGATTGACTTGAGGGGAGAGGAAGTGGATGGAGATGATGTGCAAATTATTATTTATGTCTGCATTTTTTTCCCTCTCATTTCTGTATGGAGTGGTGGACGGGGCACTTTATTTGTTTCCTTCAGTCCGACTCCCCCCTATCATTACTCCTTCATATGGGAGGGGCCTGCATTGCTCTCTTACCTTTTGAGGAGTGGGGATTGGTTAATCGTTGGAAGTCGGTGGGCTGGGTCTTCCTTTTTCCTGTGTCCCACCTCTCTGCAGTGTGAGATACCACTTCCTGCTTTTGTCTGTCCACAAAGGAAAAAAAAAAAGAGAAAAAAAAATAAAAAAAACGTACATATGTATAAATTTTTAAGGAGCTGTGCTAACATTTAAATGCGTCCTTGCGTGTATATGATTTTAAAATGTTGACATTTTGATTTTAATGATAAAATACTCTAGACAGAAGAAAAAAATAAATTATACATAACCTGTTGGCGTAAGTCTTCTTTTCTCGGCTGTTGCTGGAAAAAAAATGTCGGGTTGAAATTGAGGGGAAAACCCACGTGCAGTTTGCTCCAAAAGTGTTGAATGGATTGTGTGGAAGACGCACTGCACTCTTGTAATGTATTTCAAGTAGCACAACTGCTTTGTATTTTATTGCAACAAAAATTGCACCAAGGCTAGAGGGGGAAACAAAACAGGGAAAATAAAATAAAAAAAAAACATTTACAAAGGTAAGGAAAGTTTGTCTACAAAAATTGGTGAAGAGGCTTAGTCAACAAAAAAAAAAGTAGTGGTATGGTTGGTCAAAGGGCAGGAATAAAAAAAAAAAAAACATAAGCCAACACTGACAGTACCATGTTGGGAGTCAAGGCAGCTTTTGGTCGACTCGGGCATCGCAGTCGGACAGGGCACACGGGACGACTACAGCACAAATACTGAAAATGTCCCGGTAAAGAGGGAACGCATGATGTTAGAGTGGAATTTTGCTGGTTTCTTTTAGTCTATAATGGTTAACTTCTCACTTGCACATTATGTGTATGAGTCGACAAGTGACGCATCCATAAACATTTTCAGTCCAGTGTTTCCCCTTATCATCACATATAGATATATATATATCTATGTGTATCTATATATCCTTTTTTGGGGGGGTGGAAAAGCCTCTGAAACAGCATTAAGACCATGTGACATAAAAGTCTCCCATCAACAATGATTCTGCAAAGAGGCCGTGTTAGCGGTGGGAGCAAAAAACACCGTCAGTCCATGATTCCTCTTCACTGATCAGACAGCGTGCCGCTGCTACCGATGGCTTCCGTGACTGGCGTGTAGGGGAAAGTTGAATGAAAGTTATTCAAGAGAAATTCAAAGTTCAGAAAAAAACTAAACAGTCAGATCCACTGAGTCGTAGATCACCCTGGTCCCTCTCCAGCACCCGAGTGGAGACAAAAGTTTTTTTTTTTGTTTTTTTTTCCTTTTTTTTGGTATGGCAAACATTTCAATCCAATAAACACATCGACACCCATTCCTGTCCTCTTGGCACAATTCAGACCCAGAGCAACGTTTCTGCACTCGTTAAGTGAGAAGTGTGTAACGGATCTGCCAATGGTGTTAAAGGGCCCCCATTTGTTGCCGATATGTGAGGTTAGGCACGAAGGCTCCGCCTCCCTCACTTGCTCGCTCCTACTATTTTATGGCACACGGTTGAAAATACTGCAAGACGCATTCGTACAGAACGAGCACTGGCGGTCGGGATGCGTCGGAAAGAGGCATCGGGTTATGAACGCCGATTCCACAAACTCCCCAATTCTTGCAGATTGAAAAATGGAACACCTGTGAGATCAGTCATTTGAGAGTTAGAAGGCAAAATGAGGTTAAGTGTTTTGTTTTTGCTCATTGTCATCAGCATCAATAAAAAAAACAAAAAACAAACATCAAACACACCCAACAGTGATGGAAACAAATATCACAGCCCTTTTTTTTTTCTACTACTGTCACTGACAAAGGGGGAGGGGGGGGGCTATTTGAATACATATAAGACATGATCGTTTCAAAAAAATGATTGGTGAAAAGTCATGTTGATCAAAACTTGGCCCCCGAGCCCCTCCTGGCCCCTCAGTAAGGCCAGAATACGCTGTTCATTCATAGTTAAGGCTTTTTTTTTTTTTGGAATTATTGCAAACCGTGTGTGACAATGTACAATGTCAGCAGACAGATTCCTTTGATTCCATCCGCATTAACCACAGGCTCGAGTGTTCTGCGGAGTGGACCTACACTCTGCTGCTGCTCTCCAGCAGGCTCCAACCCTCAGCTCTCCAACATGAGCTCGGCTCGAACCGCGGTTCATGCGCACGCTCAGAAAAAAAAAAAAGAGGGTGGTGTAAGTTACCAGTTTTTAGTGTGGTGGTATTAGAAGCATTTTTGAGGGGCGCTACCTCTGAACAATGTCACTTAATTCTTTGACAGAGGACAGCAGCTTGCTGAAGTCCTGCTGTGAGTTGGCCCCCCCTGTGGCGGTGGGGCAGATTTGGAGCTGGCGCAGGCTGCTCTCCAGCTTGTTGATGGCCTCTCGGAAGGCGAACTTGTTCCTCATCTGCTGGATGGAGTCCACGTAGCTCACGCAGTACTTGGACAGGTTCTTGCCGGCCTCCAGCACGGCGCTGTGGCTGCCCGTCTGCTCCGAGTTGCGGCAGATGGCGGCCCGGAGCAGCTCGGCGCCCTCCAGCACCATCTCGCGCGTCACCGCCGAGTTGGGGGTGCGCTCGGAGGCCTGGCGGGGCGCGGTCTTGCGGAGGGAGCGTCGCGTGTTCACTAGGGGGATGAAGGCGGTCGGCGAGCTCTGGTCGCCGGGGGAGGAGAGGGACGACGAGAAGCCTCCCAGGCTCTGGCTGGACAGGGATGTGCTCACCGACGTGGCGGAGGCGGAGGTCTTCAGCGGTTGAGGTTTGGAGGCGGAGCCCAGAGGCAGCTTCTTGGAGCCGTCGCCGAGGGGCGAGCGGGCTTGGTCACTGGCAGTGGTTGTGTGGTGGGGCTCTGAGACGGAGGGGAGACCCTTAGCTTTGAAGTCTGAAGTGGTGGAGGAGGGCGAGGGGGGTTCTTGCGTGGGGCTGCGGGACGTCTTGCCCGTTTTGGAATTGGTGGGTGGTGGAGGCGGAGCCGGCTTGGGCTTCTGTATCCTTCCTCTCTCCCTGACGGACGAGGAGTCCCCGGGGTGCTTGTTCCTGCGGGCCCTGCACTCCTCTCCGGCCGCCCCCAGAGCTGGGAACACGTTGGGCTTGAGGAGCTCGGCGTGCAGAGCGCTGGTTTTGGAGTTCTCCAGCCCCGGCAGGCCTGGTCTCCGGACCGCCTTGGGCGATAGCGCCTGGGGACTGGAACCGGGACTGGGGTCAGTGTCTTTGCCCGAGAAGGCGGAGGAAACATCGGACAAAGTGTTGAGACGCGGCGGGGGCGTCAGGGTGCCCATCCGAGGGGTGCTGTCCCCTTTCTGCTCACTGGTTCTCTTGCGCGGCAGAGCCGGCTTGCCCCCGAAGGTACCCGAGTCAAAGTGGCGCAGGCCCAAGTCTCGTGGCAGTGTGACAGACCTCCATTCGTTGCGATCCGCACACGTGGGCAGGCTGGAGGACCAGAGAAAGCGCTTGGAGTTAGACATGGATTCCTCCTCGCCGGGGGGCGTGGTGGCCGCCTTGCCGCCCGGTCCAGGCAGTGCTGGCGCTCCCTTCTTCCTGGGGAACAACGGCCCTGGGTAGGTGGGGGCCCCGTTGGTGATGCCCCCCGCCCCATTGTTGTTGGTACCAAGGAACTTGGAGGAGTCGGCCCCGTGTGCGTTGTCATTGATGGAGAGCGATGCGCCGTTGTTGAAGCCGTCGCCGTCTCGTGGATCTGAAGTCGCGCCCCTCCTGTCGTGGTGGTGGACGTCCATCTCTCTGAAAGAGGAGCTGCGCTTGGGCGGAGCCGGGGCATTTTTCTTCTTCTTCTTGATGAGGCTGAGGAAACCCCGCGTCTTGTCCTTGTCTTTGGGGAGCAGGCGGTCATCTTCGTTCAGGTTGCCGTCAAGCAGAGGCCGCTCTTTCCTGGGAAGCATGGGGGACGACACGGCAGCCTCCGGGTCTGCTGGGTCTGAGGAGAGAGCGCCAAACAACCCATTGCTTGCATACACAATTAAGTTCACAGTGACGGACTCATTTTACAAGTACAAGTTGTGGGCTCAGAGTGTGTGTGTGTGTGCGCGTGCGCGCGCGTGTCTCACCAGGACTGTCTCCATCCCGGTTATCCAGGTTTTTGCGTAGAGTTCTGGTCTTAGTTGGGAGCTCTGGAGCCTGCTGGGTGGGGCCTAATGTCGCCTTCTTCCCTTTCTTGCCCAGCTCCTTTTCCACCTCTAAAATTGAATGACGATTCCACACATGAACAACGATGTCAGCGAACGTGGCACTTGCTTTCGTCAGAGCGCCTCTGTGGATATTAAAAACAAATATTTCCAAGAAGAAAAGCTGACCGTCAGAGATGCTGGACTCCTGGAACATGGTCTCAAAGGCTTGATGTGTTTCGGCAAAAGAAGGTCGTTCTGACGGGGTCCACCTCCAACCTGCAAAGGGGACAATGAAATACGATTTCAAAAAAAGGTCCTTCCAGTATAGATTAGTCCCTCAAAACCTTATTCTGGATGCAGTTTGCTACTCACAGGCCCTCATGAGCTCATAGACCTTCTCGGGGCAGCCCTCCGGTCGGTCCATGCGGTAGTCCTTCTCCAGCAGCTCGTAGACTTGGGACAGGTCGATGCCGGGGTAAGGAGACATGCCGTAGGTGGCGATCTCCCACAGCAGCACGCCAAATGCTGGAGATGAGAACAAAAACAAAAAAGATGACCAGAATATAAAACCATGAAAATACAATAAAACATACATACATACATATAAAAAAAACAACACAGCACGCCGCAATCGTGTGTCTCCAATTAATTAATTAGGGGGCAGGCCTCCATAGAAAACCACATCAAATAGTCCACCTTTGTTCTTTTCTTCATGTTTTAAACTCAGGTGTTTTTCCAGAAATCTCAAATCTTTATGGCTGATTTACTTATTCAATTCGAAAGCCATCACGCTGAAAAAATAAAATAAAATAAATGTCGCGTAAAAACATTCAAGGACCGTTTCCACTTGTGGAATAAGGATCTTCAAAGAAATGGCTCTTCAAGCCGGAACATGAGCAGTAAACGTAAGCGCTGCCTAAACAAGATCTTACCCCAGACGTCAGACTTAATGGAGAACTTGTTGTAGGCCAGACTCTCTGGAGCGGTCCACTTGATGGGGAACTTGGCTCCAGCGTGCGCCGTGTAGGTGTCTCCTGTCATCAACCTGCTCAGACCAAAGTCTGCAACCTTCACCAGGTGGTTCTCCCCAACCAGACAGTTACGGGCAGCTAAGTCCCTGCAGGAGAGAACATAATTAGAGATGACCTGGAGGAAAAAGCGAAATGTGATTCTCTACAAAATCTCCTTTGAACTCAGGTCCAATAGTTGAAAAGAAAAAAAAGTCAAAGAAAAGAACAAAGATAAAGAGCAGAGTATCGTTACACTGTTGACAAAGTTTTAGATTTCGGCAGATGTTTTGTGTGGAGCACAGGCACAAGCTGAGTCTTGTCAGGTTTAAATATTAAAATGCAGTCTGGCAAATACGGATGGCCTAAATCATCTCTTTGCCTTTAAAGAACTTTGTTAAACATGCCAGAACAAACGAACAATGTTACAACATCTACTGCTCTGCAAAACGAGTCTGTCCACTGTAACAACAGATGGGAGAGTGAGTCAGGGGAGCTGCTCGCAAGAACGCAGGTCATGTGGGGTTCACACTAGTCTCACACAGAGTCAGGTTGCTGACCACCTTCAGTACTTGATATTTAAAAAAAAATCTATACCAACTGCAGGTGGACAAAGGTGTTTTTCACCCACCTGTGTATAAAGTTTTTTTTCTCCAGGTACTCCATGGCAGAGGAAATCTGGGTGGCCATGTGGAGCAGCACCACGGCGTTGACCTCCTCTCGGTTGCACTCTCGCAGGTAGTCCAGTAGGTTACCGTGGGTCATGAACTCGGTGATGATGTAGAACGGTGGCTCCCGGGTGCACACGCCTGCCAAGGAGACAAGGTTGCAGGCAACAGGCAAGGTCAATAACAGTTACATCGTTTCTGGATGTTTGTATGTTACTTTTATTGGCGAATCTGGTTGCAGTGGATGCATACAGAAGATACAAGAAACACATAGTTTCATTTGATAATATGCATTTGTTTATGTGCCCTGAACTAAAATCTGTATTAAATAAAACAGAGGATTAGATCAAAGGAATTATTTCAGCAACATTTCCAACTGTCCTACTACTCGGAGCCAAATTTTATTGTGGGGTTGCTGACCGTGCAAAAAAAGCGAATAAAAAAAGGGAACGTACCCAATAATTGCACCAGGTTGGGGTGTTTGATCTCTTTCATTACCGCAGCCTCCTTGAGAAACTCCTCCACCTCCATCGTATCCTCCTGGACAGATTTGCAGGCAAATAAAAGTGAGCGCAGCCATGGCCGCAGTTACATGCACACAACACCAGATGGTAGCATTATTCAGCCTTTTTAAACGTGTACAACTGAAACAATGTTAATATTATATGAAAACAGCAGCTGATTGACATGTATCCTTTTGGCATCGAGACAAATGTGCGGGATGAAAAGCAGTCGGCATGCGATAATGCAATTTCTTACCTTTAGTGTCTTGACAGCCACAGTGAGGTTGTACTTCTTCCAAACGCCCTCGTACACCTCCCCGTACTGGCCCCCTCCCAGCTTGTGCTTCATGGTAATATCCGTGCGCTCCATCTCCCACTTATCATAGTTGGGAGAAACTCCGTAGATCGTAGGCTTGTTGCGTTTCGGAGCCGGGTAGTGCAGCGTAGTGATGAGGCCATCGGCCACCGTGGAGTGGTGGTGCACCAGCTCCGCCAGTGTGTTGAAACGGCTTTCTGACGAGACGTACAGCTGGGTGATAAGAAGATTCCATATGTTAATTGATGTACATGGGAGAACATTTAAGCTGAGGAGGACATTTCTGACCAACTGCAACTATAACAAGAGCTTCTAGTTCCATCAAAACACGACACGGTTTAGATTTTTTCATTTACTTACTACTTGTATCTACTACTACTACTACTACTACTACTACTTGTATTTATTGTATTATCGAAATGTATAGGATCCAACAATATCTGAAAAAGTGTCAGGAGAAATAATGTTATAATCCATTATAAGTCATGGAGAGATCTCAGGCAACAAAAAAAACGGGCATTTGTCAAGACGCTGGTGGAGTTTTTTTTTTTTAGCTTTTCTTTGTGTGCAAGTTCTATATTAATTTGCTCTTAAATCTGCACTTTTCAGTGCAGTACTTGTGAATAGGGTCTACGCATAAACTGAAGGTATGTGGAGGAAAGGGTAAAACAAATAAAAAAAATTAAGGAACAACCTTGATGGTAATGAAAAAGACCTTTGAGATCTAAAGAGGATTTAGTTGGCTGCCCCTCTGACGCTCAACCATGAGCATTCACTGAGAATTTAGTTTTTTTTTTTTTTTTTTTTTTTAACGTACAAACAAACCTTTGGTAACTCAGAGCAATGTTAATCACAGAGTCGGCGTGAAAAGCTGCAGCTCGGGGATGTGCTGAGGTAACCTCAAATTATTGCAGAGGTCCTTCATACCAGACTCTTGAGCTGTACCTCAGTGGGAGAATGGAAAACAATATGAGATGGGGAACCAAGTGCGTGCATGTGTGTGTGTGTGTGTGTGTGTGTGTGTGTGCGCGCGCGTGCGCGCGCTGCAGCCGTCTGTGCTCGTCCGTTTGTTTTTTGTGTGCATACTTGGCTGCATCTGTCTGTGCTATTGCATGTCTTAGCATGGGCGTCAGTGTCTGGCTGCCCTCGCGTCTGCTGGCCGTTATGAGCAGCGCAGTGGCGGATTATGGGGGCATTCTTGTCATAGCAGGCGTTCCCTCCAGCCGGCTCACCTCGCAGCATCACAGACAGGAGGGGGCCCCGGCCAAAATGGCAGCGCCTCCTTGGCCGACACTTCTTCACCCACCCTGAAGCTCTTCACATTTACCTTATACATTGTGCACATTTAATAACCCCACGCCCTGTTTTTTTGCTGAAAGTTATAATTAATAATAACCTCCGTCCCGGCCCGTTCCACTGATGCCTACCTTGCCATCGGACGCAGTGTTAATCCTGTAATGGTAGACTCTCCCCTCGTAGCGCAGAGATATGGACCTCTGGCCGGGGCTGCTCTCACTCTCGCGGACCAGGAAGCTCCCGTTAATGCCCGAGCTGAGCAGGTACTCGGCGGCGTTGCGCGACACGGGCCCGTGGTACCAGCTGTGCTTCTCCAGGCTGTTGACCGGGGTGATGTAGTTGGACGGCACCCATCCCTGGCCATTCTTGGTCTGGGCCTCGCACCACTCGCCATTGTGGTTGTAGCCCAGCACACGTAGCTTCTCTCCTATTCGACACGTGAGATTCGAAATGATTAAAACAGTTCCAAATCCGGGCCATTTGTGGCTAAAGTACCTGGTTGGCTGCACATGCTTGTGATTTTTTAAATTCAATATCCGGCTCCATATTTTTGCATCGAGTAATATGCAAGCATAACAAGGTGCAACAGCTGAACTCAGCATGTTTCGAGTCAGACATGCAGGAATCCACTGGATCTAATGTCATCTTTCCTTAAATCAGGAAGTCGGGGGGCTTTTCTTTTGGTTTCATAAAGTCAGGAAATTGATTTCTTCCAGTTTGGACTCAACTAAAATCCTAAAAGTAGCCAATTTCGCGGCCTGCTTGAAAAATCCCATGCCTTTTAAAAAAATTAAAAAAAACGCCCCCAATAAAAGTCGCCTTTGTGTAATGAACCGACTTACAATTAATTGTGAGTCAATGTTGTCCAGAACATTTTACTTGTTTATTCCGGTGCATATGTTCTCTCCTTCCTTCCTCTGTTTGTCTGTGTGATCCATCTGTGGTATTGTTCCATCAGGGAAAAACAACCCACGGGTGAGACCATTGTCAGGAAGTGAGAGTCAGATGGCCATAGAGACATAGAGGGAAAGAATCGGATGGGAATCGAATAAACAGACTCCCATTTACCTTATCGAGATGGACTTCCTCTTCAAACGTCCCCCCCCATAGTAGGAGTTGTAAAAATATTGATTACTATAAACCCTCATGAAAAATGGTCGGAATGTATCTTTCTCTCACCTTTGGTAATGCTGAGTGTGTTATCACCACTGGCCACAAAATCATAGAGTGCCACAAAGAGGTTGGGGTCATTCTCGCTGGGTCCAGCCAACAGGTTCTCTTTGGAGTTCCAACGGGCCGCTTCTGTCAGACCTTGACCTTCAAAGTCTGGTCTTTGGAGAGCTTCTGGAACAAAATAAAAAGAGATTCAGAAAATCCGATTGTGCATGTGGGTGGATAAAATGTAAGTGGAAAACACCAAACAATGCATTTCCGCGGGGAGGCCGAGAGAGATCTGTAGGCGTGTGTCGGGACGCAACATCGTGCAGCAGTTTTTCCCGTGCCACTTCACACATGTTGATTTGACTCAGCAGCGATGTCAGCTCTCGGCCTCACCATGTGGCATTTAAAATCTTTTGAAACCCCTTTTATTGTGACTTTAGACAAGCAGGTCATCAGCTGTGATCCCACCATGGGATTACAGTAATAAATCAGATCATGTGACCCACTGGGTCCCTGCAGTTTCTATCCCTGCTTAGCTTTCATAATTAGAAACAAAACAAAACATGGACATATAGCACAGACCAGACCATGAGAATGCGTTCCAGCATGAAACTTCACTGCAATTTTAAAAAAATGGATGTGCCTGCACACACAGGTAATGGGTTCAGAGACTGTTTGAACTCATATTTATGTTAATTACAGGCAGCAGTGGCCAAATTATAAAAATGTGAGACGTGGAACGAATGAGGTGAGGTGTACATGAAGGGATGAAGGCAGGTTTCGTTCGAATTGCCCGAGATCTCTGACTGCCTTGTGTGGCTTGCTCAGCTGCCGTCACACTTGTGAGGTGTGAGTAATCGGAGTCACAAAAATGTGTCGTCACTTCGTTGTTTCTTCTAAGTTATAAAATCCCCCCATTCCATTATAAACCAGAAAGCTCTGGGGGTAGCATCATCAAACCTGGACTGTATGATGTAGCAGATACCCTGCAATGCATAAATGATCTGACAGTCCTGATACAACAGGCGTATTTTGCCCATAGAATACGTGTTGATGTATATCTGGTCTGATGAAGACCAAAGCAAACATGAATATCCCTGCATTCAGGAAGGGAACAGTGTGTACTTCTTGATAAAGGTGCAGCTGGGCCTGGTTGACCTTGCACAGAGGGGTCGCATGCACCTTCTCAGGAGGATTGTTGACCGATATATTGGAGTAAAACCCCAACTTTTCAATCTGTCCAGCCCAGATGAGGGGGCTAGTGTTAGCCTCTTAGGAAGTAAACAGAACATATAGTGCCCACCGCCAGTCACATGACATTGTTGACAAGTCGCAGGCACCATCGCGCTGGAGGCTGTTCAGAGACCTTCACGCAGCCTCTTCTGCCAAGCCAGACTGGCCAGCATCAACACCGTGAGATAATCAGAGCCAAATGTGCGGCTTCAATTAGGTCACAAACCTGCCTGAGAACACGTCAGATTTGATTTTGTACGGAGAATACTGCCAAGCTCCAACCCCTGATAAAGATGGATTCCAATCCGAAAAAGACCTGTTGCGTTTTGGAGCAAGAATCAGGGGTTTCCCCTCAAGACAAAAGCATCAGCATTAAGAGAGGGGTTAAACACAGAACCAACAGGCCCGCATAAAAGCATGTCACTTGTAAATTAACACTGGAGCAAGGCGTAAGAATTGTAATCATTAAACAAGATTATTCTACGACAAGATTTTGTTCAAAAAAACAAAAATAAAAGCACAAAAGGCCTTTGACTCTTGGTGCAAACTGCCTTGAAATTACTTTTCTCTTAAATCCATCGCTCAACATAAACGCTGTAGAGAAATTCATGAGAGCCATTCAATCATTGTCTGGCACAAGATGAAAACGAGTCAAGCAGCCACTTCTTCATCACTGCCAGGCTCCGTTTTAAAACTAAGAACATTTTAATTATCCCCAATATGAAATCATGGAAATGTAGTCAAACTGTAAACAGCGTTTAAACAAATTGAACGGGGGTCTCAGGATAAATTCACACCCGCTCGGCTGCATAAACAGATGTGGTGTGGTTCGAACGAATAGTGTCAGCCAGACAAAAATTCAAAACAACGGTACTTGGTGCGAACTTAAAAAAAAAATGCAGTGTTTTGTCAGATCTGTGCCGAGGCCGAGGAAAGATTAAGGCGAGATATTAAATGAACACAGATAACGCGGACTCTGATTCCGGGAGGATGTCAGACGTACCATATGTCCAGAGACAGGCGCCCGCGCACTCATAAAGTGTGTGGTGAGGACATCTGAGCAGCCCGAGCCGCACATGTCCACTTTACGGGCCACAAATACCACAGCTCTTTGCGAGGGAGTGACGGCACACCGACACATGGGCCCCCTCCAAACACACACGCTCCGAGAGAAGAGCAGGCGAGTCATCCGCCAAGGGAAACCGAAGGAGAAGGAATGATAAAAAAAAAAAAAAGACCCCTGAGCAGACCTCGGTTGTCCGGAGTGCTGCAGTGGGAGAAATTAGACCATGTCCTGGCAGCATCACTGGGATGACACTCAGATGGAGCTCGTAGCTGTGACTTCTCCGCTTCCCTGAAGTGGGTTATACGAAAACTATATTTGGGAGTGATAAAGCGAGGGGGAAACTGCCACTTGCATATTTTTCACCGCGTCGCCCGTCCTCGCCCTGAGGTGGTAGAGAACAAGACAACCTGATAAAGATCATGCGGTACGGTTCCACTGTGTCGCACAATCACAGCGGGTATGAACTACACATCGTATAGAACAACTGTAGCGCGTCGAAACATATTCAAAATCGTTTCCTTGCCGATAGATATTTATTCCGGATAACTCGTAACAAATAAAGCCTCCAGCTGATGTATTTCAGGACATGAACGCGGTGCGGACCATCATCTCAACAGGACATTTGCCGTGCATGGTACCACATGGTCTGAAAATGAGACTCTTTATCACTCGGAGTCCTTTTTGTTAGAAGCGGACCGGGGCTCGGGTCGAATGTGAAATGGTTCAATTCAGTGGTTTTTGACAGGTAATGGGATTTCGACACGAGTTGTGATTTTTCATGCTGTTAACTGCATTTCATTTGAACTGGAAAAATAGAAGTAGGATGATGTGATTTTTTTGGGCTGTGGACCAAACTAGTGTTCCCATATGTCTGGGGGGAAAAAGGCCAGGGCATGTCTGTAACCCCGTGATGCTTCATTTTCCATGGTATATTTCAACTTGACCAGAAAAAAAAAGAAGAAAACATTGCAGCTCCTGCTATTTGGTCTTGGCACTGGCTGCACGGCGGTATTGACGGATGAATATAAATATTACAACTAATTGTTCAGCTCTGACCAGGACTATTAACTCCATTAAATCATTTGGTTGCACAATCTTTGGCCAAACGCAGGACGTCAGATGGCTCCCACCCAATTCAATTGCTATGTTGATTATGCAGAGACTGAATGTGCCCTGGATTTCTACGAATTCCCCTCGCTTCTCGTACGTCACGGGCAAATCAATTACCCCCGTTTTTATCTGCGATCAGAACAGCCTAATTGGATCAAATTGGAAAATAGGTTTCTCAAACTACATAGACGCGTGGAATAAACACGTCAAGACTATCTTAAAAAAAAAAAAAAAAAACCCTCACGAAACCAGTGCATGTGATCCAAGTGCGAGGACGTTGCAGAGCGCGCCGACTGAGATTAGACCCCCTCTCCTCATAAACAAGAGTTAAGTGGGACATGGCCAGGAGTCAGATTTCCTTGTATTCTCTTCTCCGTCTCTTTTTCCACTTCTTTCCTCTGCAGCTAGCCAGTGTGTCTGGCCTCCCTCGCCCTCCCCTGTGCGTACTCCCCAACTTTCTCCTCCCCATTCTTCAGTTTCCACAGTCCAGAAATCATTGTTTAGACTTAACTTCATCCTTCATCTTGTATCCCCCCCCCTCCCCGCCTTTGTTTTGTAATCCCCCTGCTTTATTTTCTTTGTGACATCTCCGATTTTGTTTATCTTCACACCCCCCCCCCCCAACCCCCGAAGAACTCTTTCAAATGAGAGCAAAAGCTGAGAAACAACACTGTGGCTGCCACTAAACATTCTTACCTTCCAAATAACAGCTGGAGGAGGACGAGAGGCCTTTCTTAGATTTACACCCCACCAATTTCAGGCATATCTCCAACATTTTCATTTGTTTTCTTTCCTTTCCCGCTTGCTGGTTTTCTCGCCGCTTGTTCAAATCAGATGTGCCTCGGACGTTTTCCGCCCCCCCCCCCTCACATGTGTCCAGCAGAAAGAAAAAGTCAAAGACGGGGGGCGAAAAAACAAACCAGGAGAAAAGGAGAAGCAGCACAAAGCCAAAAAGAGAGCCGATGAGATATACTAGCGTTTCTTTTTCTCCTCTCCTTCCTTCCAGTGGCTGTAAATCCTCTCTTTTTCCTCCTCTCTGCTTTCTTGTACAAAACGCGGGGTCCGCTGTCCGGCAAACGTCTACCAACTTTCTCCTCTGAGCGTCTCCATGTTTTTTTTTCCCCCCTCTTCGGCTTTTGGGCTTTTGCTTAGCTCCGTTTTTTGTTTTTTTTAACCATACGAGGAGCTATCCGAAAGCGCGTGGGTTCGGTCCGGAGGCCTGCGAGACTTCTCGATGTGTCAGTTGAGTGGGCAGTGGGGCAGTCTGAGCGGTGCCATTCCTCTCTCCTGTCCCCCTGTTTGAGTGTATATCTGAGACGCAGGGACTACTCGTGCTACAGCTGCCAACAAAGGGCCTCTTTCAGGCTCAGCCTGCTGCACTCAATGACATCAGCTGGGCCGTCCCACCTCCAGCAGCAAACACACAATGAGAGGGAGAGACCGCTACCACACACACGCACACGAACACACACACACACGCACACACACACACACACACAAACACACACACAGATCAATAAGGAGACAGCCCAAAAGCACACCTCAAACCCCGATACCAACGCGTGAGATAAAAGCGGTCTCATTTAAAAGTGGGATTTAGGTCTAGGTTCGGTGTATCCTAAATAGTTTCCGTTGCTTTCCGTTGAAGTCATGAGATGATCACACGAGAAGCTCCTCCTTCAACTTTTTAACCCCCTTCCCCCCTCTCACTGTCTTTCTGCCCCCCTCTCTCTTCCTCTCAGCCACACTTCCTCCTTCCTCCCCCCCCCCCCCCCCTTCGCTCCAGTCTGAAATGTTTACATGTTAAAGAATCACTTCTGGAAACAGGCCCGGGTTGTTTAAGAAACTCTCAATGATTGGCAGCTAACCGGGAGCAAAGTATAAACCTTTTTTCCCCATTCTTCACTGGACTTCACACAAGGCTCATTTGCCACAAAGGGAGTGGAAGTGAATCCTATTTAAATTCATCACAATGAGAGTATTTTTCTTTATGATTGATGGGGGACATGTTTGACCACGCAGCGGGGGGCGGGGGGGTTGGCCCAATCTGAAGGCAACAAATAATCCTTGGCAGAAGGGAGCACTCTAGTGACACATTATACATTTTTATGTCTTTCTTCTGTCTTTTCTCAGCTGCCTGAGAGCCTAGTGATATACAACGTATCCAGAGGTGTAGTCAATCGCCTCAACTAAATCTACTCAAATAAATCCATTGAACATTTGAAATTGTGAGGAAAAAACAATCAGGACACGGCTGCCATAATAAACGTGGTTTTAAAGGCCTGGAATACGAGCACCTCGCTGCGAGGTCCTTTATTTTCCTCCAACTGATCACTGTGGATATTACCACACACCACTGATATTCCATTTTTGCTCGGAGTTTCTAGTACTTTAACTCAAATGAACTCTAGTCAGCCATCTACTGAGGCCAAAGACAATTTGTACACTCATGCAACGTAATTCCATGTACAAATGCAGTATTTGTTGCATGCTTGATTATTTCGCTGATCTATTGTCAAGGATATTGTTCCATTATTTAATAATGAGAAGGGTACTTTCTATTTTATTACAGGATACTCTCGTGCATCCCCGTTATTATTGTGTCCACTAGTGTGATACAAGGCTAAAAGGATTATTGATCATCATCATCATCATTACACTAAAGAATGAAACCACAAAGGACCTGAAAGCAGCTCTCCTAATCGAATGACTCAGCCTGGCAAATATTTTTCCTTGAAATGACATACATCCTTTCTCTCTGTGTACAGTACATGTTTGACTTAAGAGATAAGAGACCTAGTCAATTGGGTGATTGCATACTGATGTGTGTGTGTGTGTGTGTGTGTGTGGGGGGGGGGGGGGTAGCTAGATGACACCATGCAATTAACATGTGCAATCAGTTTACTGTCTGACCAGGTCACTGGAATTTCCGATCAGGGAGCAAATGCAATGACTTATACAAAAAGAAAAAAAAGATAAAAGAAGAAATATATCACTTTCAGTTTCAGTTCTAAAACAAACGGTGAAAGCAGTGACGTCAATCTCTATCTCTAGCTGGAGCTAACTGGCAGAAACTTAAACCAATGTAAATCAATTCTGAAAAGGAAAACCAATTATTTGGTCCATTTTGTGTATATCGATTCATGTAAATATTAGGACAATCTCTGAGTCAAATAATCAAAAATCAGCAACACAACATTCTCCAGCTCGTACACGGCTTAACCATCACTTCTCAATCTCCGTGAACGCATCTACAGCTATGGCATCCTGCAACTGTGACAACTGGAACGGTCCTTTGAATGCGAGTGTGTACTGAATGTCTCAATGTGCTGCCCACTCCTGCAGCAATGTGTAAAAGGGGCTACAAAACTCGCAAATTTGGGAATTTGGAAACTGGATAACAGCTTTTGGCACGCCACTTGATTTCTGCTTGCCTGCCTCCCGAGACAAGACAAATGATTTAAAGCAATAAGTTTGGAGGACGACTTTGAAAGCCCTGCAGATGATGTATAATGGATGGCCTGAGAGTGCGCCAGATGATTACAAACAGCGCTGTGCAAAGTTGTGCGTGAGGGACGAGGTTTTGTCAAACAAAAAGAAAAAGGACAAACACCAGTTTCATTAGCACTGGGAAGCATCCAAACAACACAAACTCACCAGTGACTCTTATGACTAATGCTGTACATCCACGTGTACTAGTCTTGAAACCTCGAGTGTTTGGATTATCGCCTGCTTGGTTACTGTCCGTGTCTCTCTTTCTTCAGTCTCTGCTGCTTTATAAGTTGTGACCTCAGTACCCTGAGCACCCAGTCACATGGCACCAGTACTCCACATCATCACTTTAGTCCTGGTATTGCAAACATTTGCGCTCCTCTCATGCGCCACCCCAAAAACCAATTAAAACGAGAACGCACGCTTCCTCGAGCTCTGAGAAAGGCCCATTAAGTTGCACCGCAGTCGCACAGTGTTGGGGAAATGAGAGGATGAAGGGAAGAGGAGAGAGGCTATAAAAAAAAAAATTGAGGAGGAAAGAGGGGAAAAAAGGTTGCAGATGGAGAAACATGAAGCACATTGTTTGGAGGTGAGCTCATAGGAGTATCACTCGCTCGCATTTTATAATCCGAGCCCAGTATGTTAACAGTTAGCTGACGTACATCCACCCACGGGACGGGTTTTTTTTGGGAGGGGTGGGGGGGCTTTACCTCTCATGTACCCCCCCCGGGGCTTTACCTCTCATGTCCCCCCCCCCCCCTCCTCCTGCTGCTTTCCTGTTTCCATTCTCCAAACCTTCAAGCCGAGAACAGGTTGTACCCCCGTGCGCGCCGCCAAGGTCGCAACTGTGTCGAGACTCAAACTACAGCTGGGTTATGGCTAATGTTGACATTGATATATACATCATAAATATCACGGATGAACTGGCGTTACTTTGCCACTTATTTGCTTTTCTGTTTCAGTGTGCTTTAAGAAAGAATGCATTTTATTACTTCTACCGTTACAAGTTTAACTGCCACTGACTGAATACTGAAGACTTGGTCATGTTCATGCTCAAATAAAGGAAATAAGGATATGGACAAAGGATATTGTCTTTGAGGGTGTCTAAGGCCGGCTTGGTTCCTGTTCTACTCACTCAATGCATGAGGGCAAACGCACACAAACATAATCACCCTGTTTAACAATGTTTGAAATGTGAGTCAGCCAACCCTTGGCCCACGTAATCCTGTCCATCGAAGTAATGAATCAAGAGTTATTGCACGTTTAATCCAAGCAAAGGTCCAAATTACGGAGGGGGTGGGGGGCTGGAAAAGAGCTGTGTAGGTTTCTAATAGATTCTAAACTGCACACTGCTCATTGTTTCATTGCTGCGCTTAACTCTGCACTCCCAAGAATCCGTGAAACAGCCAAGTGTACTTAAATATCAGTCAATTAGGAACCAGGTACCATGTGCCTTGTGGATAGATGGATTGACGCGCGTGTGTGCGTGTGTGTGTGCGTGTGTGTGTGTGCGTGTGCACGCGCATGTGGCTGTTTACTTAGGGCCCTCTGGAGAATGCAGCCAGAGTGTCTGAGGCACGCAGACCAGCAGATGAGGTTAAGGGGTTTAGGGTTCCACATAATTCTCCACTCGGTTTTAGGTCCACGGGGACAACACACACTTAAGAACAAAACAGTGGCTGATCCGGTTGAAGGTGAAATGCTCCGGCATCAGTCTGTGGTTGTATATCAGTTACCAACGTGGACAACTATTAATCTGAGCGTTAGACTCTCTGATCTGCAGAAATCAGTAAATATACACGGAGAGCAAGGGAGGCACGCTTTTCAATCTGTCGATTTTCTCAGTCGTTTCTTGTTTAGAAGCCGTTTTCCCACTTTTTGATTATTTGATTAGAATAAATCAAATCTGGATCTACACACATACAATCTCATCCTCTCTCTCTCTCTCGCTCCCTCAAATCCTTCTCATTAGAGGTGACCCGTTAACAGTTCATCGTCTGCTCGGATTACAAACGATTTCCATTACAGACGGGGCCAATGTCGACCTGCTCGAGACGGAGGGAGCTCCTATTGGAACGGGACCGGAGGAACCATTTTACCAAGATGACAGACACGAAATAGGGCAACACAAACCAGGTGACTGAGCAGAACCGTTGCTCAATTCTCCACGCGAAAGCCCGCTGTAGGCCCAGACCGGACTATGCAGTGCCAAAAATACGCAAACCTACTGAGAATTGAAGTGCATGCATGTGAGTCGGGAGTTAAACGTTCGTACATAAAGCAAGCAGACAGGCGGGACGGATTCACACAACTATTCATTACTTGTCAGAGGTGAAATGCCGTGCTAGCCATAGATGTTGAAAAGGGCCGAGGAGACTTAATAGAAAAAGAAGGGGCCAAATATGATCCCTGCTCAGCAACAGCAACACAACCGGCGGGTGTGTGATTGTGTGGAGAAAAAGGAAGGTGCCAATCCAGTCATTTTCACAAATCAGATAAACTACTCAATTTGACCCAGATTGCTGGCATAAAAGCACCTCTTTTTATATGGCATTGTTTTAAACTCTTTGATGAGGGGGAAAGGAGAAAAGAAAAGTATGCATTTATATGCATGAGTGGGAGGATTGCAGGACTACAGCGACTACAGCCTTCGACAATTTGTCAATTCAACGACAAAAACAAACCACACTGTGCTGCGCAGACAAACAAAGTAAACAGGACATCATTTGCTTTTATAGACTCTTAAGTGTCTGGGATGTTATCAAGATGCAAGCTGGAGAAAGACCCCGTTTGTCTTTATGCCCATTGGGGTAAAAACAGAAACAGATACCGAGAGGAGTGACTCTGGCTCCGAGGTTCTCGGGCTGCCTGGGCTCTTCTTTGTGTCTAAGTGGATCCAGATGCAGCGAGCATAGCAGGCAACCCGCTTATAGCTCCACGAAGATGAGCTTAACACAACACAAAGGGACAGGACAACATGTCGGTACAGCGTGGACAGGAAAAAAAACAGACAACAATGTAAAGGGAAAGACTATGCCTACTCGGAGAGGATTTAGCTCATTTATGCTTAGTGGGAAAAAAAAACTACTTTGTAACATATAAAAAAAAAAAAAAATTTGAAAAGAAGCAGAGCCAAGCAAAAGAGTGTCAACTCATGATCACATTGGACTTTTATCCTACCAACAATCTGCAGGGGGCACGGAGACTTTTTGAAAAAGGGGAGGCCATAAATTGTTGACATTTTTTACTAATACAACGAGTTGGCATCTTGGGTAGCAGGTTGTCTGCAGAGAGAGCAACAGCTGTGTCTGGGGCTGCCTGCTCGGACATGGAGCAAGGAACAGGGGGTGTTTTTTTTTCTCCTTATGCGTGGGTGCGTGTGTGTGCGTCTATGTATGTATGTGGACCCAGGTGGCGAAGTGCTCCCACACTACATTCCTAACCCAACTTGGAGAGTCGGCATGCATGTAAGTATTGTTTGTACGGTATGATTATGAGTGTGTGTGCGTGTGTGTGGAATGGAGGGATTGCCAGAAGCGAGTATGCCAATGGCTCCGAACTATGGCAAACTGAGATTGAAAATATGACGCAACATTGTTTAAAAATATAAAAAATAAAATTACCCAAACTTCAAATCTGGGCGAGCACAAGGTCAAATTTCAATTACTTTGGCAGTTGCGGATGCTTTAAAAAAAATTTTACAAAAAGGAACAAAAAACATGGTGGAAGTCAACAACTCAACAAGACAGTTTGTTTCAAGCAACATGCTTATACTTTCAAATGTTTTGTGCACAACTGTATGTATAAGGAAAGAAGCTTTGGTGCAGGTTTTTGTTTGTGAGTTGTTTTTCTTTTGTTTGCTGATGAGATTCCCCCCTACTTTTGTAGTTGTATGTTGTGCACAACAGGTAGATTTTATTTGGGAACACAATGCGAACACAGCCACGTACACTGGACAGGCAGATGTCGTTAAACTGCCGTTTGTGCCGTCTCTTGAATGCTCAATTATTGTCTGCTGATTTTCATTAATTTAGCCTGTTGCTCATTTCTGCTATTGTTTTCCATGCCTATAAAAATGCAACGTTAAACCCACACCAACACAACTTAGAATGAGATCAGGACAAAGAATTGGAGAGGGGCAATGACAAAGCAAAGAGGGAGACAAAGAGGACAGGGTAGAAAAGAAAAGAAAGAAAGGAGGTAGAGAGGGAGGGGGGGATTGCACCAGTTATTTGAGAGAGGAATGCGCAAGAGGTCACATTCTTCGCTCCACTGCTGCGGCTTGCCCTATGTTCAACTCTCTCGCTCTTTTTCTTTGTGCAAAATAGGCAATATTACTCAATACACATCTCTTGCAATACATCACGTGCAAACGTGACTAACAAGAAAATATAGAGAGCATTGGCCAGGAATGATATAGTCATACTGATCAGGTAACGTAGCACTACCATAGGCCTTTAATCACAAATGGCATACAGTAGGAAGAGCGCCGAATAAAATAAACACAAGCGGAGTGACATGGAGCACCTATGTTTCTTGCTATGAACATTTCAGTGTCTGTTATTTCTGATTTCCTAACTATGTGACGCTGCCGCGATGATGCCGACAACAAATGGAAAACACAGAACGATGAATCCAGTTCATATGATACTTTTTCCAAACACCAATTTCTCAAATTCTTTACAACAATTACAGCTTAAAATGACATAATGTCTGTTTTTGCAGGAAACGTGTGATCATTCTATGTGTGAAGGGCTACCTTAACTTCATCATACAAACATTTTTGGCCGTTTCAGATTTGGAAACTGTCAAATACAGTGCATCTTCTTTTTCTTCTCTCCATCCACCAGCACAGGAGTTCCATTACTGCCTTTAATCCAGGTTCCTCGATGAAAAGAGTTAAATAGAGGGAACTTTTGTGGCATAGACTACCTTGACTACCTTGATTTATAAACACAGCTGCTTTGGCCAGTCATCAGCTACTGTGGTAATAAAGCAGACTCCTTTCCAGGTGGTTAAGACTTGATGAAAGGGGGGAAACACTTACTAATCAGCTGGGTGGCATCCGGCAAGGGACAAATGTGTCTCATACACATACCAAAAAAAAAAAATGCTTTCGGACCCAGCTTTAAGATACCACCGAAATCGGCATTCAAAAATGCTATTCAGAAGGAGAGGTCATTTAGGTTGAGTTACACAGGATGAGAGAGTGTGTGTGTGTGTGTGTGTGTGTGTGTTTTTGCGTGTGAGCAAGCCCACTAGTTTTGACACATGGCCAGTGATGGTGAGGGACATGCCACCAGGGACCTAACAGCTGGCCTGAACGAGCATTACTAAGGTGCCTGCTGAGTGGGTATGTACGCACACACATACAACCCCCCCCCCCCCCCCCCCCCCCCCCCCCCTGAGTGGGTATGTACGCACACACATACACCCCCCCCCCCCCCTCCCGAACACACAGACCCCCTCCTTCCATCTTCAGGACCCACAGGGATCATGGGAGGAGATTTGGTGTCTAGACTATATAGATTCCTCAGGTTCCAGCCAAGAATGAGCCAGCTCCAGACCAAGAGAGAAATTGATTCACTTCCTGCGTACACCGTGAATTCAGATGTGGCAGGAAAAATACTCACAAGCACGCATGCACAAATCAGATGTTAATGAAAAGCTGCATTCGAGAAGGGGCTCAGACTGTCTCCCCTCTGCTCAAAATACAACTTTACAAAGTCAAAGTACATGAACCACCATCACTCATGCATTAAAGCCCCTTCGCATGCATTTTCAAGTGGATCAAGGAACAGACTCCCACCCCCGTAAATCGAACAGCTCCATCATTATTCACAAGTCTGGCTTCGAATGAACACCTTTATATGGATATTTGTGCAGATGGTTATTCATCTATGGATTAGGCTGTAGAGGTTCATTCTATTTTTAACGATCGTGTCATTGTCTCAAACTCCAAAGATTAAACAGCATTTCTGGGCATAACAAGTATTGCTCTCATGCTTGGTCTATTTACAATTATTATTTTTTTTATTTAATATACTCCAGAGACATGCAAGTCAATAGGTTTAACCATTTCCCCAAAATGGATAGGACTGAAATTGAGTTTTCCTGTTTATTGCTCTTTACATGTACTCCAGTAACCCAGGATCCTAAATAGAAATCTGGAAATAGAGACAATGAAGCTTCCTTTATCCCCCACATTATAATGTGCCTTGAACATGCTTGAAGCTTCGCCAGGCTAGCCTGCATGCATCAACTGGGGAACAATTGGGGGGTGAAGCTTATGAGGTAGAAGCGAAGCCCTGTTGTGCCCAAACTGAAAACTATCCAAGCAAGAGTTTAGTTTGTGGTCAATAGGCAAAAGTTGTTATAATTTGAGACAACAAAGACTCTCAGTGGCCAATCACATGCATTCTGTCGCTATCTGCAAACCTCACACACTGTTTTGCAGCTGTCACTGTTTTTTAGTAGTTCAGTAGTTACAGAGGGATTATGGCTTATGGTTTAAGCTTCATACAAAGATAGATTTTCTTGAATAAACATGGGCACTACAATCAACTGTCTTGGAACGTCTTAAAGACCCTGAATGATGTAATGATAATCAGGAATGTGTTTGCTTTAGGTTTTAAATGGATTTAGAATGCACTCCTAAGGCACATTTTGGTCGGGACATCAGTGTTATACGAAGTAAACCATGATGAGACCCCAATGGTGGGATGTTTGCCCCGAAGGAACTGAGTTTGAATGGACAAAGGGTAAGTTTATTCCACCGTGGCCGTCAGTTCATCATTATATTTATAAAGAAAGATGCTCACAAGCACATCACTGAAAAAAGCTTCTACTGTCTCCCACCATAAGTGCCAATGACAAACCCCCAGGGCTATCTATTCCATACAAACTTAATGAGAACACATAACGTTTATAGAAATATTCAAATAAAAAAAAGCTTCACTGTGCTCCTAACAAAACTGATTTTAATAATATCCATTAATAAACGGAGCCACCAGGGGGCAAATGTTCATTTTGATACCATAAAAATGTGGGCACTGCAATTAATAACCTACATAAAAAACAGATGTTCATGAGGGCCTTAGTAAATCATATGCAAGTAAATACTCGTTTCTTAAAAACCCAGAGTCCCCAAATCCTCATCAGCTGCCACATATTGTTGTCCTATACAGTCGATTTATTAATTATCATTAAGGGAGGAAAGGGAGAGACCGATATTTGACGTGGGCATAAACAAATTAGTTGTCACTGGGTGAAATAATAATTGCTAGTAAATCAGTATTAATCTAATTTAAAATGTATGCTTCCTACATCACTTTTGATGTCATTTTGAAGTTCCACCTTGCGCTGAAATCCAATGTGGCACTGAAGAGCAGTAATGCACAACTTTTACTCAGTCCTGACGATCCGTGATAGCTCGCAGGAGAGCTCATACCTCCACACTGCGCAGCACACAGGGGTGGCAGCGGCAGAGGCAGGTCTTTGCTTGCCCTTCCCTGCCTCCGTCTCCCTCCCAGGCAGCTGCGTGCAGAGGTCTGAACCTGCCTGTCGAGAAGCAGCATGGCGCTTTCTGGCCAAGTGTTAACTAGTCGAAGCTCACCGGGAAGTAAAAAACACGCACTGATGTAAAATCGGGTGTTGATATTGCCCTCCTCTTTGACTGTGACTCACATCCCCTCTCACGGACTAACCTGCTCATCGCACGAGGGGAAAGGGGGGCAGAGAGGGAAAACAAACACGGCCCGCACCACTGACCCTTGGCCAAGTTCGATCCATTTACCGGCAAAAGCTTTCATTCTGTTTTTCTGACCTTCCCTGTCCTGTCCCCCCCTCTGTGTTATGCAAGACTCGGAGTCAGTGGAAACTGACTGCTGCCAAGGCAATCGCAGCCCCACGGACACATTTGCTAAACTTATCGGTTTAGCTGCACGCATGGCATGCATCTGTTTAAATGTCATGTGATCATAAAAGAAAAAAAGGAAATTGTTCAGCTTTGCCCCTCAGCTGTTCAAATGAGTTTACTTGTTCAGTCTGTGCAGGGTTTTGCATTTGTAATGCCATATTTTTCAGCTGAGGCTAAAAGGTAGAAAAGCCTGCTCCAAGGCAGTATTATTTACATTATCAATAATGATGCATGACCAGGTCATTAACAGACAAAACTTACAGGCACCAACCCAAAAGAACATTCTTCATATTTTTGTGATTAATGGTCAAGAACAATCCTCCTTGTAACTTTTTTTATTTTGTGTGTTGTGGTATTCTGGGCCATAAATCAAGAGACCACCGCTAAGGTACTTTGGTAAGCCAAAACTAGTAAATAACGAAAACACTGACTATAATAACAAGAAGTGACGTACATGATGATTTCACTGCTGCTTTGGTTTTCTCCAAAATGTCTATTCTAACGGGGAGTTTAGAAGAAACAAAAGCCTTTAACCATTATTTATTTTTTATAAACACATGCTTTACGTGGCCATGGGCCTAAAGATACACAGGCCTTGGAGAAGCCAGATAAGACATCAATGTCCAGCATGACATATTGGATGGTGGGTCACTGTTGCACGATGCATTGCGAGCAGAGGAGGCAGCGAGTATGGACTGAAGATACTTCGACTTAAGTCTGAATACCGTTACACTGTATCGAATCTACCAGCAAAGAATGGCTTCATGGGAGGTCTGTGTTATTAGCACAGGGTAGGTTGAGTTATCAACCGGTAACAATAATGACTGCACACTTGAAATGGAACACTTTCTCTTCCCCTGGTTGTGCAATCACACATTTGTTGTTCAGACAGCAAGCTTCTGCATACCAGCTGATGCAACGGCCGTTGTGTTTGTACTATCTGTACACTTTTATAACTTTTAAGTATGCATGGTATCATCTTTCACAAATCTTGAAATCTCTTTTTTTTTTCTTCTATCAGCTTCGAGCACCAAGTCCCCATCATTATATACAATTGAAGTGACTGACAGTATATGATCCTTGGCAAGAAGACATGTATAATACCAAAAAAAAGAAAGCTGCAAATCCATCAAATGTTCATATAACAAACCTTGACAACTACTCAAATGTGAGTCAAATAATCCTGTCAACGAGTAACCTGACACAGTTCTCACCGGAATAATCTGTTCTTACCGTGCACGGTGAAGACATTGCAGGGCTGGCTCCCGTGGCGCGATGATTCTCTCCTCCCGCCCTTTATGAAGGCCGGCAGACTGGGTCTCCTCTGGTCCCCTACAAACTTTCCCGGCTGCTGCCCCATAAGGGCAGAATGCCAGGCCGCAGCCGGGACTCTCCAAGCTGGACTCAGTGGTTCACCGTCCAACAATTGCCCCCCCAGGCCTGGAGGGGAACCCCTTTCCTGGACTCAGTCCTCTCTGGGTGATTCAGGTCACCAATCCAGATCCGTATTACTCCGGTATGTCTCCGTTTATCGTGCATTAATGGAGCCTGGGTGCTTCATAGGTTCAAAAGAATCTAGAGAGGATAAAAACAATCAATGATAATATTTAAAAAAAAGAAAAAAAAAAAACATAAAAACAGTTCACAAAATGCACAATTGATGATGACGCCCACTTAACCTCCAAACACTCACAATAAATGCTAGGTGAATGAATCATGTGCAAATCACAACCAATCCAAATTAATGTACAAATTAAAGTAAGTCATTCCATGCAAAACATATTAAAAGTAAGCACTTATTTGATTCAAACATGCCATCAGTACGGTTATATTACACACCAGTACCATTACTCTGGTCACTTGAATGAGAACATGGACTCTTGGGCACCATTGACACCAAAACAACATACATGTGCGGACTTATATATAAACATGTACACACCCCATTTCCATGTTGAGCCATCATGAGGCATGACCACTGAATTTCCTATTTACAATGGTAATCAAGCCATTTAAATGGCCAGCTAGCATTGAGGAACCCTCAGTAGGCTGCAGGTTACACACATAGCTAACGAAATGTAATGTTGTCAGACAACTGCAACAACGAACTCGTTGCAAAGTATAATGCACATGGAGGACATACAAAAGAAGGTCACTGAAAGGCACCAGAGCGTTAACCATTGTTAGCCTTAACCCTATTGTCCCTGAGCAACTTGCTTTAATACAAAAGCAACGTCAAAAAGCATCAGATCATGAGCAAGAAGCACTAAAAAGGAGGAGGGAAAAAAAGTTTTTTTGAGCCACACATCCCAAACGTGTACATTAGTTACAAACGTGTGAAGTGAAAATAAGTGTGAACAGATACTTACACGTCTAAGGAAACATGTATATAGTTGGTTAGCAGGCGACCTCAGGCTAGTGTTGAAGATAGCCATGGAGGCTAACCAACGTTAGCTGGTGGGGAGCAGCGCCAGACCCTTAAATGCACACGGAGCAGTCAACAGTTGGCTGCAGCTGGGTACACGCTCGCGCTAATAGTCACACAAGTGCGCATTAAAGCCTCACAAACAACATTTGCGGCCACCGCCGCGGTGTCATGCTGTGGGCAAGCGGGCTCTGCCGAAGCCGCATAAATCAGTTCCAAACTTCCGTGTCCACCGTGCTCGTCCTGGGGAGCTTCTTCCCCTGTGGTACCCGGACTGAAGGCACTTCAATCAAGGAGGCGACGGGAAACCGAGGCAGCTCCGCCGACGAGGCACCGACGTGTCCTCGTGCGAGTCCTCTCCTGCGTTCACAGCCGCCGAGCTCTTGGTTAGCAACCCCACGGCCCGCGGACTTATTCATTGCTCTCACGTGAAAAGCTGAGTGATAAACTTTGGCCGAGCACTGGCTGAGTGGCTGGGGCCGCCATAGTTCATACGCAAGGTGGTTTACAGAAATATGTGGGTGGGGCGACGCGTGACGTCACCTGCGTGCGTGGGCTAGTACACGGGACGCGTCTGCCGTGCGAAGGTATTATTCTGATCAGAACCAGACACTTGACTTATCCTGCTTTTATCAATCAACCAATCGATCAATACATCTTTGATATTCATAATTAATAATCTACCTCACATGGCTTAACAGTCTATACAAGGCCTTTATTCAAAACCCCTCAAGGGTGAAGAAAAACGTCCAGAAAAATCCATTTTAACAGGGAGAAAAATAATGCAACATCAACCTTAACACTGTAGATGTTTGAATGTCACTACTATAATACAGTTTTGTCAGGACTTAAAAAGACAGACCAAATGAGACATACTGAAAATGAAAGAACATTTATTGCAAAACATTTTTTTTTTAATCATACATTATCAAAAGTGTTCATTTAAATCTGTGTAAAATTTCGGAGAGCTGCTCATTGGAGTTTGGAATCCTGCAGTTATGTTCCGCCAGGTAGGTGGTCAGCCCTTGACAGGGATGCTTGAGGTGGTCCCGATCTTGCAACAAGGTCACAGTTAGGATGCCTGCTCCCTAACCTTCCTGTTCCAGCAGCTTCTGTTGTGTCAACATTACAATCTCCTCCATCACTTCTGGCTTCAAGATGTCCTTGACCTACAGAGATGCATAAAAGGGAGTATTGTAAATCAGCTGCACTGCGAGAATTGGAAATTAAAACACCACAAAATGTTATGATTTCGGCTCAACAATACATATGAAGGCTTTAGCAACTAAATGGAACCAAAACAAATCAAATAAAAAGTATGCACAACTATCAATAATCTCACATTTGTGAACGTATTATTCAAACGTAATCATATTATTTACATTAAATCTATTATATATGTAACGTGTGCTGCGATGCGCATTACATAACAACAACATTCATGCCACGCATTGGCAATTAAATCAGTTCCCCTTCTAATGAATCGACCATTTGTGTTGCTGTGTTAGAACAGCAGAGTCAAAGACTATTGTTTTCCAAAAGTGTTGCCCAGGAGCTGTAGATTTCAGATATGACCACCAGAGGGGACAATACATCATGGGAAAATCTCAGACTGCAAAACTACAAAATGTTTTCATTGCCTTTCTGTTACAATTGAGACGCAAACAGTGTAATTCATGAAAGGATGCATGATGTTACAAACTGAATTCAAAGCTTATCATTACAGGACCTCCTACCTGGTGTTGGAGTGCAGATTCATAGCAATAGAGAACACTGGTGTCATACAGAAGGACCTTGTGTGCAGCCAACGCTAGCAGGCAGTTTCTCAAGCGTGAAATCACTTCCCGATCTGACAGGTTAATAGGCTGCAATAACAAAGCAAGGAGATGCATTAAAAATATGATCAAATTGTGCTGGGAAATATACATAAGGGTACAGTATGTCCAAACATGAAACATGGCCAGATACAATGCAGTTGGTATATGAAAAATTGCTCTTTGTGCATTTTGTACCCACCTCCAAACTTGTGTAAAAGCCCCCGGCCTCCTCCTCCTGGCTTTCTGGTGTTGGATACAGCCACACAAAACCATTATTCCCGAGGATGATGGACGCACCACATGGCAAGTTGTGGAAATGGGTTTTCTGCCTCTTGATCAGAGAAGGAGAAAGCTGTACCAGCACTCCTTGACCCAGCTAATGGTTGGAGAAAATAGAAACAAAGCGTTTGATTAAATTCCTACTCTATTGACCATCACTAAAACAATAATAATGTATTATGTACTTTCAGTTATGTATTAGCTGTTTACTGAAATAAACATGTGAATTGGCAAAACTTACTTTTCCATACTTTAAACTACGGGTGTGAAGAGATAGGGCTCCATCTGAGAAGACAGACTGCACCTCTGCCTAAAAGCACAGGACAAAAGCAACACAAACATTATGAATAAAACATAAGATCAATCAATAAAAAAATCACAATAACAAATAATTAGTTACACTAATGAGATCGCCCTCCTGAAGGTATTCTCTCATGGTGAGCTCATCTTCTGCTGATCTTCTCCTCTAGGAGAAAAAATAAAGGGAAATATTTGATCAACAAATCAAAATTGGGTGATAATAATATCCCAACACACACCCATTTCCCTTGTATCCAGGATAAGGCTACTTCAGCAGACAGTATAATACACAGACCACTTCTGCCAGTGAATCGTGTTTTCCAGCACCAGCTCACCAGCTCTCCTCCAGGCAGATTGACTGAAGACAATAATAGGACAGAGTCCAGCCGGGAGTTGGTCTCCACCTTCCAGCGTTTCTGTTGCACCTATTAATATCACGAAAACAAAACAAACAATCAAGTCTAATAAAATGTAATGTTGGAAATGTCAGACAACACGTATAAGAGAGAAGGGGCACAGGAGTGCTTTACCTCTGTTATTCTCCCAACCACCACATCTCCAACCTCGCCATTGAACCTGAAATTCATTAAAATACAAAACAAAAACACTTGAATGCTGCAATGATACAACGATATAAAACTGCAGTGGAGTTTCATCCTAGTCAGTGAACATGGCTTTAAGCTCAGTTCGATCACTCACCTGGTCTTCAGGGGTCTGACACAGATGAGTTTGTCCACTCTCTGCACCTCTCCAGCTACTGAAGCTGTCAGCTTCTCTTCATCAACATAGGTGCCATGACCCCTGCAGACAAGCAGACGTGTCCACGTATTCAAACAAACATAATACGTTTAGACACACAAACAAACATGGCCATAGGCAACACACTTTCTTAAAGTTCATAAACAAAGGAGCTACATGCAGGTTTTGGCTGAGAAGGTTTCTAACATCTGGTTCTCTTTATACGCCATTACCAGAATCGGTACCAAGCTTCACTCCGACTTCCTTCCATGACAACAACGTGTGACAACCACAGACACACACCACGTAACTCAACGTCACCGCCACACCATCCGATAGCTACCTCATGAAACCGGTGTCTGAGGTGATAACATCTCCGGGAACGACCAAGTCTTTCCGTTCGAAAGCAGAAACTGCCACTGATTTTCGAACAGTTGGTAATCTCATGTCTGCCGCCATGCTGCTCACTGTGGCGCTTCTTCTTCTACGTCCCTTTCCGGCACTCGACAAAATGTGATTTACCGCCACCTATTGACAGGTGAGTTTAAATGTTGTTTTTTCTTCTATCTAACGTTACCGATACTCAAACATGAATAATGTAAAATTAAATATATATGATATACAAATATATCAAATAAGTATTATTTTACAGTTGAAGTAGTAACTACTGAGCACAATCCTTAATGTCAGCTCTTGAGTTGCCTTTCATGTCTTATTGAGTGGATGAGAGCATGTTCAAACCGGTTCAAACATCCCTCATCCCAATGTCCCCTGCAATGTGTTCACACCAGGTTCACACAAGCCTGTTAAAGTATTCATCGTTGTCCTGTTTGGTCTAGTTTAATAACTTCATAACAATGACACCTTTGACATTGGTCGTAATATCAGTAATTGACTGAATAAGTGCCTTTTTATTTTCATTACATTACAATTGTGTTTGTCAATGAATTTATAGAGATAAAATCTCAGACCCACAAAAGATACACCGATACATTCGTCACATTAAAAGAAAATTAACAATATGTAATTGCCTTCAGTAAGTATGTTATACACCACCAGGTGTCAGTGGCGAGCCGCGTGGACTTTTAAAGCAACCTTTGGTTCACATAACGGAGAAGATGACGTCAGATGTCAACACGACGCAAGCTTCTCCGCTGCAGCCAATCAGCGCAAACTGTGGAGGACTCTCGTAAAGATGGCGACGGCGACGCGCAGAGGAGCCACGGCCAGACGCTTCTCCGTTAGTGAACGTCGCTGGTGCAGACACGGTTAGGGTTGATACGGCAGCGGCACACGGAGCTACGTCGACCGACCCGTGAGCTGGAACACACGGCAAGGTGCTGCGTGCTGTCGCCCCGGGCTGGGAGCTTTTGTTTTCGGTTCCACCGCAGTTGGCTCGGACAGCTCATTAGCTTCAAGTTGGAAAAAGCAGCGCTAGCTAGCTCGGGACTAGCGGTGTAGCGTTCGGTGGGGCATCCATGGATTGATAGCGCTCCCGGGACTAAGACTGAACATCCCGTACATATTTCAAAGTTCTATATTTTTTTTCCATTGCGAGGAGCAGGCATGAGTCTCCTGGATTGAAGCTACTTTGAGGGGGGGTTCAGGGGCACCGACGGTCCGGCATTGCGACACTGTTCGTGGTGTGGAGGCGCAGAGACTTTCTGCCGTCATGTATTTTCTCACCGGCTGGCCCCGGAGGCTGCTCTGCCCGCTGAGGAGTGAAGAGGAGCCCTTTCACATCCAGCCCAGCTCCCAGAGGTTCTACTTCGCCGTGCTGTCAGAGACCCAGCTCAGCGTCTGGTTCAGCCGGGTAAGTCCAGCTGTGCTGCCGCGGCTGCTGCTTCGCTTTGGTCAGCTGTGCAGACAAAAACAACACGCACGGAGCTTCTCTTTAACCACAGCACAGATGATTGAGCATCCCGTTTTGAATCCGCTTCACAAACTACAATCACCTTACACTACCAGACGTCGTTGCACACAGGTGCATTAGTGCTTCGCTAACTGGCCGATTGCTCCCCGTGTTTATGAAATGATGGGTATTTGGCACGGAGAGCAACAGTGTGTGCGTGCGTATGTGTGTGTGAACAACCATAACCCATTCAACCCAATGTTTTGGCAAGTGCAACCACGCACACACCCCTCTCACACAGATGTCATTGTCACGCATCACGACAGTTTGACTACATCCGTATACGTGTTCGTTTATAATAATGTTGTGTGAGAGCGTCGTATACACCCTCATTCTCCACTCAAAGACGTGGTGGCTGGTCATCCTCTTTGACACAGAGGTTCACCTGGTGAATGCTCCATGTCTGGCAGAGGTCAGTTTACACTGAAATGCAATGTTGATGTGCTTTGTACTCTCAGGCAGCAAGTCAGCATCATTGCCCTATCATTTAATTTGCCTCACTTGGGCGATGAATGTATACAGTCAAGGGTACACACCATTGGGTCCTTTCAGGTCTATTTATGTTTCTCTGAAGCAGCACAACACATAATGGAACATTTCTCTTTTACTCGGTAACAGAGGCTTTCGTGCAGTCGAAGGCCAATGTTGACAGTATTTCCAATAAAACAATGAATTATAAATCTTGGCTGTCCAGGAGTTTTTTGAACCCAGGCCTTTTGTCAGCGGGATCAAAGTCTTGAATTGGTATTAATTTGACACCAATGGGTGCATAGGTTGCAATCACTTCCTGAATAAAATGTTAAACTCTCAGAAAAACTGCTGGCTTGATGCAATTACTTGCAACTAAAGCCAAGCGACCTGTGATGTCATGTTGCCATAACACTGTCATTCACACACTTTGACCAGAAACGACGGGATGTGGAGCAGCTGTTTAATTTGCAAACCTGCAGTTGAGCACATGTTTGAATGCAGCCTGTGTTCTGCACTGTATGTATACTGTAGAATTGTGGCAACAATGGATCAGGGTTCCTGGTCGTTTCCTGAGACCCACACAGGATGCAAGCATGTTTTGCTTCCCCTCTTTCTTCAGGACCCTGCAAGTATCAATAAGGCGTCCAGAAAAAGGGTCATCTCAGGAATGCCAATTGAAGCAGTTCCTTCCTCCTCGCATGCACCTTTCACATCTGTTGAATCCATTATATTGACTCAGTTTATTTTCTATCTCAACTCCAACCACCCTTTTCGATCTGACATGGGCCGAGCTACAAGGCGTAACCTTAGTTTAGAGTCTTCATGCTTTGGGAGTTCAAACTTGGCCAGTTCACCTCAGAAGTCCTTTCTCCTGAGGAAGGGTGGACTATTTACAATTAAATAAGCATTATTCTTCTTAATACCATCAGCTCCATGCTGACTATACTTACACAAATCTTAACCTGCCAATGATCATAAAATAATAGAACACCCATGCCTTATAGAACATGGGTGTAAATGCCCAAAACAGCTATTCATATTCAGCTATTCTAATATGCCAATATATATATATATATTTTTTATTATTGTGCTGGTGTGGTATATTTGTTTACGGGACACCCAAAGAGTCAGTGTATTTATTGTGTATTTAACTTGATCTTGTCATCCAGGCTAATAGTGATGATGCTTATATTTCTGCCACGCGAGTACCTGATCAGGTTACATGTCAGATGTAGGTAATTGTTACTCTGACATTTCTTTTCTCAGCGTTCATGTCCCTGTAACTCTCTGGCATCATTTTGCCACCAGCTCTATTCTGCTTAATCCCGTCTATCCTCGACCTTGGCCAGTGGCGCCGGGAGCCCGGCTAGTTCAGTCGAGGCATTACTGCTAATCCGTGTAACACAGTAGTTCAGCCTTGTATCTGTTCTGTTCTGTCACCCCTCCACAGCTGTATCAAGGGAGGGGGCTACTGCTCATAGTGTCTAGGAATAGAGAACTTGCTGGTGTAAACACTGCGTCCTGCCTATCAACATCCAATATGATCCCTTTAAACATTAGACTCACATTCTGTATGGGGTCCACATGAGGAAACGGGCATATCGTTGTTTCCTTCGTTATGTAGGCTTCTTTAGAGAAATAAGGTCCAAATGATAAATTAGGCAGAACATTCAGATCAGTACAAATGTCATGGAAATTAATTAAAAACATACCTAAGCTGTGCCTAAAAATGAGATAATGAACTGAATGTGAAATGTGTTTCATTTCAAATCCACTGTGCCAGCATACAGGGGCAAAACAAAGCTGCCCTAAATATTTATAGGCTGCCTTTCTCTCAGTTAGTGTGTTTCAGGCCTGCAGGTATCTGTGGCATTATTAAGTTTAAATTCTACAAACAGGACACTGTGGGACCCCGCTCTCATTACAGTGACTGGGTACAAGGTCTAATGTTGCATTGCAGGCATTACATGAGACATTTCTCTGCTTGTGTTGCCTGATTAGAGCCGTTCACTAAACAGTTTCCTGGTTGCATTCATGGAATCTTACCTATCAATCTAAAAACCGGAATTCTTCTTTTACTGCAGATCAAATATTAACCGGCTATTGTTTGAGGTGGATATCCATAATAATAATTAAAAAAAAATCTTTGTCATGTGAGGGGATAATTGGAAGGGAACGAGCTAGGGTGATTTTTCCGTGATCCATTCAAATATCTGCAGTAGTGATAAAGGGGTTGAGGCAAATTAAGGGCAACAGCCCCAGGCTGTGTGCTCTTCTGTTCATCTTTCTTTCTGTGTGAAATTGTATAAACAGTAGCCCTTTTCCAGGATGAATACACATCACTAGGTGGAATTGAGCTGCATGTCAGCAGCCAAGTACCAGAGCCATCCCATTATTTTGGGCCAGAATTTCATGTCTATTTAGTTGTTTTATTTTGGGGGGTTAGCCGAAATTACGGTTCAAGAACGGTCCTCAATTCAACATTACAACATTAATGCTTTATTTTCATGTGATCGTCTGCAAAAGATTAATTGTATCTTTTATATATGTTGTATATGTCCATGTCTATGACCAGTAGGAGTTTTTAACATTTTCATTTTCGTTCCTGTGTCCCTTTTCCTCTCCCACAGCCCAGTGTTTTGATAGTCAGCTATATCGAGTCTGAGAAGGCGGCGGCCCAGTTTGGCTTCTACCAGAAGGCAGAATGGAAGCCAGACGACTCCATGATAGCTGTGGCGGTAAGTACCACAGCCACCATCATCACCTCATGATTTATTCCCAAACCTGTCTAACCAGGGGCCGTGGGCTTATTTTGAAATGATCTTGGAGCTTTGACACACAAAGATTATTAACATGCCTCCCACCTGTTATTCACGCGATGTCTCCTTCTCCCTCCGCAACGACAACCGTCCTTCTCACCATTTTGATTCCGCTTTTCATCTCGCGTGCAGTGTCAAAGATGCTTCGGCAATCAAACACTGACGCCCTATTTTCCCGGATCCCCCTGTTGTACAGAAGCGCACAGAGGGCTTCTTTTGCTGCTTTGGTGCAGTAAACTGGAGCATGGCAAATGCGAGAAAGAGGGGAAAAAATGAAAAGCTTTGCCCCATTTGTGTTATTATGCCGAGCGCCAGATACCAGGGAGATGGTCCCATGGCAGTGAGAGAGGAACTGAAACACAGGCCCTTAGCTCTCTACGTCTCGCATTAGAGACGACACGTGAGCACAGTGGTTGGACATAAAGTTTGTACTTTATAAGTTCTGCAAAAAGAACATTGAGGATAATGAGTAGATATGAAAGATAATTTAACTGGATGTCTCTCTGAGCTAATTATTCATAAACGGTATGGCAGGAAACTGTTCGGAACTCTAAACTGCTTGGTGTAATGTAGGAAGAGGAATGCACCCAGACACGCGAGCTCGGCACGCCCTGACTGGACTCCCCATCGCTTAAGATTTGCATTTTACAAATATGCTGTTTTAATAGTACTGCGTATCTGAACGTGGACTGAAAATGACATCCATGACAGTACCGAATGGCAGTGTGCAGTAGCTGAATCAACAAGTCACTGAACACTCGCATTTAGAGATGATGATGATAGTCAAATGTTTCAGTCACGCTTTGCTGCTTATCTACTGCGTTCTTTGCGGACCCCTGTACTTTCTGAACGAGACGCCGAACCCAAAGTGGAACCGCCTTTCTCTCAAAGGGGGTTTATTGTTCTGTGTCGAACTTCGAATGAGCCAGATAATGGCTTTGCCATATAAATTGGGGAAAATCTGTGCATCAGTCCCTTTTTGCCCTCGCACAGTGCCTGCATTCCTAACAGGCGACGCTTGTAAATTCGCTTTTAGAGCCATCGAAGAAATGTAGCCGAATTAACCTGAGGAGGAGAGGGATGCGCACGCTTCCGTCCTGATAGTCTAAATCTTGCCTTAGCTGAACGCACGAGAGGAACCCAACGCCAACATATTATGTAAATGAGCCTGCAAAGGTTAACGGATGCCATTTTAATATTCATGCGCATTTCCGTGGAGATGAAATTGCTACGTTCTCGCCAGCATGTTTCTGCACATAAGCCCACACTTATTATTTATTACACATGCTTATTGTTGTCGGTTTAGCCAGATCTTTCCTCCACAGTCACTCCTCCAGTCACTTCGTCTTCTATATTGCAGTTCAGTTCCGTGACTGCATATATATCCCATAAGAATATACAACAGTAGTAGTTGCATATAATATTGGTCTAGTTGAGTGAAAATTTGTATAGCCTCGGGCAGGAGGGCGTCCCCGAAGGCAGCGGCCTACACCAGGGATGGATTTACTGCGAGGCTCTTCTTTATTTTCAGGATGGCATTTTAGTTAGTGTCGAGGTGGATTGTATATCACTCTTTTCACGTGTATTCCCTGGTAGTGAGCCCTGTCTGTGCTGAGCTAATGTCCCGATAAATACTGCGAGTTCAGAGGATGAACAGACGGACGCTGCATCTGCCGTGTGAAACATGATCAGGCAAACAAAGGAGTCTGCGCCGTGGTAGTGTATCAGGCAGTTTATCTTAGGATCTGATGGTAAATAAACCAAAAACCTACAAGGCTCCCTATCCTAGGGCCACAAATTCTGTTGGATGGTTTTTTATGGGATTATTTATTCATGTGTTTGTCATGTAACTCTAGTTTTCACCTTTAACAAAAACAGGGTTGTGATTACATTCCTAAATTACCGCCCCAATAAATAATATAAGTGCTCTTCGCAGCAGACCGCCACTAGTAATAAGAACCAGATGCGAGGTGGTACAAAAAAAAAAAAGCACACCCCACCTTTGCAAAGTTGGGGGACGTCTGAACTGAAGATGCGTCAACCCCTTTCACTTCCCTTTTCACGACATCGGAGTGAAGCGTCTTGTTCAGTGATCTCGCACTCAGAAAGTGACTGAGTTAGCTCCCGGAGGCCATGTGACCAGCGGCCCAGAGCGTGAGCGCCAAGCCGCACAACAGAAGCAGACGGCATCAAAGCAAAACCGCGGGCAGGGAATTGTTTCATTGCAATCGTTATTGTTATGTCAAGTGGGGCGAGTCAGGAGCTCAGCAACTGAAAGATTTCCTTTTTGAATATGACATTTTAACCAGACAACATCAACAGTAGGTTTACACAAAGCCCACACGAAATGTATATATTTTTTTAAATGACCACAGCTCCATTAGACTCTGCATTCTTTAAAACCTCGTTGATTGTGTATGAATACACAACTCAAGCGGTGTGTGTGTGTGTGCGTGTGCGTGTGTGCGTGAGTGTGAGTGCGTGAGACAGTAACACATCAACCGTGATAAATAACATAACTAATGCCGGTTGTTTCTCACCAAATAATAACATCCGGCTAATTCGTGGGATAATCTGTCTCCTCATTTTTATGGGACTACAATATTGTCGTATGCAAATGCTTGTGCGCTGTGGTTCAACAGTTTCTACACAAACACAACATGTTATTTTAGGTCTTATTTCCACGTTTACAACATGCTGCCCTTTAATGCAATGTAGCTTGGTACGTTCATTTTATACTTCATCAAATATAATTGCTTTGTAGCCAGTGTTTGGAAACGCTGTCAAGGACGTGAGGTGTTGTTTAAAAGTCCGTGCGCCAGACGGCAGTGAGTTTGTCCCAAAACACCAACCGTCCTTGGAGTTACTCTGTGTCGGGGGGGTTACACGCATATAGGCCTGTATGTGCAAAATAGAAAAAAAGAACACTAAGTTACTCACACACACACACACACACACACGCAGGTAACATTTGATTGCATAAAAATGCATTCATATATTTGTGCAAGGCTCTTCAACCCTTTTAATAAGTCCATTTAATCCCCCTTAAATTGAAGCGGCTGGATAACACAGCAGAAAACTGTCAGTGAGTTGTTGTTTGTTAGAATATATTAATGGGACAACCTCTCGGTGTCTATCTATGGCCCACCCTCCTTCTCTCTGTACTCGCTGCAAACCCCCCCCCCTCGTATTGATGCCAAAGCACACATGAGTGAATGCTATGAATGTGTCTGGGAAAGCGATGTGTCGGGGCTCTGTCCAAGGCCCAGTCAGCCAAACACAACGGGGAGCAGGTGCAGGAGTTACCAAAAATACCACACGGTACATGTCCGACACTCGCTTTCCTGGGAACCTCAAACGCAGAGACGCCGGTTAATGCGGGGAGGTGTGGCTCTCTTCTGTGTTGCGTGCGTGCGTGCGTGCGTGCGTGCGTGCGCGCGCGCGGGCACACACGGGATAGGTGTTCAAACTGTTCGTCTGTGTGGCAAAAATGCGTATCGACTGTAACGACTACAGAGCCAGCCACACGCTGAATGCGCGTGCGACTGAAATTCCTTTTAGGAACGTCGCGTGTGACGCAGGCTTGCGCGTGAACGGCATCATGCTCTCATTGGTGAGCTTGTTCACACACACACACACACGTTTGCACATGTAAAAAAAAATGTGGCCACGTGTGTCCCAGATCAAACCATCTTTTAATGTGGCTTGAGTGTTTAAATCTAAAGACACACTTTGTTGCGGTCACACGCACGCACACACGCAGGCACGCACACACACACACACACACACACACACACACACACACACACACACCCCTTTACTTAAAGCTGATCTTTCGGGACAGAAGATATAATACTAGGTGTGAAGGGGGTTTAAAGATGAGCACCTGGATTCCGTGCACTCTCACAACACGCACCAGTCCAGTCATGTCATTGTGAGATGTGCTGACTCGATAGCAGCGGCAACAACACCAACTGAAAGCGGTGGTGTTGTGTCTGCGCGCGTTTCCCCTGACCTAAATCTGACTGCAGCCTTACCACAAAGTTATCTCACATACACCTACCCGCTGTTGGTTGAGATGATCTAACACACAATACCACAGCTAGTATCGTATGAAGTCGCCTGAAATAGCTTTCATGATTAAAAGCAGCGAGTGTTGCGTCGTTTGAGGGAGAGAACTAAGATTTCATATACACATTAATGGATCGCTTTTTGTACACGCTCTCATCTCCATATGATTTGGCATGCAGCATTTGTTTTCCCCTAGCAGACTTGATCATGTTATGTTAGTTAAAACATTAGACGGGGCTTTTAACGGATGATATCAAATATTCATTATCTGAACTAAAGAGGTCATTACAGCGCACGTGCACAAACCAGCAGGAGAGATGCATTTTGTGCAGCATTTAAAAAAAAAAAGAAAAAATGAAAATAAAAAAAATAGGATGGATCCATGTGTTTGGTATCAATCCTGCTGATTTATCTGGATTATAACTTTTAAAATATATGTCCCACGGGCAGCTGCACTTTTTCCGTTTTTCTTTGTTATCTACGAGAACGCATGACTTTTCTCAGCCTCATTAGTATTGTAGTTTTGATTATAAGCCGCGCAGACTTGACTGGGACATCCGAACAGTAAAGACCAGCGTTGCCCCGAGCAGAAGCCTTTACCAGCTGTTCACCAGATGTTTGGCTGCTCTCACACCCTGCAGACCTCAAGGCAAACGTAATCACCCTCCTAAACCGTGGCCGGGCCTATCTTTAGCTGTGTGTGCGTTTGTGCATGTGTGTGTCCATGTGTGCGTGCGCATGCGTGTGCAAATGAGAGAGAGAGAGAGAGAGTGCAATAAAGAATAAAAGCAATTGATGGAGTGAGAGGGAGGGGCTTTCGTGTGGCAGGAGTCAGGACGGGATGAAGCTCTGCAAACGGGGGGGAAATAGTTCTTCGACTGGAGCCCTTACGTGTGTTTTGGGATCTGTCCGAGGCCACAATGTTCCCTCTCCGTTTTTAGAGTCTCACTCGGGGGGAAGTGATTCCACCAATGCCTTTTTATAGTGACCGAGACAGTTTTTTATTTTTTTTTATTTTTTATTGTGTGGTTGTTTAAGATCCAAACCAAATCCAGTTTATGCATTACTACTACAGGGAATTTAGATTTTGATTTAAATCTCGCCCACTTCTGTTCTTGAGCCTTGAGAAAAATAAACTTGGGAAATAAACGAGTGGTCTTAGGTTTCAGTGGAGACTACTAGCTGTGTGCTCCCAGTCCACTTTGACTGGGACGCACTGCCGTTGTAGACATACGTGACACGTCAGTGCTCTGCCATTGAACGCGTGTACACTGTTGATACAGTCCGTGCCGGTATTTACTGTCCCACAGCAGAACACGTGACCTTTGATTTGTTGTCGGGAAGGTTGCGTGCATTTCTCCCCGTTATGTTTTTCCAGTTCAATTTTCAGATGGCCACCACACTCCACTTCTCGCTGTGAATTGTGCGAGTGGGCACATTTTTTGTAATAGTGCACTGTGGACGTGTGTGGACCTCTGGTGTTTTTTTACGGTATGCAGAAGGAAGGCTTAGGTACCCCATTGCACTGTGTATCATTTTCTGCTGAATTGCCTTTTTCTCCGCAAAAAACCTTTCGACGTTGATTCTACGTGCAAGGCCTGGGCTATCATTGAGCTCCCCCCCCTTCATCTCTATCTGTTTGGCATTTCACAGCAGTGGGAAGTCGCTCCTTTCCTGTTCCCGTCTGTGAAATGCTGCATCAAGTGGTGATGGCCGGATTAAATAGTTGAGTGAAAAGACGTGTCAGGTGACAAGTTCTAAAGCCCCGTCTTCGGCCCATAATTGCATCATCATCATCCACTATGTGCTCGTCACATTCTATTTATCATGTTCTATGTATGTCCCCGACAAGTTATGAAGAGAGGACTTGATCGCCACGGACATGCATGGGATGCTTCCCTAATGGTGGCCGTCTCACTATATCTCCCGTTCCTTTTCATTTGGGCATTTTAAACTCGACTGACGCGATCATTTGAATGAAACCTAATCGGGGTTCCTTGAGGAGATGAAGCGGGGTGTGTGTGTGTGTGTGTGTGTGTGTGTGTGTGTGTGTGTGTGTGTGAGTGAGTGCTGTTGTGTATGCGGTGTGATCGGGCTACAGATGAAAGGAGGATGAGGAGACGCTATAGAAGTTTGTCAAAGGCTTCCAAATCCCATGTTCTATGTATGTCCCCGACAAGTTATGAAGAGAGGACTTGATCGCCACGGACATGCATGGGATGCTTCCCTAATGGTGGCCGTCTCACTATATCTCCCGTTCCTTTTCATTTGGGCATTTTAAACTCGACTGACGCGATCATTTGAATGAAACCTAATCGGGGTTCCTTGAGGAGATGAAGCGGGGGGTGTGTGTGTGTGTGTGTGTGTGTGTGTGTGTGTGTGTGTGTGTGTGTGTGTGTGTGTGTGTGTGTGTGTGTGTGTGTGTGTGTGTGTGTGAGAGTGAGTGCTGTTGTGTATGCGGTGTGATCGGGCTACAGATGAAAGGAGGATGAGGAGACGCTATAGAAGTTTGTCAAAGGCTTCCAAATCCCCCCCCCCCCTCTATGATAATTCACTCAGCTCCCCTTCCTCCTCTAATTGACGAGCTTTTGAAGTACAGTGGGTTCGTAGTCACACTTGCATTTCCTTTCGAAGCCCCCATTGCTCCTCCTCTGGGACGGAAGCCCTGTTGGGATTCATGAGTATAACTCAGTTGGGGGGGCTCCTGGGAGGGAAGACTTCATCGTGAAATTACTTTGGGGATATGTTGTCAACCGCCCTTCCCCTTCCTCTTTTTAATGGTTAAATACATTTTTTCTGCGTCTCCTTTAGCGGATCAAGGTTGGTTTTCCCCATTTCTTGCCCTTTCCCCCCCCCAGTGATGATAGTTATGGTGGGCAATCACTTTACCAGCAATCCAATTTCCCCAGTAAATGTACTCGATGTGGATTTAAAGCGTTTATTTCTAAGATAAGATAAGATAATCCTTTATTTTCCCACCGTGGGGAAATCTGCAATTTTTTTCCGAGCGACGAAAGTAGATATAGCAAGCATTGCCGTTATACACTCTTTTCTTTCTGCGATAGACATTATGTCTGTTGCAGTGTGTGTATCAGCTCGGCTTTGTGCAGCTCTGAGGCCGTTTGATGGGTTTCGCAGGCCTCAGCCTGGCTCCCCGTCCCGTCTCTGGCCGTGACTGTTCTTTTTCTGGTCGTGCTTCGCGTTGCTGCTGGCGTGGTGTCCTCCCTCCGATTTGGGTTTCCTCATTGCTGTGGTGACGCGTTGGCCGGCGACCAACAGCGCTGTCACCGCGCTAGAAGAGTCGAGGGGGGGGGGTGTATTTTGGCCCGCTGCCTCGAAATATGAGATAAACAACGGCGCACAGTGAATCCCAGCTGAATACAACATTGTCGATGGTAGAGTCGCAGGTTTTTGTGTCAAACTCTCTCTGGTTCTGGGGATTTTTTTTCCCCCCCTGCATGACTGAAGTCTTTTTATGCACAGCCACTGCAAACCATGGCACATTATTTCTGACAGTAGGGTGTAGATCGGGTTTCGTGTCATGTTTCTGTCAGCTCCATTTCAACGGTTCCCCTGACAACTGTTTGTGCGTGGGAAATAAAACCCTGTTGCTGTGTTTTCCCTGGATGCAAATACTGTGTCTTTTCTATAATTTAAACGTTCTATAGGGCCAGCTTGCAGGAGCAGCATGTGTGTATTCGGCATTTTTAAAAGCGTATAAAATAGTTTTTGACCGTCATTACGTATTATTATAATACAACCAGCGAGTTGCTGTGGTACAGTGATACCAATGTTATATCCTGCAAATATAGGGATGATTTATTTATTTATTTATTTCAACGGCAGTCCCTTCTCTCTGTTTCAGTCTGCCAAAGGATACATCCTCCTGTTTGATGTGCTGGGTGGGCGGGACGACAAATACCTCTACGAGCCTGTCTATCCAAAGTGAGTTCGGCACACACACATTCAAACCAACACGCGTCATTATGTGTGTTATAAATCCTGAGTGCCACCTGTATTTGCTTGGCCCTAAACATGTCGCGTACAAAACGGAGCACAATTTAGCCCTGCTACTAAATTTGAAAAGCTTTTGATTCGATTTTTAACTATCAGTCATAATTTGGTAGAGGAAAGCCGGCAGTCAATTGCTGCTGCAACACACAAATTTGTCAGTGTTGCCGGCGCCACAAGTATGTGGATAAAAAACCGACTTCTGCACACATTCCCTTTCTTGTCTTTGGTTTTTGTATGCCTTTGTGTGTGTTTGTGGATTGGTGCATTTCACATTCCTGGACAACATACCTTCGGTGTTGGGGCAAGTGCGAGCATGTCAAGTCATCTTTTTTTTTCCCCCCCCGAACCCTGAGTTGAAATGAGAAGCGTTTGGGGCTTTCTGCCCTTGTGAACTCGTACATGAGTAAAACTATGTGTGTTTCTAATAATGATTCCTTTGTTTGTGCAGGGGAAGTCCCCGGGTGAAGGTGACCCCGGGATATAAGGAAGAGCAATGTGCCCCGGCCTTGTCTTTAGAGATGAGGAAGCCTGTGGATCTGGAGGCTCCCATCACCAGGTGGCTGTTTTTTTTTGTTTTTTTTTTTGGTCACACGTTGGTCGCACATGTGTGTTTTGTTGTGTCACTTTGTTTTCTCATATAAACACAGTCATGAACCCCACATGCACAAGACACACCAAAATATACACTTTACAACTCACTGCATATCGTCTTAACGAAGAGAGAGTTCTAACCAAACAAGTTTGTGCACGGCTTCTCCACTGTGAACATATGTTGTTTACATACTTTTTGTCCACACCTCTAACCTTTCATGGAGAGCCATCCATGTAAGGCTCTGAAATCGACACCTGAATGTTTTTTTCTCCAGTTTGAGTATTGACCCGCGTCACGGTGACTGCGACGTGGAATAACACATTATGAAGACCTGTGGCACCAAGTCTCGCTGGTAGCCTACGCCGACCTCGTCACGTCAGCTGCGGTTAGGTTGTTTTTGCCCAGGCGGTGCCCCGGCGGCTATTTCAAGAAAATCCCACCATTGTTGTTGCCGTCAAAAAAAGGGACCCCAGGCTTTGCATATCTGCTGAACACATTTGACATTTGCATTCAGAGAATGCATGTGCAGGAGAGGAGAGGTGCTGAGAGAGAGGAGTGAGGGACAGATGAGCAGATGCGGGTGCAAGGGCACAGTCACTGACGGTAGATGGATAGATATGGAGATAGATTTCTTTATTCATCCTCCTGGGCAAATTTTGGCAGTAAGGAAGCGTTTTTGATTTCCCGGTCAGCTACGTTTGCATGTTGCACTTCATTTCTGTTTTTGACTTTTGCATTAAATGCCAAATGAAAAGGTTCAAGTAAAACATCTTTCTCCCGTCTAGTATACCATGCTGCACTTCAGGTCCACCGCCTGTTGTAAAGGAGCAATTGCACCCTGTTGAAACTCCAGTTCGCTAAGGATGGCATCCAGTTATTCGTTTAATTTTTCCCCCACTGAAGCATTTGGCGAGTTTAAATGAGGATTTCAGACACATGCTCCAGAATTTTTCCCAACACTTTCAATCAAAAACACTCTCGAGTTTGTCATGTCAATCCAGTGCTCGCTGCCTACTTGTTTTCTCCTTCAGTTTTTTTTTTTTACCACCCCCACCCTGCGGGACTTGATGTCTTTGTTTGCCGAGGGACAAGAACTGTCACTCCCACCGATGTTCTGTTTGATTTCCTTTTTGCCCGTTTTTGTTTATCTCGTGTCCCCCTTATCCGCCGCCTTTTCGCGCCTCCGTCTACGCGGCCGTCTCCGCTCGACAGATTACGTGTTAGTCATCAGAGCGAGACCACTCGGTCGGCATTTTCACAGACGGCTCCTGCTGTGAAACTGCCATAAAAGTCCCTCCGTCCTCCGCAGTGGGCTTACTTTTTTCTCTTCTTGTTCCTCTCTCCCCCTATCGCCCTCTCGCCCTCTCTCCCTCTCTCCCTCGTCCCATTGTATCATCCTTGGTCTTCTGCCTCTCAAATTTTTTGGAAGACAATGAAACACACGCACACACACTGTTTCTTCCCTTGTGTGTAAGAAGACACTGGCACCTACTGTATGTGGCCTTATCACATCTGGCCCGTGATGCTTTGAGAGGACACAGCTGGATGATGACTAGCCCACTGTTTTCTGTCACTCTGCCGTTTATCTTGTTCCCACCCTTCCTACCATCTGCCCCTGCCTTATTTGTTTTACCACATATTCCACATTAAAATATCTCTATTTTTTTTTCTTTTTTTTTTCCATAAAAATGCTCACTCCTGTTTTGTTTTTTTTCTTCCTCCTCCTCCTCCTCCTCCCCCCAGTCTGCAGACCATGCAGGAGGACTTGCTGGTGTGTACCGCAGACGGATACCTTCACGTGCTGCACTGGGACGGTCTGGGCAGCAATGGGCGCAAGGCCATCTGCCTCACTACGATTCCCTTCTCCTTAGACCTGCAGTCTGCTCGAGGTCAGAAAAGATCCATACACGACGCTAACAAAAGAAGGTCTCCAGGAAATGGAAAGTCAAAGTAATGTCACCTGAAGTCATGGAGATGTGGGTCTGTGTGTAGGTGGCCCCTCTCTGGACCTGGAGGGAGTCTACATCAGCTGCATGGAGTATTGCGTGACCCTGGACGGCTTCGCGGTGGTTCTGAGTGATGGACGTCTGGGCTTCATCACGCCGCTCAGCAACACCATCTCCACAGACGTAAGGACTCGCACACACGCACACACACACACACACACACGCTCAGCTGATGTTTACATTTTTGCATTTCCTAACTTCCCTGTTTTGTCACAATGCTAATCAGTATATATGAGGACATAATGGCCCGGGGGAAAAACTCTGAAAATTCCCTGCAAGATATTTTCTGTTTTGTAACAAAAGCCAAGTTATGTTGGAATCTTTCACCTCAACATGTTCCAAGGTATTTTCGTGTGGGGGGGAAAGAAACTGTTTTTCGCATCATTGAAGGAACAGATTGAAAAGTTAGTAATAGAGTGGGTCGATTAAAGTTTTAAGTTTAGTGAGAGCGTTGCCGATGTTCTCAGAAAAGTCTGATTTAGTGGCACGAGGACCAGTAACCTCCAGTTTTCCTTTTATGGAGAAAGAAAACATCCAAAGTGATGATGTAACGTGTTCAGGTCTACAGCTTTTCATATTTTATGATTAAGAGGGCACAATATTTTTTATTAGTATAATGAGAATCCGATCTTGTACAGGGTCTGGAGCTATTACTTTATCTTGGCTTAAGAGACGACGGTTAAAACCCAATGTATCGAGCAACAACATTGTATAAGCCATTATTTATATTGAATTCATTCAAGTTTTGTGTGTCTGTGTCTGTGTGTGTGTATGTCCAGCAGTTGCAGGGCGTCTGGGCAGCAGATGTCACTGATGGCACCTGCGTGGCTGTCAACAACAAGTACAGACTGATGGCCTTTGGCTGCGCCAGGTACGTGTCCGTCCACCACTCTGTCTGTATCTTTTCAATACGCTGTTGGGGGTGGGGGTGTGTGTGTGTGTGTGTGTGTGTGAGCGTATGTGTGCTGCAGAGAGTGATTGCTGTCCATGAGTTGTGTGTGTGTCCTCTGTGAGAATCTGTCAGCTTGTGTTTGCGGAGGCTACCTAGAGTGTGCTTGTCAGAAACTTGTCGAGGATTGTGCCGTCTGCCAACCTGTCTGGCAGGAATTTCTCTTCCTCTTTTTTCATGTGTTCACACACACACACATATATTTATTCACTTTTTTTTTTTTACTGCACACCGTAATTCATGTAATTAATTAAAACTTCTTTTTTGTATTAATCCAATTCAATGTGGTTACGGATGTTGATTGGTTGGATTGGAACAGCTAAATCTGCAGCCTAATTAAATATTATATCTATTTTATATATAACCAAATGCAATAACACACAGTAAAAATACCTCGAAGTTTGGACTTATGTGTATGCTTATCCGTGTCCACACGGATGCGCGCAGACATGCTGGCAGTTGTTCGAGGCATAAAAGCGTAGCTCGAGGCTTTTGTACCAAAAATCGCAGCCAAAGGTCGCGTGAACTTTCGCACCACTGATCCTTAAATTGCGCCTCTTGAAGTGTGTTTGTTCGCGTTGCAGCGGCTCAGTGCTGGTGTACGCGATCGACACCACAACAGGATCCATGCAGCTCTCCCACAAACTGGAGCTCACTCCAAAACACTACCCAGGTACCTCAGCCACACGTCTCCTCCATCCCTTTATCTGTCTCCCTGTGTCCCTACCTACACATAACCTAGATAACTTGCATTCCTTCGGCTGTCTCCCCCTGGGACATGCATATAGTGAGTTTCCCCTGTGACCACAATGGGATTTAAAGCAATAGCTCCACCTAGTGGTTGCGCTCCTGTGCAGGACTATCACTAAATCAGCTGGTTCATCTGCAAATCATGAAAAGCCCAAAAAAGCAATTCATTTAGTTTCCTCAGAAAGACTTAAAAAGACTTGCAAATAATTTCCCTTGTTTCTGCTGTATGCACAACTGTTTGTTCCAAAATGTGCAGCAGGGGGGAAAAAAAGGCCACCTAACTCAAGGCATTTCACTTTCCAGACATCTACAACAAGACGGGCACAGTCAAGCTCATCTGCTGGTCCCCTGACTACAGCGTTGCCATGGTTACATGGGAGTGCGGCGGCCTATCGCTGTGGAGTGTCTTCGGAGCTCACCTCATCTGCACCCTGGGAGAGGACTTTGCGTGGGTGCACGCAAACATGCTCACACACATTTGTGCACTCGTTTAATTGCAGTTTCAAATTAACTTTTCCCTTTTTTTTTCCCTGGGTTTTCGTTTGTTGTTCGTTTTGTCTCCTGCCCTCAGGTATCGTTCCGATGGTACCAAAAAGGACGCCATTAAAATCAGCTCTATGGTTAGTTGGGTTTTAATAGGGTTGAAACTTAATTAAATTAAATAAAACTTTTAATTAGTAAAGAATATTAAAGTGCTTTTCGGAGGTAAACAAGATATTACATCGTTATAGTTTGCATTTTAAAATGATTTCTCTACATTTTAGCAAGGGTATTTGTTTCCTTTAGCGGGACGATAGTCTTTTATTTCACTAAACTTTTACAATTCCCTTTTCCAGAGCTGGGGAGCAGAGGGCTACCACCTTTGGGTGATCCCGAACAAACAAGAGAAGGCAAAACAGGAGGAGCAGCAGGAGGAGGAGGAGACGGTCCAACCTCCTCATTCTTCCCTGCAGGCCGGCATTCTGCAGTTCCAATTTATCAAGAGTGCCCTCACGGTCAACCCCTGCACGGTGAGCGCAATGACGGAAACAAAACACACGCGCACACAAGCCAACGCACACATTAACAATTCATGGCGCCCTGTTTTTTTTTGGGGCTGTACAGAGTAACCAGGAGCAGGTGTTGCTCCACGGTGAAGACCGCCTCTACCTGACCTGTGGCGACCCGACGCAGGTCCACAGCACCTCGGACTCGCACCCGCACGCACGCCTGCACGCACACGATGGCAGCCCACTGCACCAGCCCCCCCGACCCGACTCCTCACTCTCTCAGGGACTCAGCACTTTACTGGGACACAAGCACTGGCACGTGGTGCAGGTGGGGAAGCGGAGTCATCATTTCGCAGCCGTGACTGGGCACTTTTGTCCCATTTTGAAACTATGTGCATTACTAATCTTTATTTCTTTGTTTCTCTCCAGATCCACAGCACATACCTAGAGAGCAACTGGCCTATACGGGTACGTTTGCGAGTTGACTAACTGGGGAAAGTTATGGTGTTATAATATTCCTATCGATGTTTTGGACATATTAGATTATAACATATATATGGCTTGCCTTTTGAACGTGGGCGTTTGTGTGTTTACAGTTTGCCGCCATAGACACGGCAGGCCAGTGCATGGCAGTCGCAGGGAGACGGGGCTTAGCACACTACTCCTTGTCCACAAGGAAATGGAAACTGTTTGGAAATATCACTCAGGTAGGCCACGCAAAAATCAAACATTAACCCTCGCTTAAATGCATCAGGGCAATTGACCAACGCAAGACTGTTGTTGATGTGACGACGTTATCTCCACTCACCCGCTGACACGTCCGCTCGATTTCACTCTTTGACGTCTATGATCCATGTATTACCGTAATGTGTCGCACATTTGTCAACTATTCCAGTTGTGTGTTTTTTTTTAAATATTGCATGGTGTAATCTGTAGGAGCAGAACATGACGGTGACGGGAGGACTGGCGTGGTGGAAGGACTTTGTGGTGGTGGCTTGCTACAATTTCATAGACCATCAAGAGCAGGTGAGACTGAAGCCCCGGTCGCCTCGCCGTCGTCTCTCACACATCCGTTCGTGGCTTTTGTCCGTCTCATCGTGACGCCCGTCTCTGATTTGTGACACCAGCTGAGGCTCTACCAGCGCTCATCCAACCTGGACAACGCCTTCGCCTCGGTCACCAGGCTGCACTCGGACACTTTGCTGCTCAACGTCTTCAGAGACATGGTCATCCTGTTCAGAGCCGACTGCTCCATCTGCCTCTACAGCTTGGAGAGGAGGAACGACAGGTGGGCTCACGTGACGCGCTGCCGGTTTCACAAGCCCGCAACCCATATCTCGCGCGGGGGGGGGGGGGGGGTACTCCCAACAAATGCCTGCACCGCTGTGCGCTGACGGTGTATTTTCCAAACTGGACACCGTTGTGCTTATTCAGCGCGTTCTTCATTTCACACACAAATGGCACCAGGGAAATCTCTGGCACCAGAAGTCTCAATAGCGTTGAGTAATGCTCATTTTCCCTTGGTGTAGGAGGTCTTTGGTTAAAGCGTATCGGGGGCAGAAGGCTGCGTGTGGGAGGGGTCTGGGGGCTGATCAGGAGAGCGAATAGACGGCTAACGAGCCCCTGGAGAAGCCAGCACACCTGAAGTGCGTTGGCTTAACGACTTCAGCTTTTTTCTATATTTTTAGTCATCTGACTTTGAATAAATGTAATGATAAATAACTATTTCACATCTCTCGTGTTATTTACTAGAATTTTACAACACGGACTCGAATGATTTTGCCCCTCAAAACGGAAAGCCTTTTTAACAACTTTATAGTTGAAATTGTCCTTAAAGTATTCATCTTGGTGTGCTTCCCGTGCATTAGGGGCTTTCACTTTTGAGTCCTGATTTCTGACTCTCAGTGTGTACTTTTTTTGTTGTTGTGCCAGTCCTTACCCGTCAGCGAGCGTGGAGCTGCTGCAGGAGGTGTCGATGTCTCGCTACATCCCTCACCCGGCGCTCGTGGTCTCGGTCACGCTCACGTCGGTGCGCACGGAGACCGGCATCACATTGAAAGCCCCGCAGCAGGTAGCCCTGGAGTGCTTATATACAAATATACACACGACTGCATCTCTCAATGTGCGTATGTCCATTTGTAAATGGGATGGGTGTCTCCTTTCAGGCCTGCATGGCAGAAAGCATCATGTTGAATCTGGCCGGCCAGCTGATCATGCTACAGAGGGATCGATCGGGTCCGCAGGTACGAGAGAAGGAGACGCCGGCGAATAACAAGAAGCTGGTGAGTTGAAAACGCTTCGTGTTGAGTGGTTTTCTATATCCGTGAAGGATTCCCTCTGACAATTTTTTTTTTTTTGTTTTTCCTTCTGTCCCAGCTACCATTTTGTCCTCCTGTAGTGTTGGCCCAGTGTGTGGAGAACGTGTGGACCACCTGCCGCTCCAACCGGAAGAAGCGCCACCTGCTGGAAGCCCTGTGGCTGTCGTGCGGCGAGGCGGGCATGAAGGTGTGGCTGCCGCTGTTCCCCCGCGACCACCGCAAGCCCCACTCCTTCCTGTCCCGGCGCATCATGCTGCCCTTCCACATCAACATCTACCCTCTGGCCGTGCTGTTCGAGGACGCCCTGGTGCTGGGGGCCACCAACGAGAGCGTGCTCTACGACGGGCTGCAGGGATCCACGGAGCCGCTGGAGGCGCTCTTCCCCTACTGCACCGTGGAGCGGACGTCCCAGATCTACCTCCACCACATCCTGAGGCAGCTGCTGGTTCGCAACCTGGGCGAGCAGGTACGTGGATCCTCCGGTTGCATCCGCTCGGGTTGCTCCGTGAAGGCGGGCGACACATCCCAAAGACCAAACGTTCCTTACCTTTCGCCCCGCCCCCACAGGCTCTGATGCTGGCCCAGTCGTGTGCGTCCCTCCCTTACTTCCCCCATGTCATGGAGCTGATGGTGCACGTGGTCCTGGAGGAGGAGGCCACGTCGCGAGAGCCCATCCCGGACCCCCTGCTGCCCACCGTGGCCAAGTTCATCACCGAGTTCCCCCTGTTCCTGCAGACCATCGTGCACTGTGCCCGGAAGACGGAGTACGCCCTGTGGAACTACCTGTTTGCCGCTGTGGGGAACCCCAAAGATCTGTTTGAGGAGTGCCTCATGGCTCGGGACCTGGACACGGCCGCCTCTTACCTGATTATCCTGCAGGTTGTCGCTGGGAATTGCACTTTTCACAACATAATACAGAAATTATTCAACAGGGCAAACATATAACCACTACGTACCTATATTAAAAAAGAAAAAAAAGTTGTTTGGAGGTATCATGGGTTCACGGTGTCCATCTGTCTCTTCTCCTGTTTCCTCCTCCCTTTTAAAGAACATGGAGGTTCCCGCAGTGAGCAGACAACACGCCACCCTGCTCTTCAACACGGCTTTGGAGCAGGGCAAATGGGACCTCTGCCGGCACATGATCCGATTCCTCAAAGCCATTGGCTCAGGGGAGATGGATACTCCGCCCCCGACACCCACCACTCAGGTGAGCCTGCAGTGGCCTTCCAAACCACTCTGTAAACTCATGGCTGTTTTGTTTTTGTTGCGTCGGAGTGAACTGTGAATGAAGCGCGGTTTCTGTCCGCCAACATTTGCCTAAAAACCCGGAGGGAAAAGAAACCTAACGATTTGCATCTCGCGGCCGTAGGAGCCCAGCTCGACCGGGGGTTTCGAGTTCTTCAGGAATCGCAGCATCAGTTTGTCTCAGTCGGCGGACTGCATCGCCACGGGAAAGTTCAACCTACAGAAGACTTTCAGTATGCCCGCTGGACCCTCTGCTAAAGGGTACACACACACACACAACACAACACATAATGGCCATTGTGAGCGACTACTATTCCCTTTTGCTCACAATATTTCTCCTCCCTCTCTCCTTCTCCTCGCCTGTATTCCTGACAGCCACGAGTGCGCGGAGAACATGTACATCGACCTGATGCTGTGGCGCCACGCCCGCCACCTCCTGGAGCAGATCCGCCTCCGGGACCTGGGGTGCTTCTCGGCACAGCTGGGCTTCGAGCTCATCGGCTGGCTGTGTCGCGAGCGCAACCGCGTGGCCCACGTGGACGATTTTGTTTTCGCCCTGAAGACGCTCCACACGGATTTCCTCTGGCCGTTCCCCGTGATCCCCGTGGGAAGCGTCGGCTCGCCACTGAAGAACGGACGCTGTCGCACAGGTGAGTGACGGGATTTCAATCCTCCGGGTTAGATTGAAGAGAAAAACCAAAGGCTGACTTCAATTTTCTTGCCGTTTGTTCGCAGGGCTGAGCGCGCGGCTGTTGAAGTCGCAGTCTGCCGACAGCCTGCTGAACGGCGACATGGACACGGCGCCGCCTCGGGCCGATCCCACCGACCGCGGCTGGCTGGATGGAATCGGACGGGAGGCCAAAGACATGGACACGGCCTCGTCGGCACACTCCGGGCAGCACTCCCCTCAGACGCACGACGCCTTCCTGTCGCTGCTCACCAACAAAGGTAACGCCAGCCCAACAGCTAATCCTCTCCTAATCCCTGTCCTTTCGATTCAAGAAGAAGAAAAAATGAATTCAATAAATGCCCCGCGTCCGCTGTCTTTCCTCTCGTCGTTCCAGTGGACGAGTACAGCATCGGCTCGGCCACAGACCTGACGGAGACCAGCTCGGTGGTGGACGGCGATTGGATGATGGTGGACGAGAACTCCTCCACCCTGAGCCTGAGCCAGGCCGAGCTGGAGCACATCTCCATGGAGCTGGCCAACAAGGGTCCGCACAAGTCGCAGGTGCAGCTCAGGTGAGAATTTCATCCCGTCGTTTCATCGCGTAATCCAAAAATCAACGGGAAACCGAAGGCGGTGACGCGACTGCCGCGCCTCTCCGCGTCCTTCAGGTACCTGCTCCACGTGTTCATGGAGGCCTGCTGTCTGGAGTGGTGTGTGGTGATCGGCTTGATCTTGCGGGACGCCAACGTGATCAAGCAGGTGATCGGCTTCCTGGACAGCCCTGAGGTACCCCAGGAAACCGTGCAGAATGTCCGAAGCGGCTTACTGGCCGTCGACTCGTGGGCCGCCACCGACTGGTGAGTGTAACCCGTCCGTTTTTTCTTCTTGTTTTTATTTCGAGCATTTCAGCAGTTTTGGGCTGTAAATGTCAGAGTGTACAATGTATAAACGCATTCATTTCGTGCTGACGCCTTATCTTCCAATCAACTCGTCTTTTTCTCCAGCCTGGGATACAAACCATTTCTCAACCTGATCCAGCCCCAGCTGCAGCAGCTCCTGGAGTCGGTGCCCGAGCAGGTGCCGCCCGAGGCCTTCCAGCCCACCGGCCAGAGCTCCAAGCTGGGCGGCCCCGAGGGTCCGGGAGGTTCCGCCCCGCCCCGGCCGGAGGACAGCAGGGGGGCAGCGGCTCCGCTGGGCCTGACCCTGCCCTCGCTGGAGCCCGCGCCCGCCGAGGACCGGCCGGCCGAACAGACGCAGGAGCAGGGGGAGGAGGAGGGAGCCTACGATTGCACCTTGTCCTGAACCGAGGGGGGGCCCCCCCTCCTGACTCGTACCTGGGAACTGGAGCCACTGGAGGCGAAGACGACGAAGAGGAGGAGGCAGCAACAGCAGTGACTGACTGGAAAAAGACTTCATTGATGTGTGTCTGTCTGTGTGTGTGTGTGTGTGTGTGTGTGTGTGCGTGCGTGCGTGTGTGTGTTTGAGAAAGCGTGCACAGGAAGTACCTCCTGCAGGTTTTTTAAATAATCTTCAGTATTATCCACTCTGCAGTTTTAGCCCCTGTGGACTCTGCACAAGCGGAGACGGGGTTCACTTCCTGCCCCGACGGGCTTCACTTTACCAAAATGTTTTGTCTGGGGGGGGGGGGGGGGGGGGATTGTTGTGGTGTTTGGAAGCTGTAGACCAGCGGAGAAAGGCACCAGGCTCTTAGTTTTTTTCGTTTTTTTTTTTTTCAAATTCCAAAACAGACCGGCAGACTTTCAAGTGCAAGTGTCGATTTTTTTTGGGTTTGTTTTCCTTTCCACACAGACGAAAGGCTGTTCCCCTTTGGTTAGGTACAGCAGTGCAAAGACTCCCTTCAAAGACTAACAACTCGAGTCTATTTGATCGCCGCGCCGCGTCGCCGAGCGCGTTGAGGAACAAAGCCCCGCTCGCGAACCATTATCGGGAGGCACTGAGGTGCGTCTGCAGCGCGTGCGCGCAGGTCTGTTTGTGTGCACGAGAGGCGTTTCATATTTTCATACCTCAAAGGAAAATATTTTGTGATACCTTTTTAGTGATGTAACAGTGTACAGGATAACATTATTTTTCTATGAATTACTCCGTGTCCCGCTTTAATGGAATTATATATAAAAAAAAAAAAAATGCTCGTGGGGAGAATTTTATGCGATTCTTGCAAATTGATGACCCTGAGATAAGAAAAAAAATAATAATAATACGCTTTTTACCACTGATCTTTTCGCGCTCCCCTTCCTTTTTTTGTGATTCTGGCCCAGAAAAATGTCTTTAGGGGAACCGGAATCGTCCACCTGCTCTGCGCCGTGCGATCTAGGTTTTAGAGAAAGAAAAAAGCGAATTAGATCCGCGTTCCAGAGGGCAGATGTAAAGTCGGCGAGCACACGCATGCCGGGGAAACCAAATCGTAGGATACTTTATCCGGCTTTCGAACACTCCCACACACACATTTGGGTTTTCAGCCTGTCCTTAGGATTGTGTTATTTAACGTCCTACCCATTCCAAGATGCACCATTCTGTTTCCCTCGTCGCGTGTGTGCGTTAACGGTTCTGAAACGAGAGGACGAAATCCACGTCATCGTTGCCTCGGCTGAGGTCGTGTAATGGATGTTGCGTAATCTAACCCTTCGTCGTGTGATGGAGACTAACATTTCCTCCTGTCCATCACGCAACATCGCACCCCCGCCCCCCCGAACGGCGTGGTTTCGGCCGCGTGTCTTTGTGTGCTTCTGCGTGGATTACTGAACGTGTGCACCACTTTGTATTGATCATGGATTGACATGTTTGGGTGACGTCCCCCTCCAGTGGAATTGATTTTAATCGTATTAGTCATCATTATTATTACTATTATTATTTATTGGCATCATAGCTGAATGATCAATGCTGAATTGAGAGCTGGAGATGTGCTCGGCTAGGTTTTTATGACTGATAACTTATCCCCCTTTAGTTCATCAAAGCAGTGTAATCGGCCCCCTGCCGTAAGCACCGAAAGGTTCCTCACACTTGTATCAGTATTATGCCGTGCAATGCGTTGAAATGCTACTCTGCTTTACTTTTGATGTTCCCCTACTCCTCTGTTGGCGTTGACTTTTCACGATAGACCAAATCATGCGTGTACAGAGTGCGGGTTATCGCCTAAAAGTTCGATTTAGGACTGGCGCGGGCTTTTATGAATTGCCTGTACGGTCAGATCACTCGACTCGCACGAGGGCAAGGCTTCTTTTGCGTCCGCTGACGTGCGACGCTCGGCGTGAGCCCCCGTCTCCACTCTGAACGAGCCTACAGCCACATCTCGCTGCGCCGCTTTTTTTCCTTTTTTACTCGACTTGAAACCGGTGACTCGATGAACCAAAGACTTTAACGTCCAGAGGCCTTCTGATTGAAGCGACAAACGCGCAGCAACCCATCGCACACATTAGGAACAGTCCGCGCCCTGAACGCTCAAACGCTGACCTGAGACATGAAGACGATTTCCTACGGAAATTACGATTTCAGATCTTTTTCTTCGCTGCGAGCGACGCGGTCGTTCATGTGTGTCTCGTGGTACGGGGGGGGGGGGTGTGTCATGCGTTCACTCAGACGTCCCTCCCTCATGTGTACAGTTTAAAAAGTATTGCCCGAGTCCAGTTTAGCTTCTGGGGCGGGAGCAGCAGATATCCTCAATGCAGTGTAAAGATACTCTCTTGTACATTGGCCTTTTTCTACTCATGTTTGGTTTTTCTACTTCATTTTTTTTTTTTTTCCTCCATGTACATAAAGAATAAATTATTTTTAAAAATCTTCTTCCTTTGCCTCGCTTGGCTCAATAAGAAAAATCGGATCTGCTCGTAAGTGGCTTACATCTAAAGTTCTGACCTTAAAGTAGAAGACAAAACAACAGGCACTAATGTAATAATCACGTTTTAATTGCTTTGCAATTGCTAATTTAATTCAAGCTTCTTCTTTTCTTTTTTTTTTTTGCATAATTGAAAAATCATCCCCCAACCATTCAATAGATGGATACCCTGTTAACCAGATCGATCCCAAAAATAAGTGTTGCACATACAGTCTATTCCAACTAACGGACAAATTATGAATTTAAAAAAGCAAAACAGCAGTTCAAAGAACAAACGTACAGTTATCGATATCAGTCTTGTTAAAAAAAAAAAAAAAAAGGTATGGATCAAAAGTCAGAGTCAAGATTTTGGGGGAAAAATCTGATATCAATAACTAAAACAATGGACATTAAGACATTTTAACTGATTTAGCAGAACAGATTAGTCTCTGTCAACTGTTAATTTGCATGAATTTGTCCTTCACCATTACATGTGATGAAGATGAAGCTACGTCCGAGTGTGAGCTTATACTGAACAACAGAAACGCACAACGTAGTGCTCGGTCAGCCTGTCGCTCTTAAGTTGAATTGAATCATTATCATTCATCACATTCTGTCGCAATCAAAAAAAAAAAAAAAATGAACCTCCCTCTCATCCTTTGAGGGGTTTTTCTTAAATCAAGATCTCGAGGCCGAAGCCTACACTAGCAGTAAAAAGCACCAACAGAGAAGGATTTCACAGCGTTTAAATTGAACATCGCCGGCCCACAGCTCCTCCCGCATTCTTTGTTATTCACCCGCCATTTCCCAATTAAATGTTAAGCTGTAAAGAAAAAAAATAAATCTCAAGAATTGGTCATATTTCTGCCTCGAACGTGAAATGATCAATAACTGGTTGCGTTGTCTCCTGACGAAACCCAAACGGGACGCCACTTAACAGATTTATAGAAAAATATTTGTTTACATTAGGTTAATAAAGCTGAAAGTTGCATATCAACTGAAATAGCATCCACTCAACAATAGACCCATTTCCTGAGCCACACACACGCGCGCACACACACAGAGCAGTGTGGATCGTGTGTGGATCTGTTTTTTTTTCTTTTTTTTTTTTATAATTCAGCTGTGATGAACTCTAATATCACTTTGTTAATTTCCCTTGCCTCTCCCTTGGTAAATTGAATCAAAAGGGACGAGAGCTGGATTGGCTTCTTATCGGCCATTTTGTTACACCACAAGCATGCAACCGCACACTGAAACCTCTATCCAAGATCAAAAATTTAAAGGTCAGTCTCATCGTCCACCAACGCATAATTTGAGATTCTGAGATCAATTTTTATTTTATTTTTACCACACCTGAAATGAAAAACGAGTGGTTGGAAATGTTACCTCAAGGTTTCAGGTCATTAATTCTCAATCACGGGACATTTCCACGGCCACCGTTTTTTTTTTTGTCTCCTTGCGAGTCCTGCTCTTGATCTTAAAAAAAAAAAAAAAAAAAGACAAACCTTGACACTTTGACGTCAGCCAGCTGTTTCCAATCAACAGGCCCAGGTGCGACTCGCTGCCAATTAGTGGTCTTTAGGAGGTGAGGAGAGCGGAGGAGCCGTTTGACACTTTGCTCAGCTGATATCAAAAAGCCACAGTGGAACACATTGCGCGCTGATGTCAGGCCACTTTCAAAGTGTCAACGTTTTCCAGTTAAAGTCTGAGGAGGAGGAGGGCTCGGACAAACAGAGAGACCAAGCCCACCGGTGTGTTACAGGGCAGATGTTGGTGTAGTGGTGTTTTTTTTTTTTTTTTTGCAGATGAAGCTGATGGGGGGGGTTGAGGCGGCCAGGCCACAATATTTATTGTTGGGGGTTCGTGAGCATGATTGAAGGGAGGGCAGCGAAAGATGGTGAGAGAAAAGCAAAGGCACAACTGATTGAGTCAAAATTAAAAAAAAAACGGGAGCCCCACTCGGTTGCGCGAACCCAGGAACGAGCACCAGGTACTTCGCGCTGGTTGGTGAGTTTTTTTTTTTTGTTTTTTTTTTGCAGTCTGAGCTTTGACACTCCGCTCACCTCCGGCGTACCTCAGCACAACTTCCTGCTCGGTTAGCTACTGAGCCCGCTGACACAGTGATGGAGGTCTCTCAGGCAGGCTGGGAGGGAGCGTGTGCTGTGTGTGTGTGTGCGTGTGCGTGTGTGTGTGTGTTTGTGTGCGTGCGTGTGTGCGTGCGTGTGTGTGTGCGCACGCTGTGTGTCAGGAGGGGAAAAGGCAGCAGGGCCTCAGGTCCTCAGTTTTGGTCGCTCGATATCGCCGCTCTCTTTTCTCCCCCGGGCTCTCCGCGCTCGCCTGGTCAGCCTCCCCCCGGCGGCTCCTCAGTACCGGTACATGTCGTAGGTGCTGACCCAGTAGGAGGGAAAAGCCCACGTGGGGAACCTGCGGAGGAGCTCCTCCAGCTGAGCAGTCCGCTGGTCTTTCCCGGAGAAATAATGGGAGGAGATGGCCACGGAGATCATCCCCTCGGGGCCTGATGGGTCCGGATCCCTCGGAGGCTGGGGGGGACGAAAAAAAAAAAAAAAGGACAAATCATGTAGGCAGGTATGCGAGGTCAAAAACCTGACCAGCAGTGCCCGGAGGACAAATCCACTTTCTCAGGTCACAGAGTTTGTTTGGGGATCGCAATTGCTCACGAGTGCAGCGTGTGTGAAGCCCGTTTGGCTGCAGGTGGCGAGTACCTGTATTTCGAACCAAAAGATCCACGTCGGGGCATCGAGGCCGTGAGAGTAGAAGACGAAATATTCTCCGCTCAGGTCGTACTGGGGCCTCCCGTCGCCGAGCGACCAGGTGGAGAGGCTGGCCCCTCGGTGAGGCATCAGATACAGAGACATGTGGCTGGGGCCTGCGTGGGACGGCACGGGACGCAACACGTCAAGTTCACATGTGTATGTGCTATAGACATCCTGTGTGTATAGACTATTGAGTTTAGAACTTGTTTTAAGCAAATGGCCTATTTTCAGTTCGGTTGACAGTCTATTCAGATTTTGTATCCTCTACCACCAGCAGCTCCTGATAACAGAGTTTCCCATTTTCCCATGTCGCCATCCTGACCTTTGACACTGAAGGTCATCTTGGTCGTCCCCCAGCTGGTCTCCTCTTTGGACAGGAGGCTGAACTCCACCGGAGAGCTGGGAGACACCTCCGGGGCGGGAAGGTACCAGTTCTTCCTGCAAAAATACGCACAAGAGAAACCCAAGGTAAGCATAAAGGCAACGGAAAACCACACCAGATAAAAAAAAAAAAAAAAGGCAAAGGGCCGTGGAACGGGTGCCGAGCAACTGACCTGCTGAGGAACTTGACGGGCAAGAACCAGGGGTAACCGCAGAAGGGCCGGTCCTCCCGACAGCGCGTGCGGATGCTGTCGTTGAGCTCGGGGATGTCGGGCGTGATGTGCTGTATGCCTGTGTAGTCGAAGCTGTTTATCCAGAGGCCCGAGTCGCTGCTCTCCACCTGGCCCTGGAGGTTGTGGAACGTCCTGGTGGTGTGCTGCGGGGGGGGGGGGGGGGGGCGTTGTTGGCTTTCTTTCCCTCATTTGAGTCAGTTCGTTTTTGCACGCACACGCACACATGCCCACACGCGTGCAGTGATTTTTATTTTTTTTTTCCTAACCTGCATGAAGACCCGTTTAGGCCGGGGGCTGTCCGGGCTGTCCGAATACGGAAAGAAGGCGCCACAGGACACCAACAGGAACGTGACGACGAAGACGGAGCCGAGAGCCGCCAGGATCCGCTTGGTGCTCCGCACCAGGTAGATGAAGTGGAGCTGAAACGGATGAGGGGACATTCCGTACGTTGCCACGCAAGTCCTGCAAGGGAACGAAAGCGCCGGTGGCGCGGCGGAAAACACTCACGAAGAAGGAGGAGAGGAAGATGGTCGCCAGGGTGACCAGCGTGGCCAGCACCACCTCGGGGGGGATCTCCGTGCCGCTGCGACCCATGATGGGCGTGAAGATCTCAAACACCACCCAGATGAGGAACATGAAGTGGACGTACGGCAACGTCAGGCCCAGCAGGTAGAGCACACTGTACCTCACCGAGGCCCCTGCCGGCAAAATACAGTGTTTAAAAAAAAATTATAATAAAATAAACCCAACCCAAAGACCAGACCATCCTGCATGCGATTTCCCCCAGCGTTCCCACGCTCTTTCATCCGTCCTTCATTTGTCGGCATTCCGCCGTTTTTGGGACACACAGAGGGTGCCTTTATTCCAACGGGGTAAAGCTGGCAAGATATTTGGCGCCGGTGCTCGACAGACTCCAGCGTCGCAGCAGGGGCTTTGTTTTCCCACAGATGGATTTTAGTGATGGTTTATCGCCATTTCAGCCTTAAATCGATGATCAGGCAAAATGACGGGTTCCAGAAACGAAATAAAGCAGAGAGGAGCGCGTACCTCTGTGTTTGAATTCCTTGGCCAGCAGCAGCTTGGTGACCAGGGGGAAGGCCACCATGAGCATGGGCACGTAGGCTGAACACAGGCCCTGCTGGGTCAGCCACACCAGGCTCAGACACCACAGGAACAAGCTGACGTCGAAATATAGGTCGCCCAGCTCCACCAGCCGGACGCCCTGCGTGGAAAACGTACACAAGGGTCGTGTATCAGAAGGAGTTAACGCCCGTGTGCATTCATCGGCGGCGGCATGAACAGAAACAAAATAACATAATGCAAAAAGAAAACCCAAAGATAACACTTGAACTGGATTTTTGGAAGAAAAAAAATGGATTTAAGAGGAAATTACAAAATCACCAGTAGACAATTGCTAACCCCCCCTCCCCCCTCCACACACACCACACCCTCCTTCTCTATCACATGCACCTATACTAAACCTAACCTTAAAACATGTCTTCACCTGAAAATGTAACATTTGACGCAATGGCACTTGGTCTTTGTCCCAAATAAGGAAAGCAAAGTTTCCGTAATGTGACTTTGCAAACCCACACACACACACACGCGGCAGTGTAACGCTTTAAAACTACCATGCAAATAAGTCTAGGTAACGGCAACACCCAGATCAGTGTTTCCACAGGTAACTGTCGCCAGGTGTTTTTGAAGGCAAACGGAGGCAGCGCGTTACCTTGCTCAGACCCAATCTGGTTAAACCAGAACGGTGACTTACAAACAAATACACTAAGCGGCAGTCTCCAGGGGGGGTATGTGGGAATACAGCGGAGCACCATGACTAGCGTGACATTGGTATCTTGAACTAGACTGTGGCGGACTCCGACTTTTCAGAATTTGGGACCAAAGGATCCGTGGCCAACGAGTCATTTGCGGAACTATGTGTTTTGAGTTCTGGTGCATGGTTGGTTTTATAGAAATGCTTGTGCACTAGAGAGATGGAGGCCTCTGCCGCGCAGGACAAAGGTTGGTCTGTGGCCTTCCTGGAAGCGGGCCACGATAAGCTTAGAGTTCATAACGTGGTTATCTCCAGCTCCAGATGTGGGGGCATGTTGAAAACGCATCACGCAAAGAGCTGCTGTTTCGTTCAATGGCCGCGGAGGAAGAGAAATTGCCCGTAGTCTGCACAGAAAATATATATATATATATTATTTTTTTTTTTTTCCTACACAATCCCCTAAATGTGGATGTGTCTTCTGTAGCGGTTCACAGTGTACAATTGAAACTGAAAAGATAATGAATGACCATAAAAGGAATATTCCTGAGATTCAAAATACACCTCATGTGCGGTTTTCCTGAACCGTGCACGTGCACAAGGGTCGGCCCTCTCCGGCTGATTTGAAGAAGGCAAACGCTCCCATCACTCACCCCGTAGTAGAGGTTCTTGGCCAGGGTGTGGACGAGGATCATCTTGCCGGTGGCCGCCGCCCCGTACAGGCAGATGCAGGCGTAGAAGTGGTTGTACCAGAACATGGAGCCGCCCAGCAGGGTGACGAGCAGCGCCACGATCAGCACCGACAGCAGCGTGACGAACCAGCTCATCACCGCCACGCCCGTGGCAAAGGCCAGGTCTCGGACATAGCGGCCGCCTGGAGGAGGCGAATGCAGGCGGATGAAGCCCCGGCGCACGCGTACGGCTCATCGAGCTCTTGTCGCGCAGAAGCAAACGCACAAACGCACACACGCACACCCACCCACACGCCAGGAAGAGGAAATAACACTAAATCCCAGACAGGAAACGGCGACCTACCCCCATTGCCAGGCAGCGAGGCCTTCTTGGCCAGATACAGGAAGGTGGCTGCGGCTACCACGTAGTTGAGGATGGTGCCGACGCGAGCCGGATACGCCACCGCGACCACGCCCAGCAGGTCGAAGAACACCATGTTGCCGTGGCGATACTCGGAAGAATCGGCCAGCTTCTCCGAGTTTACCAGGTACTTGAGGACCGCCAGGATGTTGTCACCTAAACACGGGAAGTGAGTTGTGTCTGTCACATTCGGCGGCACTGATTTCACACCGCAGTCAGAAATCACAACCGCAGCACGCCAGCAGTTACGGAAACAGCCATGCACGCACTATTCATTTTGATTTTGAATATATATCAATTGAATGATTTTTTTTTCATATTGCTGGTCTGTCTCGCACGCGCTGCTGCATGGTAAAAGAAACGAAGTGGCCTCTTATTAGGTCCTCTACGCGTCATGTCCACTGGTGTGCAACTCTTGTGTAACTTGCACTCTCACACACCCACAGGAAATACAAAGCTCCATTGTTCTTTCGCGTGGTCAGCTCACTGTGACCTAAAAGCGTAAACAACATCTTCTTGTTCGTGAAGGGCACCCAGGAGTTTTCTTTCCGACATTTGTGACAGCACGTTACATGTTTAATGTCAAAATGTTATTAACGGCAACATGGTTATGCTGAAATGTATTTTATTTATTATTATTATTAGTTTTTATTATTGTATTGAATTGTTTTCATAATCTATCCCTGAGTTTACAAATGTGCACCATACAAATGTGAATCCTGACAACTACAAAAACCTGCTGACCCCCTTTGACCCCCCCCCTTTGCCCCCCCCCCCCCCCTCCACCCCACCCCGCCCACATTCTCCCTTTTCCCAGGCCTTTCATGGTGACTCGCAGAAAAAAAAGGGGGAGGAGAGAGATGACCGGCAGATCCTGAGGAGGAGACCGTCTCTGTGGTTATTTAGTGCTGACTGACTGGATTCGGTGCTAAGTAAAGCAAAGAATATCCAGCGACGCAGCTCTGATAAATGAGGCCCAGCTCAGCGCATGCATGCGCGTGTGCAATTCTCGGCTCTCGAGAAAATCATCAGATCACCACAGCGCTGACGGAGCACAAATATACAGCGTGTCTTTTTCGGTCATAGTTAAATTAAGTTAAGTGTGCCGCAGAGACCCTTCATGACAGACAGACAGACAAGACAGACATAGAGTGATGGTAAAATTCGAGCGCGACAGCTATTTAGGGGTAGATGCGTAGCGTGGTTACTTGGTTACCTGCTCGCTGTATCGAGTCTGTCAGGATCCTGTCGGCAGTGTCGTACTTGGTGTGGTAGATGAAACCGTTTTCTATGAAGGCCAGGTCAATGCCTGTCGATTAGACGCAAGCACATCATGAGCTCAAAACGAAGCGGAATGAAAAGAAGCGCTTCCAAAGATCTGCCGGCCACCGGGGGCCTTCCGTTTCGGTTCCGTGCTCACCCGGGATGTTGCCGAAGTCTCTGTAGATGCGGAAGTCGGTGTCGGAAGGGATGATGCCGCTCTGAAAGACCTCCTGACCCACCACGGAGGCGAAAGGGTGTTTGGCTGCGTGGACGTAGGCCTGGACCAGCCACGGGTTCTCTGGACCTTTGAGGATGGGCAAGAGGGAAAATGGGTGATGGGACATTCTATATATGTAACTGACACAATCTAAAATTCAAGTTCGTCGGTTTACATAGAATGCATAAATAGCAGCATGCTGAAAGCGCGGGGCACGTATGGTGAATTACCTGTCTGGAAAACGACCTCCTTGCCTCCGACCCCTGCGGCCTCCAAGTTAATGAAGGCTCGCACCTGCTTGGCCCAGGGATGCTGGGTGATGAAACCGTGACTGGCCTGGTTGGAGGGACGGAGAATCACTCTCACCTGGTCTCGCGCACACAAGTACGAAATCTGAAGCTCTCCTCGAAACCTACCTGCAGGATGTTTTCCTCCGCCCCGTTGAAGAGGAAGATGACGCCGTGCTGAAGAGGAGCGGACTGGTTGGCCATAGAGTGGAGGACTTCCAGCATCACCGCGCAGCTCACCGCATCGTCGCTGGCACCTGGGGCAAACAGGCAGATGTGTAAATAATACTGATGCCCTGCAGGAAATATCGGCAGCGTGACAATCGCGGGTTGCCATCCACGTTTGTGTCGGGCAATAAAATAAATTCCCCCCCAAAAAACGAGAGATTGATATATCCCACTGCTTGCATGACAGTGAGTGCACGACGGGGACTGAATAAAGGCGAGAAGTAAAACATAATCAAAATAAAAAAGCATGTCAATTGGGCATGTGATACATAGATATAAGATCTTTGATGGAGAGTAAAAAAAAATGCAAAGGAAGGGGGGGGGGAAAACGGAGGCAAAGATCAGAGAGCTAAAGTGAGACATCATGTGCTGCGGCTTTTATGGACTGCTTGTGTTGGTGAGGTGGGGGTGGGGGGCCTGTTCACTGTCTGCCTGGGCACCAGTCATGCTCATGTCCCCGCCGCTTAATGTCAGCCACATATTAATCCTTATCCCTAAAAAGCCCTGGGAGACCCCACGGGATTGCATTGTGGACAGAAAAAAAAAAAGAAAGAAAAGAAAATCTAAGCCTGAAGAGTAGTCGGTAAATGAACTTCCTGAACAATCTTCATTTTCTATACAAACGCATGTGCGAAACAATGTTTTTGCATCATGTGCTGCGGCTTTTATGGACTGCTTGTGTTGGTGAGGTGGGGGTGGGGGGCCTGTTCACTGTCTGCCTGGGCACCAGTCATGCTCATGTCCCCGCCGCTTAATGTCAGCCACATATTAATCCTTATCCCTAAAAAGCCCTGGGAGATCCCACGGGATTGCATTGTGGACAGAAAAAAAAAAAGAAAGTTTCACGTTTTTTTTTTTGTTTTTTTTACATGAAATATTTGGAATTCCAAGAAATCAAAGGCCTGCAGTCAGTCAGCGGAGAGAAAGTATGTGTATTTTCCTGGTCCACACCTCTTGGATCAATTTCCCCTTGCCAGCAAAGCTGCGTGTTATTGCGTGTTAGTGTGTGTGTGTGTGTGTGTTTGGGTAACATGTCTCTCAAAGACACTATGCAGACTGTACTGGCTTGGTATGCTCGTTTACATTTCACTAAACCTTGTATTCAATTTTTTATTTAAAATGATGCTTCTTTTTTTCCACAATTGATATTGGGAATTCCTCTCTCATCTGGCAAATGTTGGCCCATAGTGGTGTGATTTTGTATTTATTTATTTTTTATTTTTGGGCATGTTCCTACTTGCGGGCTGTTTGTGGCAGAAGACAGGCAGATAAGATAATTTCGTTTTTATACCTGGGCTGCCGGCCACCGTGTCAAAGTGGCAGTTGGCGAGCATGAGGTGCCGGGCGCCGCCCTTGGGCTCCAGCCGGACGGCGATGTTGGTGACGCGGTCGTAGAAGCTGGTGAAGCCCCCGAGGAAGTCGATGGAGAAGGAGCCGGTGGGCCGCTGCACGTCGGCCGTGAGCTGGTGGGGCCCCGCCCCCATCTCCGCCCGGATCTTCTCGATCTGCTCCAGCAGGTAGCCCACGGTGAGCACTTCATTCTCCCTGCTGCCCACTGGCCTCGGGCCCACGCTGGTGATCCGCTCCAGGTGGCGTCTGGATGGTGAGGAGGGGCAGGGGGGGGCGGCAGAGAGAGCAGGAGTTGTGACATCAGGGACAGTAAACCAATCCCACTCATCCATCACAACATATTTGATTGATTGATTTTATTATTATAGCATGTGTCCTCACTCTCCATGACTTTCCTTTGGGAAAAAAAATTATAAAAAAAAATCTATCTGGCCTTTCTAATCTAGACATTTCCTGAAGTCGGGGCCGAGGTTGCTGATGTGGTTGCAGACGCACTCACTTTGAACATGTCCATAAAGTGAAATGAAACCAGGTTATGGATCAAATATCTGCACAGACTGCTGTTTGTGGGCTCATCTGGAGTGTAAGTGACCCGATGATTGGTCAGCAGATAATTCTGCACTTTTCCTTCTCTAAGCACAAGAAACCGGAGATAAGTTGCGGTCATTGTATAGGGTGCTGGTTGTGTTTGTATACAAAACATTTGCGCGAGCCCTTTACTCCACACGAAATTGTTGTTTTATTGCATGAGCAGCTGCCCCTTAGACTTCACACGGAGGATTTTTTGCTATTGGACTAGGGTTGTTTTGAAACAGTTTTGAAAGGGTGGAAAAACTCTCGATTTTTTTTGTTTGCTTTTTTTCCTTCTTTAAATCCTCTAATTCTTCTGCACGTAGTTCAAGTGACATTCGGGATGTGGTCTGATCTGCCACTTTCGATTCCATTGTTACGGCCGCCTCCCAGGCGGTGCTCTGCGCTTTTAATTCATGCGTGGCATTGGGACACTTGGACTCATGAAAGCCATAATTGTGACCAAAGAAGCTCAGAGCCCCACTAATCAGTTCAAATGCGGCACGCCTGACTTATTCATTCAGCGACCGGCCCAAACCAAGGCCAATCCCACTGGCCGGCACTTTGAAGAGCAGGACTTCGGCTTGAGGGCCATAATCCCAGCATCTCCTCCTCCTCCTCCTCACACAGAGATGCGATGCATTGTGAAGCTGAGTGCCTGTTTAATCTGGACATTTTAAAGCTTCTCCTAATGAACTGGATGCAGTTGATGGCCTTCAGTCGTGCAGGCAGCATTGATTTGTCATTGCATTCTTGCCATGGTTTTGGTTCGTGTCTATGCTTTAATCGATGGGAACGCGGACCCATCAGAATCAACATTAAATGATAGAATGCTTATAATTTTAATAATTATAGTGGTATACGATACACACTATGTTATAATGGTGTTTTCAACCATGACCTTGAATGCCCTCACGCCAATGGTTGTTTTCATACTTCAACAATCTGGGGATTGTCGTTGTTTTTTTTTGTACACAATCAAATTTACAAAAGATCAAAACATTGTGGATACACACTCATCACAAACAGCCGGTGTCCATGGAGACCCCTCAAATAGTCCACATTTCTTTGGATCACAATGGTTATAAAGCACAAGACTCTCCTAATGTGCAATAAATCTTGGATGAGTTCCTTTTGTTTCCTGTACTGCACTACACAGATAATCTCTGGTATTGTGTTATGCTACCATCACAAACATCTGCTTCATCCTGCCTGGTATTATTATTATTATTTATTGTTTCGAGACTATGGAATAATGATCTGAAGCGGTTTCTGTTTTGCCTGTTAGAGGATCCCCCTCCCGAGCACTCCTCTCTCCCGTGCCGACAGCACCTGAGTGTCCCGCTGTTTACCGCGGAGCTCCGGGGGGAGGTGGGGGAGACACCCGGTAGTGGTGTGTGTGTAGGTCGGAGGTGAAGCCGCGAACAGATCGTTAATCCGCGGGTAGAGACACAAAGCTCACCTCGCTCTCACGGCGTCGAACTCTCCGCTCGGGGTCCCGATGACGAGCTGCTGCAGCGACAGTTGAACCAGAGCCCACAGCCCCAAAATAAACACACACACCAGGGAAGTTGAGAGTCCCTCCCGCAGCAGGCACAGCCTTACTTCGGGCTTGCGCTTCGGGTCGCCGCTGTAGCCGTTATCCGCGCACCGCTCCCGGGCACCGTCGTAATCGGGCGCCTCGTAACTGTGCGGCCCGGAGGACTTGATTCTCCTGACAGCGGTTTCGCTCTCCATCTTCTGCCCAGCAGTGCCTCGGCTGCGGGCGTCGCTTACTCCTCCTCTCTGCGCGGAGACGGGTTGAGCCGAGGGACAAAACAGGCGGACCTTCCTGCTGCTTGTGTCGTCCCCACCCGGACCTTTTTAGTCACTGCACCGATGTCTCGAGCAAATCACATTTAAAAAAATATATTATTATTGTTTTAAATCATGTTTTGTCATGTAAAAGTAGCTGAGCTTAATCCTTTTTGTTTTCACCAACATGTCAATGAATTTAGTTTAAAAAAAAGAATGACGTGGGTATCTGTAAAAAAAAACAACAACTCATGTACGTGTATGTTGTAATGACAATGCCAATGCCATTTAGGAGACACGCACTCTAAATGGAGTGAGTATTTGGATTAATAATGTATGTAAAATAAGGAGTGCCACATTATGGTTTCTCCGTTGCAGATAACATTAATATAAATGTTATGGGTCAGTATCATACTGTTAATAATACATAAGAGTAAAAGTGACTAAAAGAACAGTATCCGCAACAGAATGTACTCAAAGTACATTCAAATACTGCATATCATTTTTATTGCATAATTTGTATTGCTGCAATAACATGCTAGCAGACCTTGAATGCTGTAGTAGATTATAAATATGGCTGTGATATTATGAGGAATTGATTTATATTCCGATGGATATATAATTTATTTTAATACAGATGGGTATATAAATCAAATGTATGGGCGGTCACAGGTCATAAACACATCGTGAGAGTATATCGTCTTTGTTGTAAGTTTTTCTGTGTCCTTGGTACTTTTCCATTAAACGCCCCCTGTAAACACACAGCTGCTAACCCTTCACAGGCTAACACAACCCGAGCTGTTTGTACATTAGCTTCTTTAGCTTTCCGGTTAGCATTAGCTCGTTAGCATAAGCATAAAGCTACGTGTTTGCTTGTTTTGGGCATAGCTGTAACGGTGCTATTCCGCATTCAAAACAAAAGTCACCGCATTTCTTTCTAAAAGTTAAAATATACATTTATATTTTATATATATTTTTTTGTAGTTTGTATTTCACTGGCTCTAGGCCATTCATTGGGGGGTGTATTATTAGTATTTTGGTGGAACAAAATATTAAATGCCTCATATTAAATATAGATAATTCTTATTCCTTTCATTACTTCTGTTGTCAATATAATCCTATAATAAAATAATAATAGTTACGGCCAATTTAATGATAAATGTGGTCATATATTTCCTCTTGGACACATGTCTTTTGACATCAACATTTCAATATACTCTGGATACTGTTTTGGGGGAAATGACATTATATTAACATATACTGTCTATTATTGTCTATCATATAAGCAGGACATTTGATCTATGATGGTGGCCCAAAAAATCTGCATGGTATTTATGCAGCCACAGTATTAATGATGTAACTTTCATAGTGTTAATCCACAAACTGTACAATATGTGTGACCACTATAGCCGGACTTTTATTTTGTATCCGAGACGGTGATTGTGTGCGTGTCGCTGTAGATCACTTGACGCAGTCGTCACCGCCGGCTGTATGAGCGTTCACGCTCCAGCCGATCAGAACATAGCAGGCAGCAGTCAACCCGTCGTGTCTCCACCCGAGGCCGGATGGTAAAATCCAACCTCCAGCGGATCCTAAACAGTCATTGCTTTGCTCGCGAGAAAGAAGGAAAACAACAGTCTTTTACTACAATGGCGGATTTAAGTAGCGGTATCTGTGACATGATCGGAAAGTAAGTAAATGATGAGAGACATCTTCTAGCTAACAGCTAACGGGGGTGTGGGGGAGGGGTGGCTAAGCTAACCGAGCTAGCAGCCGCAGAATTCGGAAGTAAAACGCGTTTAAAGGTAAACATTTCCCGTGTGTAAGCCGAGTCGCTGATGTATTGTTGACACAATTGAAGGTATAAAACATTATTTTATAAACTGTCATGATGGAGGTGTTCCGTATGGCCCGTCAGAGGCCCCATGACAAGCGTCAAATTAGCTAACGTTAGCTATGATCGTCGACGAATTCGTTACGTCACGGAAGACCATGGAAAACAAACAGGGAATTTAATTTTAGGTAAGGATAGGTTAAAATCCTTCAGCCATGTCACTCAGAAACAAAACCCGAATATTTATAACATTAAAAGTAAAAAAAAAAAAAAAACAATTTGTAGAAAACCCCCTTTAATATGTGTTCACTCTTCACATAACGTTTCGTCCTGTTGTTACTTGTGTACATCTTTTGATTTTTTTCCCTCCCGTTTAAGTTAATAAACAGACCTGAGCAGCAGTTAATTAAGAAATCAGGTGACCCCAGGTTTTCAGTCCACGTAGGTCTCGTGAGCTGACAGCTGAGTCAAGTCAATTATTGTGTAAGTGACAGGTCATCGCGTCGCGACGACGTCATTGCACGTACGTAGACTGGATCAACAAATCATCAGAGGAAGGAAATGATGTCATTAAAAAGGCTTTCAGTCGTACATTTATTCGAGTCCGTTTGTGGTTCATATTTGATGTTTTTCTTCCATAAGGTTTTAAGTCATTTGGCATTGTTTCAGTAAACCACCTTCTGGTTTTACCACTTACCTTTGTTGTTAGTGATGTTTTTTTTTTCTGAATTGCTAATCAATATGCAACGTTATCTGATGTCAGAGCAAGAATTCTGAGATCAAAGTAGGGCGGTGATGCACCGAAATGTGGTAGTTTTCCCATCACCAGTGAACAACAGAAGAATCAAAAGAAACCACACAGAAGCTATGAGTGAATCCAGAAGTTGGCGGTAACGCGCTCATTTGTCTGCCATCTGCCACTATAAAACATCAGAAGAAGAAGTCTCTCTGCTCACACGCACAGAGCGATGGAAGAATCATCCATAATAAAACTGTAGGAGACTTGAGTTATTCGTCAGCTGTTCATTAGCATCTTGGGGCTACTGCACAGGCCAGGCCACAAACATAAACTCGGGTTTTAGGGCAACACATTGCACCATGTGAAATGTGTGCATTTCTTTTTTTTGTTGCACACTGACAATTTATTTTGGTATCGTGGGTTTAAAATATTACTAGTATTAACGCCAAGGTACATTTTGTGTCACCGCATTTTTGACTGATCTCTCTGCCCCTTCCTTCTCCAGCCTGTCCCTGCACTGTAGTAGTAGTACCCGCGGCCCGGGGCCTCTGTGGTGCTCCTGATGCCCCTCACCCACCTCTAAAGATCCCTGGTGGGCGAGGGAATGGCACGCGGGATCACACTCCTTCAGCTCGGCCGGTCTACTCGGTGAGTGTCGGTGCAATGTGTGTTGCGGAAATGTTTTCAGGGGAGCTGTAATGTGCAGATGCACTGAGGGCAAACTCACTTTCAGAGGAAGAAATGGTTGAAAAGAAAGCCTCTCCTATTTCACTGCCACCGTTTCCTGTCATGTGATCATGTTTCTTTAGCGAGAGAAGGGGTTTTGCATGAATCGGCTCTGCTTATAGAGAAGTAGTAGTAGTCAAACACCATTCCTTTTGTTTCTGTTACTCTGCATTTTGGTGTTTCAGCCACATTTGCATCCTAGGTAAATCAAAACAATAGTAAAAAAAAAACACTATTGACACATGCATATACCTAATCCCCTGCCTGTTTCACATGCATAGTTTTCATTTCTTTTCAAGGACCATAAGTTGACTGTAACGGAGGAGCCAGCAGAAAACGGTCGCCCGGGGATACTCCACTTTCAAACTCATCCCACTGCTGCCAAGACAATACAGTGGGATGCTGTCCTAAGCAGCAGCACTCTTTACGTGGAGATACCCATCGGCTCTCTTCCTGAAGGCAGCAAGGAGAGGTGAGGACGGGGCAAAGCTCGGCTGAAGCAAATAAGATGTAGCACAGTAAATAAGCAATATAAGGAAGAATACTACATTGCCATGAAAATGCTGACATGTAAATGCTTTCCCTCCCCAGTTTTGTGGCTCTACTGGAGTATGCCGAAGAACATCTGAAAGTCGTTAGCGTGTTTGTCTGCTTTTACAAGAACCGAGATGATCGCGGTATGTGCCGACAGGCCACATTCCCCCCCCCATCACACTTTTTGCACTCTGCACATCCACACAGCTGTCAAAATTGCTTTTGCTGCTTTGTTCCCCACGCTGCCTCCTGACGTCTTTTTGTCCTTGCTTCACTCCTTTCAGCTAAACTGGTGCGCACCTTCAGTTTCCTGGGCTTTGAGATTGTGAAACCGGGCCATGCCCTCATCCCACCTCAACCCGATGTTTTCTTCATGGCCTACAACTTCGAGAGGGACTCTTCGGACGAGGAGTAGCCCCGGACAGCCCCTCCACACCACCCCATCCCCTCCTTACTTCCCACGATATGCTTTTGACCATCCCGTCCCAGCTTACCCATTTGCAACTCCCTCCGCCGGTAGCGGCCTGTACGCAAGTCTTTGTTCTCCCATGCTTTTTATTCAAGGTAATATGTAAACTGTGCATCTCCTTTTTCCCCGGGCATCTTATCTTTGTGTGTTTTTAGTATACTGTTTTCATTCAAGATTGATCGGTGTGGTCACTTAAAAGGAGGGAACTCTTGTTTTTTTTGGATTTGTAATCATACTGGCAGTTGTTGTAGCTGTAAGTTCAAATTTCCCAAGCTTGTCAAATCTCTGCTTTATTTCCCTTTGTGACATAGTAAGGAGGAGAAATCTTAATTTCTTGAATGTACAACAAAAGGTCATCAGGTTTACACTCGGGTACTCCAGCTTTTTTTTTTATGATTGGCTAAATAAGGACCTTATAAAATGTATCCAGATATAAATGCATTTCAGTGGGACCAGTTTGATTTTGTAGCCCCGTTACCTTTCTTAAAAGTATTGGTATTTTTTACTTTACTTTTGAGCTACAGCCCCAATAATTGGTACTTCATAGACAAATAATCAGTCCGTTTAGACTAGAGGTAAAGTGAAAATATGAGTGCTGTTGTACGTGTTGGTATAACGTTCAAGATCCTACGATGAGTGTAGTGGTACAGAGCGAAAGGAAAGTGAATAATCCAAAGTGCTTTTTGCTTCTTTCTGCCATGTTTATCTGACAACGTTGTTATTTTGGTTTGGAGCTTACAATTTATTTTGCTGTGAATAGGTATTTTCTTTCCATATTTGGTTTAGCATTCCTTTTCAACGTTTTTCATTTTTCATGATACTAAGGAATTTGTCGTGCACCTGCATAGTGGTACCAGTTGTGCATCTGTGATAATAAAACAAAGAAAACGAGAATTGCCTTGTGTATTAACTTGTCGGAGCTCTTTTCGGAAAACTACTGTCGGTTGGAAGCCTGTGTCGCAGCATTTCAGCTGGAGATGCTACTGCTTGTCCACTTAAATGTGGTCTGTGGTGCACATTGAGGAAAATCAGGTCAGTTACAAAAGAGCGGCTGGGCACGCCACCAGAGCATGTCGTGCATCTTCCTACCGCCAGGGGGCTCTCCAGGGCTGGTGTGCTGCTGACTGTGTGAGGCACACAGGAAAGCCAAACCCTAACCCTCTTTGGGACAATTATACATGGTGCTTATTTCTAAGGCAAGAATAATGTTTTACTCACCTTAGTGCCCTGTGAAGCGGCTGCACAAACTGATAATGTGTGGATGCTCATTAAGTCCCAGGTTTTTTTTTTTCTACCTCTAATTTATGACTTGATTTTCCCCATCAAAAGCAATTAAGAAAACTCAAAACACCTGTGTGGCTGGACAAAGCTTTCACGGACCGATGCCCGGGGGAGACTTCGGAGGCAACTGGACGTCGGATGTGTGGTGGTAATGTGCCTTAAAATACTCATCATTGTAAAATCCATAGTTTTCGTGGCATTCAACTAAATTAGGGCTAATTATGAGGTCAGCATAATCTTAAATTAAGAGTGATCTTTGTTCTCCTTTACGTGTCATGTTTAAACCGTCCAATGATGGCAAAAAGTACATTAAGAAAGAAGAAATGGAATTTCTGGAATCCAAATATTTAATAGGTACATATCAAGTATTATTATGACATGTATAAAATTTCAGATCACAATATGAAGCAATGGAACTCCTCAGACCGGCATATGCTGCAATGCTCGAGGTCGCCACGTAGAAATGACTAATGATTAAAGTAGAAGAGAAGCAACTAAAAGGGTCGAAAAATGGCGCACAGACACAGATAATAGTAAGCATTCTAAGGAAATTAAATGTGACTTCTCAAACGTTTTTTTTTTTTTTTTTGCTCTTCAATAGAGTGCAATAAGAAATAAAATAAAAAAAACAACACAGCACTGAAGCCAAGCGTCCACAAGACGTCTAAAAATTAGTTAGTACTGTAGGTTCACGGAGAGCGGGAGACAGAGGAGAGAGAGCGAGGGAACGAAGGTCACAGCAGAGAAAGAAAGGAGGGCTATTTGCTTTTGCCAGTCAATGCAGGAGGAAAATAATCTCAACAAGATTAAGCAACAGTGGAAGTAATGCACATCACAGTTAGCTTTAAAGACCATAGTAGCACTTGAACTTGCATGTTGTTGATTTAAACCAAAAAAAAAAGAAGAAGAAAAAAAAAACAAACAAAAAAAAAAATCCTGAAAGATTGAACGGAAACGAGGACGTCACCACAAACAAACAGCCCGCCGACTCGGGGTGGGACATGGCTTGATGGCCTCGGCGAAGTTGTCTACATTGTCCCACCAAAAACCAACTCAAGTGTCCAAACTCATTTGGATATCGAATGTGAAACTCAGAAACCCGTGTCCAGGTCACAAAGCGCTTTGGAGGCTTTGGAGGTGTGTGCCCTCCATGGGATGTTTTGTGTTGTTTTTTTTTTGTTCCATCAAGACCTGCCAACCCTGGACATTTGATGAGTACCACATCAGCACGGGGAAAGAGGCAAATCAGTGTAAGCAGCTTTTAAACTGGCAGAATGCAGCTGGGCTATATAATACTTCCATTACCAAGAAGGGGGGGGGGGGTCAGCACAGTTTTCACATCATAATAATAATGGGAGAGGTTCCAATAGGAAGGTATTCTTATAAAGAGATTAAGGAGGCTGCCGTTGATACAAAGATTCCAAGTGCTTCTCAAAGGAAGGGGCCGTTTTTTTTTTTGAATGGTGGGCAGAATCCACTGGATGAACCGCAGGACAAGATATTATCCTTTAAGTGTCGCGCATGCTCCTCAACATTGCAATAAGTGCCACGTTATCCAGAATATCTAAAGTGAATCAACTTGCCGCCGATAACGGCCTTTCAATGGGCTGTAAGGGGCGTGCGGCAATTTTGCTATTATATATTCAATGCTGTGTCTGAGCGTAGGAGCACAATAGCGGTTGAAACATTGAACGCCGTTTCAAACTGTGCAACGTTCCAGTGAACTCACATGAGCGCTGTTTAAAAAATCTCGGCGAGTTGTGAAATGTTTCTTCTCGAATTCGGCTAAAACGAAAGGCTCAGAACAATTATTTTCAAATCAGAAAATGAACGTTTTCTGAATGCAATTTGAAAAAAAAGGAGAAAAAGTAACTACCATCATCCTGGTTGTGTAATCACAAGCCGGGTTATTTCTTTTAATGAAGGAAAATCTGAGCGTGCCGAATACCCAGCGCTCGAACGTTTCACCGGGCCTAACAGGAAGAACAATGGCAGATGAAAATCTATGCTAAACATCTTCCTGGTTGCTTGGTAACACCAGGCACAACCACGGTGCGATTGAGAGGAACGTGCGAGCAGGGCTCCTCGAGCATCCCGGAGCGAAAAATAACCCTGCGAAATCGCGTGTAAATATTAAAATTTGATTTGTCAGCGATTCCAACAGGTGGAGTACGACCGTGTGAGACGTTCCTTTGTGGCCAAATAAATCGGTTCCACAGTGTTCGAGGTTTCAACAACGCTCATGCGGGAAATGCGGAAATATATGCTTCCACGTTTATGTTTACCGGCGCCGAAGTGGAAACAAAAAGTGCCACGTGAAGAAAGCTCATCATTTGTGTGGAACACTTGAATTGCATTTGATTTTATTTAGATGTCCTCACTCGTCAGGAGCTACGTTGTTTTGAGCCTGAGCTGTACCGCAGCCTCGTATCTTTGGTATGTTTATGAAACATAGGCCTTGTTTTGACGATAGGAAAAAAAATAAAAATCCATGGAGAGAGCTGTCATCGTCTTAGGATTCTCCTCGAATATAAAGTGGCTGCTCTGCCGGAGCCTGAAATCTTCCCGCATGCCAAATCAAACCGGACACAGCTGCCAATTTCTGCTCTCTGAAAAAGCTGGGATCGTTCAACCTGGTGAGACATTTGGTAATCTCTCCAGCTCAGAGCAATGAAATGGCATTTATCCAAGTGACACGAGGCGCTACCACGATGCCAACGAATGCTCCTGATGAACCTGCTATTTAAGTGCTCTGAGTGGAGGTGTTGTGTGCTTTATTTTAGATATAAATGCGTGGTAATTCTTTAATATTATAAATGTTACCTTGGCATAATCAGAATCTAAAGGGGGAGGGGGCGGGGGGGGGGCCCACAGTCAAACGACTGGCAGTTCCAAAAGCACCGCGGCACTTAAATGTTGCACACAACTGTGTGTAACCTTGGAAAATTGCCATCGACCCCGTGCCGCTACACTGACCTCACCGCCTTTGTTTGCCAGCTGAGTGAAGCGCTCATTTTGGTGTTAAATTGCGTTCATGGTACACAAAACACGAACAGGTTGGCAGGACTCTGATGGCAGATGGAGAAATATGCATTCTAACGGTGTGCGGTGTGGCAATATATGGTCCCGGTGGGAAGGTCCCAACTCCAAAATGAGCTGAGATATCAAGTGGGTGCAAGAGTCTGAGTTTTGTTTTTGTGCGTTTTTTGTTTTTTTTTTGTTTGTTTTTTTGGTGGCAGGAGTAGGTGCGGTTAAAAATGTCCTGGGGTTGAATTTCAGGCTGGTGATGCTAATGGAGACAGTCCAAGTTCAACAGATGAGGTTGGTTCCTACTGAGGTTGTTGTTGTGTATTGATGATTGTAGACATAAAATGGTTGTATGTGCGATGTACAGTTGCCCGTGGGGGTAAGTACAGTATGTGTGTGCGATGCAATTTTTATTTGAAGGTGGAGCTCTGGGTACCCGACGGGTATACACGGGTGCACAGGATGGATGCATATGTGCGTTGATGTACGTACTCTAGGGTATGAAGGGGGGAGGGGTGGGGGGGGCTGTTTTTTTTTGGACCTCATCGGCCCTTGCTGTAGCCCGGAAAGAACTGGTCGAGCAGCATCTGCAGCATCTTGTTCTGGGTCATGACGTAGTCCTTGCCCAGGTCGTGGCGGCAGGCGGGGCAGGTGTACACCTGGGCCCGAAACGACCGCTGGAGACAGGTCTGAGAGAGCGAGAGAGAGAGAGAGAGAGAGAGAGAGAGAGAGAGAGCGAGAGAGAGAGAGAGAGTGAGAGACGCATAAACACAACAGGGATTAGAAACGGTGTTTCCATCTGTGCCGTTGGGTGCGCGTGACTTTTTATTTTTTATTTTTTTTGGTTCCACCAGGTGCTCTCAGACTAGGCCGCACTGGTCCGCCGTCCACGCCGTTCCCTCGATGGACCGACACAGTGGCGGCTGTCTCTTATACACATCTGAATGGTGGGCAGAATCCACTGGATGAACCGCAGGACAAGATATTATCCTTTAAGTGTCGCGCATGCTCCTCAACATTGAGAGACGCATAAACACAACAGGGATTAGAAACGGTGTTTCCATCTGTGCCGTTGGGTGCGCGTGATTTATATTTTTATTTATTTTTTGGTTCCACCAGGTGCTCTCAGACTAGGCCGCACGGGTCCGCCGTCCACGCCGTTCCCTCGATGGACCGACACAGTGGCGGTGGACGGCGGGTGGGACCCGCTGCGGCCGCTCGCTACGCACCTTGCAGACGTTGTGTGAGCAGGCGGTGGTGACGGGTTGGAAGGCCAGCTCCTGGCAGCACACGCACATGAAGATCTGCTCCATCTTGCGCAGGAAATTCTACGCCAGGGGGGGAAAAAAAGGAACAAACAAAAAAAGACAAAAGGAACAAAGCGTTTTTTTCCCCGATTAGAAAGACAAGGCGTGAACGCACTCTGGCCGGGTCGCGGTGCCAGCTGCTTGGTGAAGACGTGCGTGCGCCTACCGGCCCCTCCTTCAGGTTCTCCATGGCTTCGTCCCAGAGTTTCTTGTTGGCCGTGTCCTCTCGGATCAGGTGCTGCTGCTGCTCCGACAGCTGGAAGGTCTCCTCCATCTTCACCCGTTTGGAGGGAGGCTCTGCCGCCGCCGCCGCTGCTGGTGACGGTTCTGGTGAGTGCACGTACAAAAATGCATATTGGCAAAAAAAATAAATGGGGTTAAATATGGGTTTTTCTTAAGCGCGCACATACGCAATTTCCGCTCAATCATCTCCCATGCTGCACCTTGCCTGAGCGTCTATTGCGAAAGCACCCACCCCTCTCTCTGCTGGTCTTCTGCTCGCCGTTACTCTGCGGCTCCTCCTCCTCCGCCGCGCTGGCGTCCGGCCGCACGTCCCGCTCCTCCTCCTCCTCCTCCTCCTCCTCCTCGTCCATCTCCTCCTCCTTCACCTTGATCTTGCGCTGTCTCCGCGGCCTCCCCCTCCCGGGGTAGTGCTTCCCCCGGCCTCCGCGGCCGGGCCTGGCGCAGGCCTCCCTCTTTGTTTTGTTGGCCATGGCTGCCAGGTAGCCTGGCGGGTACTGTGGACACCAAAACTCCCTCAGTGTCACCTCGTCAAAATAATGCAAGATGTACAGCGTATACGCTGTACGCGTGTTCTGTCGAGCTGCATTCTTGGACCTCAGTGGTGACCACGCAAGTGGCGTTCGCACACCACGACACGCGCGGACAGGCGCGCAGTCTAACCTGAACAGCCAGGCCCAGTTTCTTGATCCTCTCCAGGCCTTCAGGTGTCCACGGTGCCGGTTCCAGGTCATCTCGTCTCAGCAGGTACCTCCACACCAGGTAACCGCACTTTCCAATCTCTGGCCAGTACTTCACCACCTGAAGTTCGCAGTTGACATCAGGCCATTAAATACAGTGCATTGAATTCGGAGAAGGTGTTTTTTTTTCCTTCTTTTTTTCGGGTTTCCAAAACCAACTGGTGTCTCTACCTTGTAAATTCCATCGTAACGGTTTCCCTCCTCGGGGGCGTATTTGCTGATGCGTCGACCTTTGGAGCTGCGCACGACCCTCACCGGCTTTCCCGCCCGCCAGTTCCTGGACTCTGCCCCGTCTTTGTCGTTCAGAGGCGCGTCGCAGTTTGAGGCCAGCGCCCTGCAGGAGTCAGGATCAGAAGCTCAGAGCTTTTTTTTTTTTACAAAGTCTCTCGGAGCATTCGGGATTGGAACGAACATCGCGGTGTCGGCATTCGTTTCCTGTTTTATTTTGTAGATGGCCTTTGTTCGGTTATTTTGTGACTTCCTGCCTCCGTGTGATTGTCTCCACCTGTGGCCAATTACCTTGAGTGTGTATATATAGTCCTTGTTTCCCTTTGTGCTGTTTCAGTTTAACTAGCGTCCCCTGCAGTGCCCTGCCATGTCCCATTAGCTGTTCGGTTTTCACTGTGATGGTCCCTCATTTTTTATGTTCTTGGGTTTCAGCCTGCCTTCCCCCTTTAGTTTGGTTTTTCATTGAAGAGTAGTTCTTGGAAGCATCTGCAATTTGTTTCCTCTCTTTAGCCGCACCCCCCCCAATGAATTAGTTATCAATTGATATTAGGAAATGAAAGAAATCGCTTTCACGAGCTTTGCCACTTAAGACACGCATGATGCGTCATACAATTCTCCATCTGCAGAGTGATGAATCATAATAAAATCCCACATACTGTATGTAGTTGGAAGGAAAGTGAGTAAAAACCTGTTCATGTGCGTCAGGGTCTGGTCAAACGAGTGCTCTCCGATCCGTTTGTTTCCTGAGAGGTCACGACCTCCGCTCCCCGTGTAGGTGAACTCGTCTCCCCGGTCCTAGAAAGGAAAATAAAACGATCGTCATACCAAACCCCGAGCTGCCCCAGTTCAATTGGACGGCCAGGGGAAAATATCCAAACAGCGGACCCACCACTTCATCCTCAAAGCCCCCAGCCAGCACCAGTGAATAGGAGCCATCGTTACTGCGTCCGTGTATCCCACCGACATGCGGCCTGTGAACCCCCGCCTCACTCACCTAAATAATATTGATATATTAATAACGGAAAAATGACAACAAGATGGGGGAAACATGATATATGTGCTATAAAGCACCGTCAAGACGGTTTACCTGTACTCTGAACTTCCAGGTGGTTCCAACAGGAACCCCAGGTATGGGTCCATAGTGGTTTGAAGGAACAATTGTGCATTCTTTAGTACGGCCCACGCAAGCCATACCCTGTGTAAAAAAAAAAAGAGGAAAAAAGAGGACTATTTAATGAGGAAAAGATCATTAAAGGTCCATGTGCGTGCATTTGCGTTTACGTCATAGACGATGATGTGTATGTCGAGTTTTGCTGAATCTGAAGATGAAAATTGGAGGACATATTAGCGGTCGTTCTAACAGTCCGAAATGACGACAACACAATACATCAAAATGCGAAAATACCCCAAAACCTGTAGCAAAAGAAAGGAATTTAATTGTAAGCGCTCTTCAATTGCGATTACGCATGTAAAGTATAAATGCTGTGTTACTCACGGCACTTAAACGGTGCCCAAACACACAAGCCTCGCTGTTTTCAATTAGTCCACCGAGAAGGAGCGCTTTCTGGTAAAGAAAGGGGTTATTTTCCGTCGGCAGTTCCAGGAAAGTGGCTAAGTCATGCTTAATGGCATTGTTCACATTACGCCGTGGAGCGGAGCGTCAGGGAGACAGCCGGGACTGGAGAGCGAAAGAGCCACACACGCTCTCTCAAAGTGTTGCCATGGGAAGACGCTAAGGAGATTTTTCAGAAAAAATAAATCAAAATAATGAAGACTATACTTGAAACAGATGCTTTAAGAAAGAATAAGGAAAAGAATGATTAAAATACATTCTTGTCTCGTACTGACGGCCAACTGAAACTTCAAAAGTCTCAATGTAATTTTCCAGCCCTGTAACGCCCTGTAACGCTATAAAAAATAAAATAAAAAAAGCCAAAGGAGGACGAGTCCAAGATTGTCCATGAGTCGTGTCGTGATGACAGGACGAGATATTAATTCATCATTTATCAGTATTAAGCCATTTGCAACTCAAACAAACATCATTAATCAGTTCCAGGAGCCTGATCTAACGTTAAGGTGATATTAATTACAGCTGATTGGATCGTAAACGTCTTTCTTTGTGTAATTAAGTATAAGCCGAAGTTTTTTTCCTAACGTGTGACTCACTTAAATAACTGTCTGTTGCACCGATTCGGAGTGGGGATGGAAAATGCTGTTTTTCCAAAAACGCTGACATTCTCAGTAATCTCTAATCGTGATATATATATATATATATATATATATATAAAACATTTTTTACTGATGATTTGCTGCAGCAACTGTTCACAGCTCAAAGCCGCTGAGAGGGGGGGGGAGGAAAAAAAGAAAAAGAAAAGAACGTCCTTGGTCCGGTACTGCGCAGCGCAGCCTTCACGTGCCCAGCCTGGGAGACACGAGGGGCATTTTTGGGGGTTATTTTGACCTTTGGCTGTTGGCAGACTTTAAAGACACACAGTCTGGCAACACTGGTTGACGCGGAACTCCTCTCCGGGTTTGCCGTGGTACCCTCAGTATCTGCTGCCTCTCACCTTTCCCCAGTCCCTCTGGCTCTCCGTGGTCGCCGACGGCATCTTGGCCTTCTTCTTGCTGGCCTTGAGCTTCTCTCCGGCTTTCACGACCTCGCTGGTGTCGTTCTTGCAGGTGGGACAGTACCTGGCGGAGTTGAGGGGGGCAACGCGTAAAGATTCAACAATCCTTCCATCGACTGCCGCCACCACTAAGTAATATTTATTTACCGCCTTATTTCTGAGGGGGCGGAGAGAGACACTCGATGCAACTGCATTAGGTCTGCCAGTGCACGAAGTCATTCTTCTACACCGACTTTAACCCCAACCCGCCATTTCATTACTGGCGAGATCCACTTCCACCCGAACCGCCGGTAATGAACCCCTCTCGAATTCACCGCGTGACAGGAGATTTCCCGGGCTAATTGCTCACCAGTCCTCGTCGTCCGGGATGGTGGCCAGCGGCGGGTTGAGGCAGTAGATGTGAAACGCCATGTTGCACTCGTCGCACAGCAGCTGCATGTGAGCGTCCTGCTTGCCGCCGCACACGCAGCAGGAGCAGAAGCGGCACTCGGTTTCCGGGTCGGCCTTGCAGTGCTTGCACTCCGGCCCGCTCTTCCCTGCAGCCCGCGGCGGTACAGACGCGCGCGCACACGCACACGCACACACACACACACACACGCACACACACACAAATTCATCATGTACCTGCGTAGTGACGTGCACAACATTTGCCACCGGAGTCTCAATGTGGGTGCGTGCGTACGTTTGAACTGTCCGTCCGAGGCGGAGAGCGCACGGGCGCCTGGTTTCTCCACCTGGTAGATTTCCTCCAGAAAATGGACCTTACAATCCGCCATCACATCTCCGGGACCCCTGGACAGAGGGTGAGACGCAGAGAGAGAGAGAGAGACAGAGAGAGAGAGAGTTGAAAAGCAAAGATTAAGCCATAGGGGTTGCGTTATTGAAGGTGTCACGGACGGACCCGTCCCCCCCCGCGCCCCCGTCCCCCGACGCCACCCTCCCGCCGAGGAGGAGGAAGATCCTCACCCGAGGAGGATCTTGACCCGGAGCTCCTTGCTGGTGCGAGAGGCCTGGTTGAGGGTCTGAATCTCGGCGTCGAACCAGAAGCCCCGCTCATCGGGCGTCTCCATATTGTAGTTGACCATCACATGCATGCCCACCTGAAGCTGGTCCCATCGCAGCAGGGTCCTGGCGCGGGGCCGCACGTCCCTCAGTCGCATCTGCACCACGCCGTTCTCCGGGTAACTGCGGCAGACAGAAAAGAGCACCGGGGGTTTTAGGCGTGCGGACTATTCATGGCTGCCGTCATGGCCCGGATTTAATTTTTTGAATTTTTTTTTAATCTCCTGTGAGCACACTCTTATGGGGAGAACCTGCTACAGACGGTGTGCATCTCGTCGCAGGCGCGCACACCACGACCAACCCAGGTGTTTTTCTGGGAATAAAAAAAAAATGACTCGCTTGTCCGTGCATTAGCTACTTGACATCAATTGTGTCCTAATGAACAATTGCAAACGTCCTGCGGTCCCCGAGCCAGTAGAGGGGAAAAAAAAAAAGCAGCTCTAAAAATCGGTTCTGTAGCAACAGATGACTGCAGTGTAGGCCTTACTGCAGAAGCCCACGCAGAGGTGGAAAACTGCAATAAAAGTGGATTTAAGAAAAAAAAAAAAAAAAGGCGAAATGCTGATTGCCCTCCGTTCATTCCGGTGTGACTTCCTCCACCTGACTTCCTCCACGCCGTCACGTGTGTCAAACGAAATATGAACCTACTGGAGCACAAGTTATTTTTTGTGCTCAGGCACGGAGAAAGCCAAAAATACTTTTACCGCCAGACATGTGGACGTAAATATAGGCAGTAGCAAGTGTAGCGGCTTTACACGCTGGTTCTTCAGGGCAAATTCCACAGAGACAATCATTTGCTCCTACACAGTCTCTCGCCGAAATATCAAATGATGAAGCTTTACTCCGTTTTTCGCCGATGAAATAAAACCCCCATGCTGCAGATTTTCAAAATAAAAAACGACCTCCAAGAGAGACACCCGGCTTGCAGAGCAGGTTCCCTAATCAAGGACTGATGGATATTCAGCACGATGGCCTCCATCCAAATTTAAATGTAATACAGAGGCCTTACTGCCATTACCGGAACGCTTCCCTCACCAGTTTTATAAATGTCGGACCAGTCTTTTCGAATTCACTCCGCAGTATTCAACAAATCCACAGTCCTCTACGAATCCTCTTCCCGCGGGACTACTCTTTGCGGGGCCACCACCTTGAGGGAGCGCAAGAAAGTCCTTTTGAGATTGCCCCAATAACATCGACTGACAGGTCTTTTTTGGGGGGGGAAAGATGCCTATCCACCAATCCTTCCACGGTGCCGGTCTCGTCGTCGTTGACGTCACCTGCGGTTGCCAGGCAACTGGTGGAAACTTCAGGAAGTTACTTCCCCCGGCCAAGAAAAATGCCAGCACATAACAACCCACCCTCCCCCCGCCCCAGCCCAATAAAACCACAACTTGACATTTTCACACTTTCTGTGTCTTTGGACAGATCAAATACACACGAGCGAGCTTTGGTGTAAGTAGGTGGACTGTGTCGCTCTCGGCGCAGAGCAAAGCCAGCTGTGGGAGAGCATAAAAGCACTTCCTCGGATGTCAAATTACTGTTTAAGACCTGATCCAAGATTTAACAAGGAACACACAAGTCTTGAAGGTTTTTCCCTTCGGTTAAATGTTCATGAGGAAAAATAAACAAAAAAAAAACAGGAGCACATTAAATACAATTTTATATGTCCCTAATTTTACCGGCATATCGTCTGAAGAGGTTTTTAACCGTTCTACTTGTCTCGCAAACGTGGGGATGTTTGAAGGGGAGGTTAACTGCGCAGGTTTCCTGCCTGTCAGTCACACAGCTGTAACCGTAAAAAAAAAAAAAAAAAGGATCTGGCCCGCGACTCAGAGACGAAATGACAGCGCGCTTTATCCTGCCAATATGCGTACGGACGATTCCGGCAGCGATTTACCGCCGGAGTTGTAACTGCACAAGCGCCTGCAAAAATCACACTCCCTCGTCTCCCTCGCGCAGTGGGACGTAAAAAAAAAAAAAAGAAAAGTTGGAAGTGAAGTATTGTGTGCTTGAGCGAGCACCACGTGTTTGCATTTTCCTGGCCAAAGGCTGAGCCTTAACAGTTTGGGTTTTTTATTTATTTTTTTCCCAGACACTCTGCAGTGACGCAGAACCAACAGCTGCCTGTCGAGCTCGGGCCAAAAAATGAGCAACACGTTAACTATATTAAGCGACCTTTTAGGATTTTGACTCCCAGTCAGGTTATGCATTAACGCGTCGCACTGTTACGGACAGGATCGGGGTGCCTATCTTGAGTTGTGATGGGAAGTGGCTGGAGAGAGGCCTACAGAGGCCTGGCAGCGAGTGTACAGTCAAGAGGAAGATGTCGGGGGACACAGAGCAGGGATTTCCTTTTTTAAGGCCCCCGAGGGATTACTGCATTTTTTGGGTTAGCGTAGGGACAGCGAGTGTTGGGCACGGTGAAGGTGGATTGTGGGAGGGGGGGGGGGGATTAACACAAGCAACAAAAACACACACACACAGAGACGCACGGGAGAGGAACATCAACCCTCAGAGCACAATGGGGACTCGGCGTGAACAGAAGGGCGAGACGGAGAGCAACGCTAAGCAGCCGAGTCTTAAGACCACACAAGTGCCCAATGTCTAGTGCGTTGCCAGTATGGCACACCCGAAAAAGAAAACATGTCCCCGAAGTGCCAAGTCGGACGCGGAAGAAGTCTAAAGTTCTAAACACACAGTTAACCGGACTGTTTGCCCCGGCAAGCAGTCTCGCCGGCTCGACCCGGCCTCTCATATTACAAAGTCAATGTCACTTTTTCCCTGGACTCGAGGCACGAAGCCGGAACCAAAGTCACGTCAATGTGCAGAGTATATCCAAATGAAAATGAGAAAACATATATAGCCACATCGGCCATCAAAATATAACCAGCTGATCGATCTCTCATCCAAATTCCTGCCCCCTTTCTCCAAAGTCCGCGTGAGTAAACTAAACCACGGGGACCGAGAAGCTGAACTTTCCTCCATCCTTGTTCTATTTTCCGGCAAAGCTCTCAGAGCCGCACGCAGGTAACGCGCGCGCTCCGATAATGCCGGGCCAACTGCCATAGCTTTAGGTCCCGGGGAGCCCCCTTCAAGCGCATACGCCGATTCGTCCTAATTAGAAAACAGAGCCACTTTAAGCCTCCCTTTTGAGCCAAACTTTCCCCAAACACCAATTTTAGTATGAACGGCCTTAAATAGATCATGGGGCGATTTAAACAAATAATCTGGGATCCTCTGAAGAGGCTTCTTTTCATTTTTTGTCGGCCCCCCATAGTAAACAAACAATTAAATATAACGAAGCCATTCCTAATCCTCTGTCATGAGAGTAAGCAACCAGTCGACATTAATAAGAGCACGACTGCAGCCTGACCTATAAGCCAACGAAATACCTTCTTAGGGCCCTGAGGTGCACTGGGGGGCCCCCCCGAGCATGTGAAATGTCTCATTAGAAAGCTTTTTTTGTGACGCATTGTATCAGCTGCATTTATACCAAAATGTTATAATATTGTGTTACACGTTGCCTCTGTCAGTGCAACAACTGCGTAGGTGTGTCAGATCTGCAGTGCACGTGCGAATGATTAAGCTCAATTAATAATAGTAAGTGGTGTTGGCACCCAAATCTAATTCAGCCCAGGGTCTCGTGAAAGGCCTGGGCCAAGCCCCGAGCTTAGCCTTGAGACTAAAGAAGCGAAATGGATTTTTGCACATTATTAATATTGTACATGTGACCTAGATAGGCATAAATGCTCCGAAGGACTCTGCTGTCCAGCGGATGTCACAGGAAGTCACTCCGTCACGTTAACGTGACCACCTAATGGGGTCCCATTAAAAGCATGTCAATTTTAATTTGTGCGTCGCAAAACACATACGTCTACTTGTGTTTCGTTACGGAGCAGGGCCCACGAATTGCATCGACAATACGCGTTTTGCACACGCGCGCGCGCGCACACACACGCACACACGAACACACGAACACAACAGCCTCAGTTCTTGAGAGCGGCACAGAGGGGATTCTCTCGACATATCGCTCCTTTGATTTTGTGGCTCATTAGACTCTGCACAGAGTTACAGATCTTCATGTGCAGACGTACTTTATGCGATTTTACCCACCCTGCTCTTTTGGAAATGATGCTCAGGACAGAGAAGGATACTATGGGTTCAGTGCAAGGCATATTAGTATGTTATATATAAAGCAAATATTTAAATAAATGAATTTAAATAATTTAAATCATTCATTTCATATGTGTGGGGGAGTCACACGTCCGATCCTGTTGCGAATGCAAAAAAAACGAAACACCAGAGATTTGGAAGGCTGAGTAATGTCCAATGGGAATGATGTCTGCGTAAAAAAGAAACGCAGTTAGTCTGGCACAACATCCCTTGACAAAAAAACAGGGGGGGGGGGGGGGGGGGGGGGGGGGGGGGGGGGGGGGGTGTGGTACGTCTCACCAGTGGCATGTTCACAGCAATTACAGACAAAGCTGAGGGAGGCAGGCAAAGAAGTAATGCTCCCGAGAACTCATGGGTTACCATGGAAACGTCAGCTTCTGAATGAATTTGCTGGAGGAAAAAAAAAAAAGGGGGGGGGGGGGCGGGTTGCAAGAGATAGAGTCCAAATTGTAGCATCTACTACACAAACCCCCTCTCCCCATACCCCCGGACCGCCAGGAGAAGGCAGGGTCCCAATGCGCCAAACCACTCGCACCACACACGCACACACACACACACACGCACACGCCACGTTATCGCGGTTGCGACACAACCGATAAAAAAACGGATTCGTGTGACGAAGGGTGCACGCTATGCTGTTTGAGATGCAGCGCTGCGAATGCCAAATCCTGGACGGCAAGCTCACGTGCAGGATGCCGTCGGCCGAGCAGACCGACACCGTGCGCCTTCGCAGAGAGCCTTTTACAACGTGTGTGTGTTACTTTGTCGTCGCTGCAGCCCTGAGCCGTTTCAGCCGCACCGGCAACGTTGGCCGGCATAACGGGCCCGCCACTTACTCCTCATATTTAATGTGGTAAAGGATGTCCTCCTCCCGCTCCTTGCTCTCCGCGGCAGCCGTCGAGTCCGTCTGAGAGGTGGAGGCGCCGTTGCTCTCCGCGTTTAACGCAACATTGTTCCTGTTACCGCCCGCGGCCTGGCCCTGGCCGTGGGCCTGTCCCGGCTCGGCCTCCAGCTTTCCATTAGTCCTTTTTGGGGGCCGGCCCACCTTTCCCTTGGCCGGGGGGGATATCTGTCCTTTGGGAGCCGGCGTCACGTTCTCGATGCAGGCCTCGAACCAGGCCCCGACGGTGGTGTCTCTGCAGTCCACCAGCTCGTTAATCTGAGGAGACACAAAGACAAAAATAACACCTGGTCTCCCTTCTGGACCCATCTGTCCGTTGTTTAAGGGAGACACACCGGCCCCTGTGTGTGCTTTGGCCCTTCGTAGGCCATGCATCGCATAATTGAAATGAGAGGTATTTTTTCCAACCCTGGCCAGAGGGGTGATACGGTTGTTTAAGGCGGAAATGTGAAACCTTTTGTCCATGGATTCACACCGTATTTCACAGTATGGATAAGCGCTACAAAATATATATCTGTATATCGTACTTTTCACGTGAATTTTGACAAATTTGGTCTCCAAATGCATCTGCGCACGAATGCAATCTTGTGAATCCTTTTCATCCACGGCGGAGGTTTTTTTTTTTTTTCTGTTTTGTCGTGAATATTGAATCCGTAGTAAATGCGTCGCGCCTGTAAAGGCATGTGACCTTGATATGAATGGGAGTTGCACAGTTTCCAACTCATCTTCTCCCAGTTATAGTATCGATCGCGCCGCATGCTGGACCGGACCTTTGGCGACAAAAACAACCCAGCCCTACCCATAATTCTCGGATGTGTGGGTCGGCCAGTCGTTTATTAGATTTTACCGAAGTCTATTCATAATCTGTGAATTGGTTGGAGACAGGGTTTTTTTTTTTTTTTTTTAATTCCTGCTGCTTGTGTGTATGTTGCTCCTTATCAATGAACGGCAGTCAGGTGGGAGTTGCACAGTTTCCAACTCATCTTCTCCCAGTTATAGTATCGATCGCGCCGCATGCTGGACCGGACCTTTGGCGACAAAAACAACCCAGCCCTACCCATAATTCTCGGATGTGTGGGTCGGCCAGTCGTTTATTAGATTTTACCGAAGTCTATTCATAATCTGTGAATTGGTTGGAGACAGGGTTTTTTTTTTTTTTTTTATTCCTGCTGCTTGTGTGTATGTTGCTCCTTATCCATGAACGGCAGTCAGGTTCACACATGCACTTTCACATATCGACACACATCCTTAGTAGTAGGTTCCAGTTATTTTGGCTAGAGCACAATGCCTAGGCTGTCTGAGGTGATACAGCACGGTAGCGGGGGGGTGGAGGTGGGGAGGAATGGAGCACTGCAGCAGATAATTTCACAAAAAGAAGCCAAAATCAAATTCGCGTTTGCGCTTTCTCCATTAGCAATGACAACAGCCGTATAATATCAAATCCAATTCCAGAGAGGCAAATTAAAGTGTAAAACCCGGTGCACAAAAGCATGAACACTCCTTCTTGTATGATACCGCTGAGAATTACCAACTGACATCGCATCAACTCCCTATTTACAAGGTTGTTCAGCAGTGAAGTACGCGCCATGTTTTATTAGTATGGGTGTCAAATCAAAAATCATAAAGGTGCTCTGTCCACAAATCTCCCATGGCCAGGCATTACATTCTCTATCATTTAGAAAAAGAGCCTTATTAACCAGTTCACCAATGCGCGATCTTTCAAATAGGCCCTTAATATTAGCGCTCCCATCCTCACCTTGTACACACCGATTCCTGGGTCCACCAGTGCGCTTCTGCTGGAAGTAGGGGGCTGGGTGTCCCGTACGGGACTGCAGGACTTGAACCCATTTTTGGTACTGGTTGTGTTACTGGTGGCGCTGGTGTCCGGCTTGGATTCATTTATTTTGCTGGTAGTGACGGTGCTGCTGTCATTGTCTGTGTTGGTGTTGGTTTCCATTTCGGCGGGGGAGACCGGAACGGGGGAGTTATGGCTTTCAGGCCTGGCGCCGGGAGGGGGAGCCGAACTGCAGGCGACACCGGAGGCGTCCTTGGTGGTGGGGCTGTCTGGGGGGTCGGTCTGAGAGCGAATCAGCAGCTGGATGATGTCATTGAGACCCACGTTGTAGTCAAACAGGGTCTGGCCATCTTCCATCTAAAAAAGAATTTAGAATTAAGGATTAAAATAAATATGTATATATATGAGGAGACACACTTGTGCACATGCAAAAAGCCATGATTCTATTTACTATTTAGTGCTAAGTAATACAAATGATTTTCATCATTTATAAATCCCCTGATTATTTCTTAATCCATTATCTAGTTCACGTGATAGAAAAATAATGACAAAGCCAAAATGGCTGAGTAACGATATAAAAAAAATATACACATATCTTTTGTTTAAAGAAATAAAACATTTAGCTCTGAATTGTTTGGATCATTTCTATTATTTTTGTCAGGGATTTTTTGCCGGCCATAATTTAACCAGGCCCAAAGGTTCACAAATATCATTGTCCTCGGACAACGACGTGAGGCTGCTCGTCAAGGACACACAAAGAGCACGTTGGACGGAGACATCGTAGAGCAGGGGGAGAGAAAGCGACGGCAAATTGTTTCGTGCGCAGAACATTTCAACACACGGACACGCGCACACAAACGCGGCGCTTCAATAAATCTGCATGCCTTTAAATACACCAGTGGCTTTTAAGGGATTTCGCTTCGGAGTCCGGAGCGACGACATCTGTTGTCTGCTCTCGAAGGCGCCAATGTGAAGCAACGTAGAAAACATTTCACAGCACAACACCGTGGACTGTTCTACTGATTTTGCCTATTCTGAGTGAAGAAAAAAAAAAATATATATATATATATACATATATATATTCCGAGTGAAGAAAAACATCACAGCTTTGGCCGGTATTCCACTGGAACTATTGATTGTGACATAGTGTACATTTGTTAACATGTCCAGGAGAAATTAAAAGAAATGCTCCCTCATAGACCTATACTAGGTTTCTATATATATATATATTTTTTAAAAAAAGGAATAAAAAAAAAAAAGGAATGCATGAAATAAAATGTAATAGGATATGAAGCTGGGGGGAAAGACGGGACTGGGTTGCCCTGACAACCAAAGGAGAGCATCCCCGCACCCCCACCTGACAACCAAAGGAGAGCATCCCCGCACCCCCAAACCCCCCCCCGCACGCGCACGCCTCCCCGCACCCCCCATCCCCATGAACCTGAATCATGAATACAATCTCCGTCCGCACTAACCCGCAACCGCCATCATTTCAGGCAGAAAAGCGCACGAGCGTCAGAACGGGGTTCTGACTCTCTCAAACAAAACAACAACAGGCTTTTGGAAGACAGAAAAAAATAAAATAAAATACGATAAAGGCCCCAGTAGAAATATCTATTCATTTACCACAACCAATCCCCCGTCAAGTACACAGTACAGCTACTGCCCGAGGAGACGGCGCTTATGGTGGACCCGCCGACACATTAAGGGCATCGGCTATTCATTTCAGCCCTCAAAACCCACAAGCCCCATTGTGCTGTTGGAGAGACGAGCATGGCCGCCGCTCGCGCTCCCCTTCTCCTCTTCTTCGTTATTTGACAGCGAGGAGGAGGAGGAGGAGGAGGAGGAGGAGAGCGGGTTGGAGGCGTAGCAGGAGAGCGGTGAAGGGAGCGAAGCGCAATTTCCCCCATCCCTGCCCGTTTTTTTTTTTTTTTTTTTTTAATAGTCTCATGAAATTTAGATCAGAGGAGCAGTGGTGCAAACACAGCCATACAGTGGTTGCCATACTCACCTGTCTGTCTGTCTGTCTGTCTGTGTGTGTGTGTGTGTGTGTGTCTGTGTGTCTGTCTTTCAGTGGTGGTCTATCTCAGCATTTTCCTCCCCTCTGATTATCTCCCTGCCTGAGCTCAGCCTTTTTTTTCGATTTCGCCTCAGTAATTGTCTGTCCTCCGCTCCTCTATCTGTCGTTGGCCACTTGATAGTGCATGAAGAAAGAGAAGCTTTCCACCCCAAAAACAGCAGCCCGGCAGCCGCAGCCGGCGACTGGAAGGTTAAGACTGGGGAATTGGACAAAAAAAAAAAAAAAAAAAAAACGGCATTTCGTGCACCGCACCGAAAAAAAACCTCGTAAATGTATCTGCGCCGATTGTACCTGCCTTCCGCAGCGACTTCATTACCATCCGAATGATCCGTCTGTCTCCGTGAGTTGTTGCAGCCATGAATTCAGACGCGACCGGCACAAAGCCCCGAGCACCATCCAAACAGGCAATAGCAGGAAATGTATCATGTATTCGTGCAGGACGAGATCTAATTTGACATCATTATTGGCATGCTGACAATCTCTATTGGGTAGGACGAATAACATCATCGTAGACACGATGTCTTCTCCTTCATAAACAATGCACCATAATAAAGAAAAAAAATTGCCCGTTCCGTCTTTGTGTCTTCATTATGTGACTCGGTGAAATGTACGGCGTTCTGGAGGGACACTTCAGTCCCGGGCAGACATCGAAACAGAAAATGTACACAAACCAGAGTCGCTTGACTCGAAGATTTCTCAAAAGGCTTGAACAAATCAAAATTCCTTGGGGTAGCAACACTCCCTCTGTGTGTGTGCGTGTGTGTGTGTGTGTGTGTGTTTGTGTGTGCGAGGAGCGAGGAATAAAATGAACATCTCCGCTGGGCCAATTTTTCTTTTTGCATTTTGACAGGTCGACTTTCAAAAATAACAGTCCCCCGAGTACAAAGTCAGAAAGAGGATCAAAAAAGGAAAAAAAAACAAAAAAAAAAAAGAAGAGAAAAGAAAGACTTGTGGCTGCTGTTGAAAAAAAACAAAAAAAACAAGCCAAACGTCGAGACCCATCTTGTCAGTTTTTTCTGCGCCGGATCACATCTGACATGCAACAAATCTGTTTATGTTGTTTGGAATCCACAGCCGGTAATAGCTGTTGTGCCGCAGACACTGGCGGCGAGGAGGTATTTGGCTGGTGATATTGCTTTTTCGTTCCCTAATTGTGTCAATGTTTTGTCACACGGTATCCAATTTTAAAAGCCGCAAATGCTCTTAATGCGGAAATGGCTGCGAAATTAAAGTCACTCAGCGACGCTCACTTAGTATCTACGCCTGCGTGGCGACGAAAGAATACATTAAGCCTTTGAGTGTTGCTCGGCCCAAAGCAATAGAACAAAGATTCACGGCGGCCCGTTTAATATCGGCGCCTGGTTCTTCGAAAGAGGTTTAAAGGTGTGAAGCACCAGACCAGTCCGCACAGCCGGTGGAGAGGAGTTTTTTTTTTTCCTCAAGAAGGCCATCCAAACCCCCAAGAAACTCCTACGCCATTTCCTCCTCGCCCCTTTTTTCCTCCACCCACGGCCGCTCTTTGCATAGAGCTGAGCAAAAATAGGTCATATTTCCAAAAACAATGGCAATGGGAATGGCCTGTGCGCCTGCCATCTTCTACCACGCTTGCATTTCTGCAGTGCTTTTTTTTTCATTTATTTTTTTTATCCCTCGTGCTGCCCGAAGCCACTCCATCTCGTTGGAGGAAAACAAATCCACGGCGAAGCAGCACTAATGACCTGAAAGGTGATAAAGGTTGTTTTTTTTTCTCTCCTCCACTTGCGGCACTTTGCGTGAACCCGACGATGGTCCCGAGATTTTAACACGAGGCACACCAAGAATCATCTTCACTGTGCCCGGGCAGCAAACTCAATTTCATTCAACTGTGTTGCCACAAAGATGTCATCACATTTTTTTCAGCTACTTTGGACAATATTCCCTTAATCTATAGGCTCGATAGAAAGGGTACAGAGGAAGCCTTTGTATACTCGGCTCATTGCGTTGCCGCTGTTTTTTTTTTATGTACATATGTGGAATGACTTACAGAGGGAACAAGTGAGTACATTTTAGCAAGCACTCCATTTTATTGTTTTGTTTGCGCGTGTGCTTGTGTGTGCGTGTGCGCGAAACAGCGTATATACACTGTTTACGTCTAAATCACAGCTCGTGCTTTTAATTTCTATCCGAGAGCAAGCGCTATTACTGACTCCAAAGAACACCCGAACGTTTGAACCGTAAGACCATTAGAAGGAGGAATAATAGCCCGAGAAATCCTCCGGTAAGCTGAGCTGGAAAAAAAAAAAAAAAGCAAAAAAAAAACAATAAGGGAAGCCGTACCATTTGCAACGCAGGTTAAGGAGTGGAGTTTGAGTTTGGAGAGGACAGTTACACACAAAGAAACCCAATGCTATGGGGAGGAAAGGCAAAACTATGAAAACATGTGGGAGTGTTAGAAAGCCTGCGGTTGTAGACTAGGTCTCTTTGTCTTTGCTCTTTGTCCGGCCTATCTGTCGGAGAAGGGTGTGCCCGTGTACATGCATGGCTGCAGTCAAATCTGCCTGCCCCTGAAATTGCGTCCGAAAAAAAAAAAAAAAAAAAAAAAAGCCCGAACTCAGTAGCACATGAAGGGGAAAAAAAAAACCCCATCAATCGAGGCAGCCGCGACATCGGCGCACGGGTAATCAAACAACGACGATATCTAGGTCACGACAACTGTTTGCACGAAAGGGGCCGAGTCAGGAAAAGCTTCCCTACAGCCCGACAATAGGCAACAGCTAATTGCCAGTAGGACACAGCCCAACTATTTTCACATGTTGCTGCCTCGATGAACTACAGCCTGATGTGTGAAGCCCACCACCCCCCCCCCCCCCCCGCCCCCCCCACCCCCCCGCTCGCGCGAGCCGCCGCCGCCTCCCCCCAGGCATTGCAGGCTGAGCTTTGAATCATTTAATAAACAGGCCAAGCTTCTTTTTTCGTTTATTTAGTAAATGAAAGGCCTACGGAACGAGCCTGCGTGGGCGCTGAGCAGAAAAAAGAGGCCTCGCGGACGGCGGAAGGTGCGTGTGTGGGCCTGAACGTCAGTGATACGAGACCCTGTTCAAAGTGAAAGAGAGACACTATGACGAGTGCAGAGGCATATTGAAGAACCCATTTAAAAAAAAAAAGAAGAAAAAAAAAAAATACATAGGCTCTATAACTACAGAAGTCGTGTGGCTGCTGGCTCGAGACCCCTTCCGACTCAAGGGCAAGCGTGACTTTGAACTGGGGAGGCAGCGTGCGCAGCGAGCGGGAGGGGGAAAAAACAAGACGCCATTTTGAAAAGGAATTAGACTAGAGTTATTCTGCTACAAGTCTAAATCCTGACAGAGCGCCGGGCTCGACTGCGCGCGTGTAAGGGCAATACCGAGTGCGCGCTGCGTGTCCCTGGCTCATTCCTCGGCTAACTGAACTCATGGAAAGCCCCATGATCAACCCTCCCTGCTCATTTCCCGGTGAAATGGAGGAAATGCAGGGTTTCCAACGTGGGGTTAGTCTGCGCAGCCGCAGCAACAACAGTCAGACAATTCCAACTGTTAACGAATCTGAATTTACCACGTTGTGTGTACTACTGCTGGCCACATTGACAATGTTGCTTTGTCTCTAGGGTGTATTGAGGATGGACAAATGCTCAGAACAAGTCAAATCACTTATTGCATAAGCGTTCCAAACTGTTGGTGTTTTTTTCCTCTCTTCTGTGAAAACGTCACGGCACACGGTTACAAAATCAGTGTGTGCTAAAACACTCCAACAGATAAAAAGGAAAACAACCCATTGCGCGTGATGCAAAATCTAAAGTCTGCTCGACTGTCATTCGATTACACAAGAGGAAGTGGGTTAGACTTGAAAACCTAGATAGCCGGTTATAAAGGAATTTCATGGCCGACTGGACGGTGACACATAGCTATGGAGGATAAGTGTGACCATATGTAAATCATATCAGAGATTTGCTACCTGGGGGCTTATTTACTGTCTGAGTCATACTCTGTTAATATCAGTGTTGCAATGGTTTTCTACAATACCAAATAAACATTGGTGCCTGTGTCCTGCAGCAAAGATAGAGTATGTGTATGTGTGTGTGTGTGTTTTCGTGTGGTAGATCATAAAACGGGCCTGTGTGTGTTTCAGATGTATGAACACACACAGGCTTTGAGGCTGCACACCACAAGCAACAACACACCATGACACGCACACAAACACGTGTCCATCTCAGTGCAGCAGCTCAAGTGTTGCATGCCTCCTGGCATTCAACTTTTTTTTTTTTTTTTTCTTTTTACAGTAAGATATGATTCATCACACTTCCAAAGCTAATTGAATGAACAGTTGTAGAAACAGCTGCTGTGGTTTGGGCTGGGCAATGAAACATATTTTTTGGCAGTATGATTTTCTTCAATGGCTATATTACAAAAGTTCAATATGTATCAATATAATGTTTATGTGTTGTCATATTTGTTTTTCTGTGCTGTGCAAATATGTACCCACAGTGGCAGAAACAAAGGGTTTTTGTATCTTATCTTATATGACACATGCAATACCTGGCTTATTTAACTTTCCCTGTGGCTTAAAGATCCATCTTTAATTGTGTTATCTTGACTGACGTTGAATACTATTTCCTTGAGGACTGCTGGTTGTATGTATTACAAGTTCTCAAATAACTTGAGGGGTGTAGGATAATTTTAATGGTATGGTCGTGATAGAGACCAGAGTCCAGCAGTATTATCATTTTCTGCCTGAAAGCCAAGTAAATTCAGGATGATACGTCATTTATCAAATCTATGTTGTTAAAAACCTAGTTGGTTGGCAGTCAGTCTGGAAAAAATATATAGCCAAACATTATCTGTATTACTTAACTTAACTTAAAAAAAACTGTGCAATACGCATTTCATGCTGTGATGGAGACTCATCTCAAACTCATTAGCCATGAGATGACACAATCTCATTATGACTACATGGATTAAGTGCCCTAAGGAGGTTCAATGGGAACTGTAGGCTTATTATTATATTATTACACTTAGTTATATTATTATAGTTAAGTTAAGTTTACTACATACCTCACTCAGAAAGATACAGAAATGTTTCCTGGATATTTGAATATTGACTGCTGATTTATTCAGAAGTCAGTGGCAATCCTAGAAAATGGAAACATAGCCTTGCAAAGCAGATTGACATCATGCTGAAGTAACCCTTAGTGTTTGCAGACAGTCGTGGACTATAAAAACACAAATAAAAATCGGTATGTTGCATGTGCAGTGCTGAACTCTGAAGGTCAGCTGTATCATGTACAGGGGGACGCTGCATCTTTTCTCCACGCTGTACAGTGTTCACACCAGGGTGTAAACACCACTACACTTGCTTTTAAGATGTCAGGGCACGTGGAGCCGCGAGTCCCCTCCTCCCTCGAATTATCATTAACATCATCATAACACACCGCATGCACACGCACGGTGGCTCCCCGGTGGGCTGCGTGCAGCCCTCGGCCCCTCGCGCGACCCATCGCGCACGTAAATGGAATGTTTAAGGACACCGGTTGTTTTGCATGTGTCGATCAAACTGTAACGAGCGAGTTATAACGGGCTCGTGCGGATCGCACTGCACTTCCTCTGTGCACATGTGGAAACAAGAGGGCGGATGTTCCGCCTCCCTCTATAGCGCCAATGTAAACAAACATGTCCACGGCCGCGGGACATTTGTTGCACGCACGTCTCCTCAGCATCCACCTCAAAAGAGGACCCGCACACGTCCGTGTCACACCGCGGCCGCCGGTCCTCCCGGGGGCCGGGCACACCGAGTACCCCCGGGGGGCTCTTGCGCAAGGACCACTGGCGAATTCCTGTCAAAACAGGAAGCTCGCGCGGGTCCGAAACAACCAGAGGACCACTCTCAGCCTCCAGCAGCAACCCCCAAAGCGCTGCCAAATAAAGCTCTCCCCGCAACAACAAAAAAAAAACCCGCCTGCTGCATGACGGAGCGACACAGCTAATGTGCGTTACCTGTTTCCCTCGGTAGAAGAGGCGCTGCTGCTGCGGGCTCACGTTAAAGATGTCCTGGATTTTCAGGCGCAAAGACTCAATTTTGGTCAATCGAGATAGATCCTCAACGGTTCGCGTCTCCTTCCCGTCTATGGTACGAACCTGGATCCACATCGCTGCGCCGCGCCTGTTGGAGCTCCGATAACGTGTGAGATTAAGCAGTTGTTGTTGTTGCGTGGTAGGGGGGCACGCGCGAGAGAGTTGTTTACCAGCACCCGAGAGGAGATGGGAATAAAAAAAAACAAAAACAACAACAAAAAACACTGATCAGGGATCCATTGCGTTTTCCTCTGCAGAGGTAACGTCGGACTGGCTCGCGCAGGAGGTGTCTCACATGAGGTCGCGGCGCCAAGCAAATCTCGCGAAACATGGTTTGAGCGAGCGCAGGCTGCAGTTAAAGGCGCAGCTCCGCCCGTGGAGACAAACAACACACACACGGTTTCACATGGGGACGTGTGTTATTACCGTCTTATAGAACGATGTTATGTGCACGCATCCCAGATGTGCACAGGGAACAAAGCCAATGACCATGGCTCCTCTTTATTTTAACCTGTAGCTGTGCACACTGGGCCTTTGAATCCTTTTTGCCGGGCATGTTTATCTCTGTGTACCGACTTACTGTTTCACTGAAGCTTTATTTTTGAAGTATATAAACTAGACTTATGCAAGACACAACCAATTAATGAAATTTCCTTAGGTAAAACCCTTCCTTTGACTTGCTGAAATCAAAACATAATTAAACATCTTACATCTTAAACATTTTAAGATTGGACATTGATCTCCATTCATCAAATGCAGTGTTCACCATCAGTTAGGTTTTTTGAATGTGTTTATCCAATCGTTGCTATAATCTTATAATATATAGACAGATATTTATGAAACCATCTTTACTCAGGTAGCAAAATAAGTGCCATATTCTTTGTACACAATCTATTATTCCCAAGCTGTCCAAGCCACTCAAAGAGACTCGACCCAGAGACACCACTACACTGAATACGACTTTTTTTTTCCATCATTGTGTACTAAACAGGAAGATTGGAATTTGGAATAAAAAAGCCCCTTGCCTGGCAATATCTTTTATCTGAACTAAAATCACTGCAAAGCACAGGCCTCCCGTGGCATAATTGCTTAATTAACAATCTTCCCAGCTTGAGACCTTGATGTGCCACTGGCAAGTCTACTGCTGTCAGGATAGGAGAATAATATATTCTGCTTAGTTTGCTGGTTCTAGCAGAGATGTCAAAGTATTTCTTTCTTCATTTGGTATGTCGTTGATTCCCTCAGGTCTACTTATCCTGAATCATATACCATTGATACTGACACGCCAGTCCAAAAACATGGCCATACCCAGAGTACATATGTTGGAGTGGAGATTATGGGTGGGGTAACCAGACTGTGGTCCAGAGGTTGGCGACCCAAAGGGCCGAATAACGGTCAAACTATTTCCTCCACCCTCCGGGTGCTTCAAGCATACACGTCGTCATCTGCCTGCTGTTGATTGGTGACTGGTGCCATCTAGCGGTTGTAAGTGAGACACATGAGGAAATCAAGTTTCCACTGGACACTGAGCGGTGCCTGCTTTGTTTTTGTGCCTCAGTCAGTCAAACGCACTTAGGGGGCTCCGCGCTATGAATGAATGCACATTTATTGCATTTATTTGTATATCACAAAGTGGCTTTATTCATTGAATGCACGTCTTTTCTTTTCTCTAATATATTAAATGGCCCATCGTGAGATCCTGTCTTTCAAAGACAACGGGTGACATTATTCCACGTATAATAACAAGTGTAAAGCGAGTGTGTATGTGCGTGTGTCACAGCTTCACGCCTCAAAATCAAAATATCTACCCGGCGTGACACGCGACCCGCTGCCCACGTCACACTGCGCACATTAGCATCGGGCGCACGCAGGGTGGAAGTGGGGGTTACGGTTAACTGGACTTCCATCAAACCGTAGGTCATTGTGAGCCCTCGCAGTGCAGGGGGGACACCTGACACGGGATGCACACCTGCCTCCGAAGTCAACCTGGCGCTTTCCAAGTGCCACAAAGTGGCTGTCAACTTGCAATTTCGGCTGGTTAGCCGGATGGCTACTGATAATGAACTGTTGTGCTTTGCGGGACAATCAGCGAGCGATACTCCGGCTAATGCTCCTGTAGCCACCTTCCTTCCGCTGACAGCGCTCCGTGCGCCGGCCACATAACTTTCCTGTCTGTCCGACAGTCAGCAGCGACACCATATTTCAACAATGGGCAGCGAACGCAGCAATTGCAGGCCGCAGTTTGGAGACAATAGCGAGCTAACCCAGCTAGCCAGCTACCGCCGCCGCTCGGCTTGCTAGAGGCTGCCCTGGCTGGTGCGTGTTTGGGAGCCGCACTGGGAAAAACGTCGAGGTATGTTGTCTAAGCAAGCAAGCCCTGCCTCTTGTCAGTGTGTTTTGGTTCTTATTCTGCACGTGATCGGGGGGGGCAGGGACGCGACGAAGGAGCGTGCACCGCAGATCCCTCTGTGGACAGGCGGAACAAACTTTGTTTACCCAATGTTTGTTTTAACCACCGTTAGCTCGCAGCTAGCTAGTTAACTTCAAGCTAGCTCGCCATTGATCCGGGGAAAATGAAAAGTTTTCACACATCACAGAGGGAGATAGCTTCAGTTGAGCGGAAAGTAATTTGTAGAAAGTCACGCCGTGTTAAAAAAATAAATTAATAAAAATCCAGTTGCTCGTGATGAGGCTGTAATAATATCAACACCTGCCATGACAGGGATTAGAATAACACGAGATTAGGTGTGAACATTCAATTGATATGCTCTAATTCATTTTGGAGCCGACATTGTGTCTGTTTATATGTGTTTGCTTTTCTCATTCTCGTTGTGTTTGCTCTAAAAAGATGTGGGTGTGTTGTTGTGTTGTAGTGTGCATCTATAAAGTTAACCATGGTCGACACCTGTCACCTATTTCAGGCGTGTGCACCATGGATCCAGAGGATATGACACAGCAAACCTCGGCAACTTGTATCCAACCACCGCTCTACAACCATGACTTAACGGCGACTCGCCAAGATCTGGCGCCACGGCGCCTCGGCTTGCACCCGGTCAGCAACGGCACCTGCGAAGTTGAGACCATGGTTGCGTTGCACTGTCCTGGCGACGGCGAAGATCTTACTGCTGATGGGGAGCACCCGGCTCTAAGGAGCGTGGACATGTCCCAATTTTCCAACAGTGACCTCTCTCTGCCCGAGGTCTGCATCTCCACCAACAGCAACAGCGTGGAGGAGGACGACATGAACCACGAGGTCCAGCAAGCTTACAGGATATTCACTGGCTTTCTGTTGGACAAGCACAAAGCCATCACGAGCCCTCTCCTCCACCCCATCGGACACCAGGAGGCCCAGCGTGGCATCGGAGGGGTCAGGGGTCGGGGCCAGGCGCAGCTCCGGCAGTCCGCGTGCTTGCGTCGCATAGAGGAAAAGTTCCTAAACCACGAGTTTGAGACAATAACAGAGTTTGTGGCAGACTTCAGGATGATGTTGGAGAACTGTTATCGCTACCATGGCGTGGACCACTGGATCTCCAAACAGGCACAAAAGCTGGAAATTATGCTGGAGCAGAAGCTGACATTGCTGTCCAGGTAATCAGAATGTCATTACTTTGTTGAACATGTCGCTTTGCTGCAAAATATCCCTACACAGCTGCAGTCACATAGGGCCCAAATGGTATTTTGTATGTCCTTTACTTGAAAAAGTTATTTGTTCACAATAATTTTGTATTTGTGTATGTTTGGTATATAGTTCTTCTTTTTACAGATGAAGTGCCCATAGCATGTTTATTATTATTATTTTTATCCCCCCGTTCATCTGTCAAAACAAGGACACTGCGGGAGAAAACAAGCTTGTCGGTGACTTCCAGAGGACGCTTTGGAGCAGAGGAGGAGCGGGCGTCAGGGGGCACGTCCACGAGGAGGAGACTGGCACCTCGAAGCCTGGCTACCATGACTGTTGGTGGGCACGAATCTATTATGGTCCAGGCCTTACGGCTGGAAGAGCAACATAGGGCCAAGGAGGAGAAGAGGTGAGTGAATAACATTCAATAGATGTCCACTTGTTTGCGAGATTAAAGCCCAATTTGTTTCGTGACTTTTCAGGCAACGCGAGCTTGAAAAGAAAGAGGCCGAGGAAACGTCAGCCAAGGAGGTGGAAGAGTGGGAGCAGTCTCTTCTGTCGCAGGCTTCTCCTCGCACTGTGGACGCCCTCTGGGAGCTCCCTGCCATCGGGCATTTCCTTTGCCTGGCTCAGACGGCCCTTAACCTCCCGGAGATCGTTTTTTTTGAGCTGGAGCGTTGTTTGCTGATGCCCCGCTGCAGCCTCCTGCTCTCCAAAATCATGTCTTCCCTGTTGACCCCGCCTCAGCGCCGGCCCACTCTGCAGCGCCGGCCCGCGCTGCCATACCGCCGCTGGGAGTCGGAGCTCCGGCAGCGGGTGGCGACCTGGTACCAGGTCGTCGGCGCCTCCCGCGACCATCCCGGTCGGGCTGAGCAGCTCGGACTCTGCCACCAATTCTTCTGCACCCTCGGTGATGTGTGTCCTCTGGAGGAGAAGCCTTTCCACTTGCTGCCCTTCTACCAGCGAGTGTGGCTCCTGAAGGGGCTGTGTGATAACGTGTACGAGACACAGAAGTGTGTGCAGGACGCTGTGCTGGCCCAGCCCATCCACGAATGCAGGGAGTCTATTTTGGGCTACGACAGCAAGGAGAATGCCTATATACATTTCCCGCACTTTTGCGGAGCAGACCTGAGGATCTACTGCCAGAGTCCCTGCACACCCCCGGCCTTCCCTTTCCCGTCCGTTTGGGTGAAGAGGCTCGAAATGGAGCCAGGCACGGAGGGCGACGCGTCAGGCGGGATAAAGGCTGAGGGGAACAAAGGCGACAGGGAGTATTATGCGGAGACGTTTGGCATTTTCAAAAGGGAAAACGGGGATGACGGGGCAGGTCAACGGTTTAAGTTGTGGACACTGAAGGACGAGGAGGCCTCTCAATCAGGGTCAGCCTCTGATAGAGATTCCTGTGAAGGGGACTCTCAAACGCACACTAATCCCATTGCCCTTTCACACACTAGTCCAAGTGGAAGGAGTTGTGTGAAAAAAACGTTTAAAGAAGAGAGTGCCGAGTCGGAGCGTCTGTCCAAGAGACTGGCAGAGAAGCGGGAGCGGGGCTCCTCGTCCTCCTCAATGCGGACCATTGACGCCGAGACACAGGAGCCCTGTCTGAGTGTCGGGGAGCACAGCTACACGGGCAGGTCTCCCGCTCGCTCACTCAATCTGGCCTCTCCCACCAAGACGGGGGGGCTCAAAATGGAGGCTGAAAGAGGCCACGCAGCCTCCTGTCTGGGCCGTTGCAGAAAAACTGGTGGCGAGGAATCGGAGGGGCGCGACGGATGCTGCGGCCCATCGGAGCCGGCGACGCGGGCGTCTTCCGAGAGCCCCCGCAACTCGAGCGCGGAAAGGCCGAGCGACCAGATCTGGACGAAAAAAAGGAAGCGGAGGAAAAAGCGAGGGAGGGAACAGCTGCCAAGGGTGGAGGGGGCGCCCGGGCAGCTGCAGCACGTGGACAGGATGAGGCCGTCCCCAGCTGAGGCTGCCAAGTCGCCACTGCGCAGAGTGGCCACAACAGCCAGGAGGAAGGACAAGAAGAAAAAACAGAAAACAGGTGGGATAAAGCCCTCTTAATTTATTCAATGGTTTCATGAACTGCATTTGCACCTTTAAATGTGTTGCAATAGTCACAGGGGTTCTTTTTTTTTATGTTTTCTTGAATATATACATATACATTTATTTACTATGACCAAAAGTATTGGTCGGCTGACTGGATGCGTTATCTTGTCGACAGGGACAAAGCTTGAATCTTCAAAGAAAATAACAGATGAATCTCCAGTTGAGCCATCTTTTAAGGTTGTTACTATATGCGCACACACACACACACACACACACACACACACACACACACACACACACACACACACACACATTGCCATTGTTACAATATATTGTCTTAGTAATAATAAATTGCATGCATACTGTATAATTCCACTTTTAAGATTTTACGTTTTTCCCTCTGGCTCTCTTCTCTTGTCCCTCTGTCTTAGAATATTACTACAATTAACTTTTTCTTCATCCGCCGTAGTTGGTGTGCACCAGCCTGGAAGAGTTGCGCGGGCTGATTAGTAAGACGGAAGACGAGCTCGATGATTTGGAGAGCACCCAGAAGAGGCCGGTAGGTGACGATCAGCATCCTTTTTTGGCGCACTCCAGAGAGCCATGCGCTCAATGCGCGGCCCAATGTGGCCGCTCGTTTTCATTTGATTGACTCAACTCGAGACGCACATGTTTGCACCGACAGGGTCGGTGGTTTAACAGGAGACAAGCGGTGAAAGACCTCCACAGCACTCTAATCCGACTACTCAATGAGCTTTCGCCCTGGGAGCCAAAACTCGTTAAAGCCTACCAACGGAACAGGTACAACTCTTTACAGTTGTGTTGCGTCATTTGGAGCACAATAGCCACAACTATACTGCTATTTGAATTGGACCATCATTACCGGAGTAGAAAGAAATCCTTGCTTTATCATTTTTTTTTCCTCCTTCAGGCTTCGTTTGAAGAAGGAGTTTGATGATTTCAAGAAGCACCCAGAGTACGACAACTTTGTGCGCGAGGAGTTTATTTCATCATCGTCATCGGACGAAGATGAGGAGGGGGTTTTAGGGAAGGAGGCGTTTTCCCTCACAGACCCGTATAGGAGATCAGAGGAGGAGGACCTGGAACATAAAGTACCCAGAGGTCTTTGGAGCGGAGGTGAAGCGGTTTCATTCTTTTGTTACTCTGAGCTGCCGTGCAATCAAGTGACACGCGATTTTTATTCAATTTGCGGCAATTGAATTGTGCCCCGTTTCGCTTTGGCGATCAAAGCAACACAAGCCAATCTTGTTTTTTTGTTTTTTTTCCCTCAGCAAGCGCCAAGGAGTTTGGGGACGACGCTGCTGGAGAAACTACCTCCATGCCTCCCATCCGCCTAAAGCAATCTCCCGCCAGCCCAGAGAGAGTCATCACTCTTCCACCGAGAGTCCAGAGAGACGGCACAAACGTTACCAGCGCTGCTGAGTCTGGACCAGAGTCCAGATCTGAACGTATCCCATCAAATCGACCCATGGCCTCAGACTCGGCACGGACAGCAGAGTTCCCAGGCCAGGCTCCCCTGTCCCCCCGACCCACCATCCTCCACCCCACCACTGGACTACCTAAGGGCTACACGCCCATCCCCACCCTGCTGGCAAAGAGTGTGGGAAACAAAGTGACCTTAATGAAACGGCCTGCCGACCGCGCGGGGCTCAGCGACGTCGATGGACGGAGCAGAGGCTCGTCTACCTCTGCCGCAGTTGCCGCCAGACGTTCAAAAGCACACACTTCCTCCGGTTCCCAGAGGAACTCGCCACAAACCCAGGCGCAAGGACAACAACAGACAAGAGTGCACAGGCAACTGGGAAAGGCAACTCTTCTTAATCCACCACAGGCCAAGCCATTGCAGGGTGTGCCAACGAGTCCCGCCCACTCAGTGTGCCGGGTACCCGAGAGGCCGGGTCGCATCGTTGGAAAAGACAGCAGCTCAGTTCATTCTGTCACGAACCACAACACGGGCGAGAAAGTCACCCAGCAAGTCCTGATCCTGGCTCCCAATGTTCTCATTCACCGAACCGAAGAAAAGGCGGCGTCTCCAGATCAACATCAATCAAAAGTCACTCGGGTCCCAGTTTCTGGGACCGTGGCCGCTCCCTCGTGTTTGTCCGCCGGCGTGCCTGGGTTCACCTTTCCTGAAAACAGAATCCCCGTTCAGCAAGTGGCTCCCTTAAAAGATGCACGGACACCGAGAAGCCACAGCCAGGGCGCCCTGAACGCGTCGGGGTTCAAGGGAGCACAAATCTGCAGCCCCCAGGCCGCCACGCCACATGGTGTCACCTGTCCATCCGGCGCACTTCCGGCCGAGCCCGTGAAATCCGCGGCCCCGAGGCAGGAGCTCAAGACCGTGTGCATCCGCGACTCTCAGTCCATCCTGGTCACGACCCGCGGAGGCAACACTGGCATCGTCAAAGTCCAGGCGTCCTCGGACCACGGCGGGCTGGGTTCTTTCCCCGCCAGCCCGGTCATCACCATCTCGCCTCAGTTTAAAGCCTTCCTCGTGTCCAAGACGCAGGCCACCTTCACTCCTTCCGCCCCCTCTCAGACGTCCCCCTGCGCCAGCCCAGCCCCGACGAGTGTCTCGGCGGCCCAACCTCGGAAGCAGGTTCCTTCGCCACTCAATTCCCTCGCCACTCTCGCGACCCCCGAAACCGGCAGCATTCCCACCACAGGTCCAGGAAGTCAGGCTGCAGGCGCCGCTGTCGCTTCAACACAAAGCTCCAACACGGCAGCATGTCCGGCCGTGGCAAAAACGATCGGCCAGCTGGCACACGCCGCCGCTGCCGCTTCTCATTTTCAAGCGCCATTACTCAAAAACGCCGTTTCCGTCCCGTCGCCGAGTAATCCCGGTGTTCCCCGAGTTCTCGCCCAACCAGAGGTCAGCAAGACCGGCGTGAAGCGGGTCGTCACGGACGAGAGATCCCAGGTGACCAAATTCATCCTGGTGACGCCTTCGTCGTCCCCCGCCTCCAGTGTGGCCTCGTCCAAAGGCTTGCCCCCCTCCTCCGCCGCGACGCCGCTTCCCGGTTCGCGGGTCATGTTCGTCAGCCAGCCCACGGCGACGTCTTCCACCGCCTTCATTGGAAGGATCCCAAAGCCTGCGATGGCGGCGGGAGCCGGCGGACAGCTGCTGACCGCTTCGCCATCGAGTCCGACTCTGAAGATGGGACCTGGCCCGGGCCAGCCGATTCCGCCGTCTGGTGGGTTTGTTTGGAAGTCTCAGAGGTCGCGGCTCCCCGTAAACGTCATTTATGCATCAGGACTCGGAGAAATGTGTTGCGGTGCTGCGGCAACCAAAAAGAAATGCTAACAGACCATAGCAGGCTATCATCAGTGAGCCGTGGTCTGGGGTTAACCACATTTTTGCTAATTTAATCAGCGTTGTTTATTTCTTTTAGTGCAGAGCACATGGGGCGTAAAGTTAGCAGATTTTAATTGGTTTTTCCTGCCTATTCCGCGCAGGAATAGCAACACCGTGTTCAAATGATGTCTTAATTAAGCCCACAGTTTGTATGGCTGCTGGGTGTTGACTAGCAGAGAGGAGGGAGGCAGTGGAAACAATACACTCTTATTTAAATATAGATCCATTAAGACCCACACCCAAAGCGCACGGACACCGAGCTCTTGACTAAGATTTTTTTGTGTGTCTCCAGGTGTTCCGGCCCATCTGTCGGGCAAGACGACAGCCATCGGCCGCACAATCGGCGCCCTGTCATGTTCTCCCTCCGGTAGCGTGACTCCGTCTGTCTCGGATTCCCTCTGTCCGTCGACCACCGCCCCGGGACTGTTCCCCGTCCCGGTTTCCTCCGCCATCGCAGCCTGTTCGGCCCAGCTGGCCTCTCGCGCCTCTCTGACCGCCAGCTCTTCCCCCCGGGGCACCCGCTCCTTCGGCACGGTCTCCCAAACCGGCGCGGCCGCATCTGCATCTGCTGCGTGGAGCAGCCCGACCCACACCGGACACACGGCCACTCTCGTCCGTCAGCAGTCCAATAGCCAAAGTGGCACCGGTGAGGAAACTTCCCTCTCACCTTCGTCTACACTCGCTCTCAATAAAACCCACGCGTCCCTGTTCTCGAGTACAACCGCGTCCACCGGTACCCCGTTTGCCGCCTCGGCTACGGGCCCGGTCCAGCAGAGGGTGGTCATCAACACCTCCGCGGCCCTCGCTGCTGGCACACAGATCATCCTCAACGGTGCGCGCTTTGTCGTGCCTCCCCAAGGTTTGGGTCCGGGCAGCCATGTTCTCATCATCTCCAGCCCTGCGCCACAACAAGTGCCTACTGTCCCCGGGGCCAGCGCGGGAGCGTCAGCGCCTCCCCGAGTGGCAACCCATTCCGCCGCAGCCCCTCAACCGCCCGTTTTGGCCCCGTCCAGGCTGTCGGGCGTTCCAGCTTCGACCTCTCCTTTTGTAGCATGCCCATCGGCTTTGTCTCTGCCACGTCCCGTCATACCAGTTCCGACACCGATCAGCTTGGCTTCAGCTCCACTGGTGGCAGGTGCCCCTTTGCCTTCGTCTCCTACCGGCCAGCCGATGGTTTCGGCGACCGCCGCGTGTCAGCAGACGGCGGTGCGAATCGCGGCGCCCTCCGCGGCACTGGCGCAGGCCTTACTGCACACTGGACTAGGCAGCACATCAGTCAGGAAACGCGTGCCCGCAGTCATGCAACCGGTGCTTCCTGGCACACGGACACAGGTGCTGCCGACCGTGGCTGTACCTCCCGTTGTGAGCGCGGTTTCCAGGGTGCAGACGCTTCCCGTCGCTACGGTTACGCCGATCGGTTGCGGCGTTAATACCTTCGGGGCGGCGTCGGTTTGGACCACACCTCCATCCGGCAGGGCTGCCATAATCTCCCCAGCTCAGCCAGTCACATCACTGAACACAAACAGCGCCGCCCACCCGCCAGTTCTCCTGACCAGCCACGCCCTCGGAAAGCACTCTTTGCAGACGCCGGCCTTCAGTATTCCTACCAACGTGGCATCCAAGCTACTCATTAGTCCTGACGGTGCCGTTCTGAGCACGGCTCAGTGCCACGTCAATCCAGGGGAGCTGACTTCCTGCCCCAAACCGCTGGAGGCACTGGTGGTTTTCCCCAACAGTACCAGCGGAGCACTACACCCGCACGATTCCTCTTTACAGCCCTCGCAGGCGGACGCAAAGTGAATCTGTCCTCTCCATGGCTTGTAGTAATCCCGGCATTCGTTTGAAAACTGTTCTCCAGCTGTAGTTTGACTTGCGTTTAGGTTACATGAGGTTTTAGTCTGGTTCGATCTTTTTATAGAGGTAAACTCAATACAAAACATACAGGAAATGAATACTGTGATTTTCTCAAGTGGAAACTTTGGATGTTGGCCTCGGATGAATGTTAAAGACAATTTAATTTCTTTTTTTTTTTACCTGAAGGCCAGTAATGACAATTGTTGTAAAAAGAAAAAAAAATTAGGTAAAAATTGAGAAGTTAGATCAAATTCATTTCTACTCGATCTTTTGTAATCCTTTTCGTAATTTGATTTGTCTTCAAAGAGTAATAATTGGGATTACTATTCGCTGTTACAACTTGGTCTGATTCCCCTGTCATTTTTAATGATACACCCCTGTATCCAGATTTTGTCTCATTGTCCTTTTGTCAAGTAGTAACTGTTTGAGAACTACATTTTACTTTTTAGAAATATAAATAAACCAATAGATGACTTTGTTCTACATGTTTGCAACCATATAAAGTCACAGTTATTTATTTTTACCATATAGATTTTTCTAAACTACAAGCTAGATACACTTTCATTGAGCAAATGTGAACTTTGTTGCTTATTACATTATTGTTTATGGAAATAAACAATCCGACTGCCCCCAACAATAGAGTTTGAACTGCTTCCTTAAACACAGACCCCTGTTATTTTTTTTTTTTATTGTTTATTGAAAGAACCTACAGTATATACATTTACAGAGTAAGAGATTTGGGTTTAAGCTACCGGTACTTTGATTTAAATCATTATTAACCAGACACGGATGAAGTTAAAGGTCTGTTTGCTTGCTGTTATTTTCCATTTCTCATTCAGACATCCGCAGAAGTCCTTCAGGGGGAATAGGGAGGAGGCAGTGGACCAGAGGAAATCTTTTCATATGCCGGAGGGGCGTTGGGAGCCTGGAGAAATGGTGAACAAATATATTCAGATAAAATTTCAGATCGCACATGACATGAAATTCAAAAATGTACACTTTAAACTCCTCAAATTCAGCATGTTATCTGAAAATGTTACAAAACAACCTTGGACTTTATTGACTGTCCCTTACAGCTCCTGTAAAAAACCCAGTGAAGTAGTAGAAAGGGTTAGGAAGGGATGATCAGCACCATCTCATATGACCCCCCCCCTCCCCCCCCTCTCTCTCTCTTTTGCACACACAAACGCATAACTCTTATGAAGGAAACATTTTCAATACCTAACCCAAGTCTGGTGACATAATAATCCCTCTCTCAGAGGTCCATTCCATTTGCTCCACATGCTGTTCACTGTGTTCAGGGCCCCGAAGCTTAGTATTGGAACACGTGCCCTCAGTCATGTACTTTGGGCTACCTCGGAGTCTAACCATTGGTGAATTCCAGATATTTTTTTTGCCCCACTCATTTAGAATGTTAGACAACAAGTGAAGTAAAGAGACGATGAAATGGAGAGCCTGTAAAGCTCCTTACCGCAGGCCGGAGGCTGCCAAAGTCGATGAGAGCCATCTTGTTGTCTGCGGAAGGTCCTGCCTCTGAGTGTCGGCCTCCTGTGAAACCTGGTGATCCTGATCTAGGGGTCTGCAGTGGAGAGAGAGAGATACCTTTTATCATGAGTAGTAGGAAAAGGATACGAAATGAAGAGAAGAGTCAAATAGGTTGTAAAATGAAAGAAGAGCAGAGTGAGAGGACACACCAGACTGAAGACACTTCTTTAAAAGAGAAGTTCGAAGACATTAACAACTGACTGACTGTGCAAATCACATTATAGCACTATGGAGTTTGCAGAATCAACAGTTTTTAGTGGTTAGAATAACAGACAAATAAACACTTGGTGTGTAAAATTGCAATGCAACGCTTCATTCGGGGAAGTGTGATGCTCTCACCCTGATTATTTTGTAGCCGCTCCTCTTCTTGAAGTACCAGCAGCCCAGGATGAACACAGCTGCAAGGATGATAACCAGCAGAGCGATGCCCACTGCCCTGAATCACCAATGGAAATACAGTATGTTGACTTTATCTCTTCAGCAGCGCTCGCATCTATGTAGTCATTCATGATACCTATTTACAACTACATAGATTGCTTTATATCACAGTATAAAAGCATATGATGCACAAGCAAAAAAAGAAGTCATTTTTTCTTTAGGAAAAAAAGAGAAAGAAACAGAAACGCATACTCCTCAGCTCTGACATTTCCCCTCCTGCTGCTGGCAAAATAGATGTTGAAGTCTCCACGAGGCATGCCGTCTGTTCGATTACAACGCATGAAGCTAAAAGTCAGCAGAAAATCATGTTAAATGAGCATGCACAACGTAATAACATGGTGATTATTTCAAACAGTATAGGCCCACATTTTAGTTATCACGATCATTTTCATCATGTAAATGGTGTTTATAAAAAGGCCAATATAATCTGTGAATCTATTTGCATTGGATATTTACTGTTAAGGTTTAAGAACAACAGTGTTTTTGTATTATTATTTAACCAGGGTGCATAAACTGTACAGGGTATTAGAAACCAAATGCAGGACACCACTTATCACTAGCACTAGGCAGAAAATAATATAACTATATTTATAGGGAAGGGAAATAAATAGGAAATGTACATTGTTTATTATTATTATTATAATTATTAATATAATGGGGTGTAACCTTACTGTAGAGCCAATCTCGTGAAAGAGGCAATAAACCAATTGGAACATAAGCAGGTCAATATTTCAAAGTGGATGCGCACACTCAGCATCATTTGTTGCAGAGTTAAAAAAAAAAAAAGCCGTGCTTCCGATCATACGGCATCTAATAACATAATAACGGACAATTTAGAGCGCATCTGACGATAATGTAATTATGCTGTTAAAAAGTGGCCCAAACAATGCAAAATACACTAAAAGTCTCCCAAAATCAGAAAGAAAAGACAATAATCTTACCAAAGCGGATAGCTTGATGCGCAGAGAGCGGTTTTCTCTGATTGGGATGGCTGGTTCAAAAGAACAAGAATGAGCTCCCAGTTGTTTCACTCCTCAAATATGTTGCCTCGGTGTGTTGGGCAGCAGAGAGGGGCAGAAAAACCCTCATGACCGTCACGGGTTTGAGACTCATGGTTAAACCCATTGAAGCGGCGTAATTACCGTGAAACCCCGCGGTCCTCAAACGCAACAGCTCCCAACACAAGAGTCAGCTGGTGCCTGGTCATAAACAGGTGTGTGTGTGCCATTGTTATTCACCATCATCCTAATCTAAGAGCTACAGTAAAATGCCTCAAAACTCAATTCAAACCTTTAAACGCCATAAAAACCGCAAGCAATGCTATAACATGCCAAACGTACCAGGGAGTGTGACTGATCGAAGTAAAAAAAATACAGCAAAATAACGTATTAATGTTCTATTATATAATCAAAACTCCTGATCGACCAATAACAGATAGTGTATCCACTTCCTAAGGATTCACAGCAGAAAACAATCTTTTGATATTTTCGTTGGGGAAGTGCTACTGAGGCTGATAAATAAATCTCCTTCTCAAGACAAGTAAGCCATTATCTACTTGAAAGAACAGTAACATTTAGTGACATGAGTACATGCGTATCTGATATACGTGGAATCAAAAGATCATATTAAAAAAAAAAAAGGAAATGTTCTGTGTCAAACCAGATATTAAATCTCAAGAGAAAATATCTCGGTTTCTTAAGGGAGTTCGTTTGTGTTTATCTGCTGTAATGTTCATAGGTTATTGTTAAAATTAGATTAGATATAAATTAAGAGGCATAATACGGCTAAAGGTTGTCTATCCTACCAGAACGCTTCCTCTCCCTTCCACAAGAGGGAGACAACTGCCTGTCCATAAAACGGAATCAGTCCTCCAGCGGAAGTTTTAAGATAATATTGACTCTTGGTATAAATGTAACATATAAAATGAATGGCACCTACATCCCTGCACAGCCTGAAGCATGGGAGAAAACTTAGGAGGAGAGGTAATATTTGCATATTTGGGAAGGATTTTAATAAGTTTGCATGGGAGGCAGTCAGCTGACTGTCATCTTTCACGTGTCGGAGTCAATCCTTCATCACAACAAACAAGTTACAACAAAACGGTGGCACAAAAAGAAAATGAAACAGACTTTTTATGTATATACCATTAGAAGACCTTTTTGGTTTTTGCGGTAGCTTGTGTGGGCAACGTTAGAAGTTTAGTGCAGGTTTAAGTGTAAACGTCACAAAAACATAGCGTTCATATCATTACAGGATCTATTCACTTTATTCGTAGTTAATTATATGTATTTTTTAATTAACTGTTGTTGGCAAATAAGCAGTGGATGCCCGTATTTCCTTCTTCATATGGTCCTTTAAAACGAACCGGTAGCCCCAGTGTCTGACTGAAGGGGAGCTCTGCCCCTTTCTCCTTCCGGCAGAGAGGCTGTGATCACCGGGAGAAAGACGCGTTAGCCTCCCCTCTGCTCCTCCACCACACACGGGCGACCGGTGCCGGTGTGTCGGCCTGCTCCTCGGAGGAGCTGACGGAGAGGGAGCTAGAGGCCCCCTCTCCACCTCCAGCTGCCATCCTACTCCTCCCCCTCCCCCTCCTCCTTCCTCTCCACCTCCTCCTCTCCCTCCTCCTCCTCCTCTACCAGAACCACTTCTCTTTCTCATCACATCCAGAGGTAAATAAGCCAGACCCAACAATAACCGACTCTCCTCGGACAATCTGTTGACCTACCCCCGGGTGTCTCCGCTCGGGCGGACCTACCGGGCCACCGACCGGCCGCCGTTCACGGGATCAGACGAAGGGGGGGTAATTTGTGATTTGTGATGGGGTCTTTGCTTTGTACCCTGCCTCCCTGGCGTCGGGTCGGGGTTACGCTTCCTTAGGCAAGTCCGTGGTCCACTTTGTGAGCCAGAGATGCGTCGATGAAGGCCCCGGCGGACGGGAGGTGAATATCCGAGTCCCATACGCGACATGTTGGATAAGAAAGAGCGACAGAGAGTCGGCAGCTCGCGGCTAAACGGCTTTGATGCACTCCCGGTGATGCTAGCTCAGCCAAGTTACAGACCTACCTAGCTAGCTAGCATGCGTTAGCTGCATCTCCTGTTGTTGCTAGCCGGCTAACCCCGAGTTGAATTGACTCACTTTCACCAACGTCGTTTTCCCACTTGTCCTACAAGCAAGTATAATAACAGTATAGTGTATGTGTAATAAGAATGATAAAAGCCGAGTTATCAAACTGTCACTTCTGTTTAGCTAATTCTGCTGTTATGGCTTAGAATGCCACGGAAACATCAATTGACGCTGTAACACACGGTGGAATTTGTTATACAAATTAGTTGTATATCCAGTTAATGCTTGTAGTACTTGAATGGCTGGGTTTTGAATCCGTGTGCTTTAGCGGTAAATACTATAAACACCCAAGACAAGTAAACCGATGGGCTATGCAGATAGTTCTATTCGTCGTTAATAACAACATATTTGTTTGGAATTGCAATGTATGACTCACTGCATCTGTGCGAGTGTTCAAACTGTTGTCTTGATGCTCCTGCTGGACATCCAGCAGGCTTAGAGAAACGCACACATAATGTACACAATGAAGATGTGTGTTTACAGGGGAGGGGGGGGGTGGACCCAGGAAACAAAGAGTCTGGACTCCACAACCTTCTGTTCCGGCATCACAAACTGCCACAGATCAATAACTTTATTAAAAAACATGCCCGGACTTGATACCGGGCCGTAGTACGTCTACATCGGAGTGCGGTTAATTTGGCACTGTAATAATGCAAACTCATGAGCTGACACAGTTTTCAATCCCCACCCCAGAGGAGGCACGCTCTATTACATGCAAAATACACTCAAGACTTTTTGAATATAAAAAACGCTCCATAGTGGAACACACTTCTGCATTTGATGTCAAAGTATACCTCTCTTGTCTCCACAGCATTTTGGAGATGTGAGGAACAGGAAGAGATCGGTGAAACTAAGCGGCCTGTGCACTGACACGACCTCTTGACCTCATCTTCAGCATGAATGGTGATATGCCTCATGTCCCCATCACTACTCTCGCTGGAATTGCTAGCCTGACGGACTGTAAGTGTCAACTTCGGCATCAGCTCGATGACGCCGCTCACACACTTTTGACGTTCAAACCAAAGATGGGCCTAAGACTAAAGAATGTTTGACTGGCCGTGTAGTAACACCAGTAGTAACTGTGTAATAGAAAATGTGCCTTATTAAAAACTGGTGATTTCAGGGCAAACAGAGGGGTGGTGTAGCACCATACCATCTCTCGTAGAAGAAGTGTAACCCTGAATAACTGTTCAAACAACAGCACATTTCATTGTATACCACTTGTTACAGAACTGTGGCTTTGGAATGGGGTGATCGGTTGAAAAAGAACTTTACACCTTTAAAGTGTCAATTGCAATCTTGAACCGGAATAGATCAAATTCACAAAATGCATTCTGAGATGCGTTTCTTTCGTTTGGCTTGGAAATTAACATTGAAATAAATCAAACATGCCTTTCTTATTTAAAGTTTTATTTGTTTTCTTCTATCCTGCTTTTCCATTTCCTCCCAAACAAACATTTTTTTGTCCTTCCTCCTTTTAGTGTTGAACCAGCTGCCCTTGCCCTCTCCTCTTCCCGCCACTACCGCTAAGAGTCTGCTCTACAATGGACGGATCTCCGAAGAGGTCAGCAGCCTCCTGGTGTGTCAGGACGAAAATCTGGTGAACCAGCTGGCACAGAGCCTTAACCAGGTCTCCACTGAACACATGTAAGTGCCTCTCACAGAGATCATTCTTCGACCATTCTAGATGTCATCCTTGTGATCGGTTAATAGCTTGATTTCAATGATCATATTACAATCCCAGTTTTACCAGAAAGGGTGACCTCTGGGTTGTCAGAATCACAAAGGGGGTGCGTCTACACTGCTCTGACAACTGTAGAGGAATCATAATGCAATAGTAAAAAATGCACTTGGCAATTTTGTTGAATGGGACTTTTTGTTTTTCTTCTCAGAGAGCTGAAGGACAACTTGGGGAGTGATGAGCCCGAGGGTGATATGCCAATGCTTCTCCAAGCCTTGCTGTCCAGGAACCCTAAAGTCTTCGGAGACAAAGGTATGACATCCCAGTACAGGGTTCGGGGTGGGGTGAGGAGGCACTGAGTAATTGCTGTTGATCTTGCACTTTATACTAATTCATACTTACTAAGTTGGTCATTCTATGTTCATGCTGAATCATTAGTTGCGCCAATGATACTCAGACTGTGTGTTGTCAAAACCAGAGAAGCTACATAAGTACATAATGGATATTTATCAGAAAATAGAAAAAAAAAATTGTATTGGAGGTTAGATACTCAACTGATAAAATAACTAAACAAAGCCTTCATTTACACTGAAGCAAAACGTGTTGCTTATGTCATTATTTGTGCAGCTTTTGCCAGTAGCAATGGCTTAGTGTTCGTGTCACTGTAAATGGTGTATTTTAGTTTTGTTGCTGTGTTGGACAACTTTAAAATGAAAGTACCCCTAATCTTTACAGGGAAGGATCAGGGGAATACAAATCTGGTGCAATAGTAACAAATAACAGTTAATAACAGTACTGATTATGACACTATATTAAATATTAACCGAAGAGTTGAATCCACGCCTATCTGCCAAACTTGAAATGATGTTACGTGTACCTAAGAAACTGATATTTGACTTTGTAGTATAATGAGTTGTTACTGGCTTAATATCAGGTATTGAACGTATATGGTGCATAATAAAATACAATATTGGACTCCTTCTTTGTATAACCTTGATTATAGACGTTTTTCTTTTGTTTTTAATCCTTTTTTGATCTTTATCCTTTAGGTGTAATGCAGCAGCCGATGATACAACAATATAAGCTATCCCAGAATCAAATGCATGAGAGTCCAGCATCAAATTATCAGCAGACCAGTGTCCCTCAAAGCCCCTCCGGGTAAGGTGGTGACAATACACTTTCAGGTGACGAAAAAGAAGAGGCATCTGCACTTTGCACTAAAACGACTTCTCGCCCTCCTCCTTTTTTACAGATGTTTTACCCCCACTCAGTCTGGATCAGCGGCGCGATTTGTGACCCAGCAGAACAGCCCCATACCCAGTCCGTATACTCCCCAGAGTCCTGCAGACTACATGCAGTACAACCCTCCCAGTTACTCCCAACACCAAGACACTCAGCAAGGTGAGTAAGACAAGTTGGAAGAAACGTGTTCGGATTAACACTCGTTGTTCCCTCGCAGAATATTCGCCACATTAAATACCATCAAAAGTCTCCTGAGACACCAATTGCGCCGCCTCAGCGTACCACTGGCCAACTGATTAACTAATCATTTTATGTCACTAACTTTAATACACACTTGCGTGTTGAGTTGACGAGCTGACACCGTGTCTTACTGAAAAAAACGAAACGACAGCATCTGTGTGGGTACCTGTCTTGCGGGTAGCTGCGAAGCATTACCCATTTAACTATAGTCTTTATTTTTTACTCTCCATGAAAGTCGCTGCTGGTGTAAGACATAACCATGACAGCAAGGTCCCCGCACAGCCATCAAGAAATTCATCTTATCATACTGCGGGACTAGGCTCAGAAGGACAGTACACAAACGTGGCTCAGAGACTGGGAAACGAGGTAATGCGTAGAGTCGAGAGAAAACAATCCTGAACTGGACATTAGCTGTTAAAAATAAAATAAAGTAAAGTTAAAAAAGTAAATATCTTATGTTTCTGCAGGACAATGACCCCTGCGTGAGGGCTACCGCATATCCACTAAAATCATCATCATCCTCACTTGTTGGGAGGGCAAAAAGTATGCCGCCTTAGGGACAAATGGGTTCTTCTACATTGTGTAGAAACCAGAAGTAACGCGCTATTGTGTAGTTTTTTTTTTTTTTACCTGGCTAGACTTATTGTGTGGTACTCATGTGGTTTCCTGTTGTTGTTTGTTTCAGCGGGGCCCAGGCAGTCGCCCAACGTGCCGTTAGTAGCGTCGCCGGACGTGCTCCTCACCTCTCCTGACCGCAGAAAGAAGCAGCGACAGAGGATTAAAGAGGAAAATGAGCAGGTGGACAAAAACACCTCGTACGACATCGTCGGTTCTCCACCGAAAGACTCAGCCAGGTTGACTTTAAAACTGTCCCGAGTGAAGCAACCGGATATGGAGCTCTCTCCCGGGGCACATGTGGACTCGGACCACGAAACGGATTTGATGAATAACAATCCCTTTCCGAGGGATGCCCAGGTCTTTTCGCACAAGTTTGGCGCCGAGGAGCAGGCCAACTGTCTGCAGGTTCCCGTTCAGCCAAACGCTAAGGAGGCGGGAGTCGTCGGCGGAGCGGCGTACGACGACTCCGAGCTGGATGCACTTGCAGAGATTGAGAGAATAGAATGCGAATCGGCCAGCGAAAGAGAACGATGGTCCAAAGAAGTCCAGGACAAAGGTGAATTTTCAGTTCTTCTGCTTTTTGCCCCTTGGTCCTAAGTTTAGTTTTTTGTTTGTTTGTTTCCACGATGTCTAAACTATAATGTTTGTCTTCGTTTTTTTTTTATCACAGACAAGCCACTGAAAAAACGGAAGCAAGACTCGTATCCTCAGGAATTCGGAGCCGAGGCGGCCGACGGACTCGCTCTACCAGGGGGCAACAAAGGCAACAAGGAGACGCCCAAGAAGACGGGTACGGCGAGTAACTGTGCGAGTCGGCCGGCGCTGATGGTCAGCATTGACCTGGAGCAAGCTGGCAGAGGGGTAGGGCAACCCGCGGCGGCCTTGGACTCGCGGCAGCTTTCCGAGGACCACCCGCAGCACCGAAATTCCAAGGACGACGCAAAGGTGGACAAAGCGGTTGAAAGGAAACCCGGGATCAACAAGCAGCATGCCGACCACCCCAGAAAGTCCGACCCGGACGGGAAATCCAAAACGCCCAAGCGGAAGCAGGAAAGCCAGCGGGAATCCAAACACAGACATGACGGCAACGCGGACGCCGGCCACGCACACCCGGAGGAAAGACAGTTGGACGCGGCGCGGCAAAAGCACGAGCGGCGTTCGGACTCGCGCGGCAAAGAGGAGAAAAAAAATGGTCACCGATCCCACGTCGGCCAGCCCGAGACTCCGAAAACCATCGGCAAGACGGAGCACAACTCCAGACACGGAGAAGACAAGGTCAGGGACAGAGAAAAGGAGAAGGACAGAGATCGAGAGAAGGACAAGGACAGAGATCGAGAAAAGGAGAAGGATAGAGAGAAGGATCGAGATAAAAATAGCGAAAGAGTAGAAAGGGATAAAGAAAGAAGTAAAGGTAAAGAAAGAGGTGGAGACGGCGAAAGGATCAGGGACAGGGACAGGGAGAAAGAGCGGAAGAGGGACAAGGAGAGGAAACACAAAACGCCGTTAACGGAAAACTGCCATCGACAGTCTCCCGACCGTCAGGCCAAATCCGACAGCCCCCGAGTGAAGGCCGACGGGACCAAAAAGCTCCCCGACTTCAACGGGCGTCCGAGGCCGGACGGTGCCGCCCCCCAGAACCCCCAGAATAAAAAAGAGAGGAAAGGCGGGGACGGCGGCGTCCGGTGCCAAGCTGGAAATAAGCCGGAGGCGAAAGCCGAGGCAAAAGCCGCCGAGTTCCCCTCCTACCTGCTCGGCGGCAAGACGGGCAGCCTGAAGAACTTTGTCATTCCCAAGCTGAAACGAGAGGAGAAAGAAAAGGAGGAGAAAGATCCGTTCGCGGCGAACAAGCCGCTGGAGAGCTGGACGGAGCCCCTGATCCGACTGGAGCGGGTGTCTCTGGTGGAGAACCTGAGCAAAGGAGCCAAGCCCGTGGTGGTGCTTCAGAAGCTCAGCGTGGACGAGGTGAAGAGGATCATGGTGGAAAGCAGGAACGCGCGCGGCTCCAAATCCAGGAACTGGGACAAACCGGGGCGAGGTACGATTTCTTTGACTTTGCTTTGATTAAATGTGTAAGAAAAAAAGGGAAAAAACGGGGCCCCGAGGACCGCGGTGAGAACGGTCCTCGGGGCCCCGTTTTTTTCTCTTTTTTTTTTTCAATGAAATAGCCGCCGGTGAATGACTTCCCCCTTTGTGTCGTCTGTTAAATCATGGAACCGCGTGCCGTGATCTCACCCCCGCGTCTTGTGCCGACAGAGATGCCGAGTTCTGAGATGAGGATGAAAAAGCGGAAACACGGCATGATCAGTAAGAAGTCAAAGTACGCCGGGTTGGACTCGGACGAGGAGGCCGAAGACGACGTCAAAGACGACAAAGGGGACGACGGCGACGAGGACTCGGACAGCAAGTGTGAGTTTCTTTAAAAAAAAAAAAAAAAAAACACCTCGCTGCAATCCTCGCGTTTGAAATATTTCTCCTTTAAACGAATCCTATTCTGCCGTTGTTTCAGCTTCGAGGAAAAAGCACAAGAAAAACCACGACAAGACCTGCAAGCAGCAGCAGCAGCAGCAGCAGCAGCAGGAGGAGAAGAGAGGTTCCGGGGGGGAGCACCGTCGGAGCGGAGGGACCCACGGTGCTCGTCGGGGGTCCGGCGGCCATCAGCGCGAATGGCACTCGGACGATTCGGAAGGCGGCACTCCGCCGCCGCACTTCGGTGACGGTTGGTCTTTATTCTTTTTCGCGCACACCCGCCAATACGGGCATGCAAAAAAAAAACAAAAAAAAACAAGCATGCAAATTGCGCGTCCGACATTTCCATTCTATACTCTTGTTTAAATAACGTTGCGCATGTCGCCATAAAATCGAACCATATTTAAGTGGATACGTGCTCTTCTTTGACAAGGATTTGAATATCGCTGCTGTTTTTTGGTTTGTTTTTTGAAGTTGCGAGAAAACTGAAGAAAATGGCGAAACAGAAAAGCAAGAAGGCGCACGATCCCAAGATGACGTCGGACGGTATTGCTTGACCACTTTCACCAACTATTCGTAATGCCATCGTCGTTCCCCCCCCCCTTTTTTTTTAATGAATCGTTTTATCTCCATTTAACAGAAATGATGGACTCCTCCACCTTTAAGAGATTCGCAGCCAGTGTGGATAGCATCATTGAGACCCTTGATGATGTGGACCTTACTGCCCTAGGTAAAGAGTTTGTTTTTTTTCTTCCCCCCCCCCCCTCCCCATAGGTCTTTATATTTAAAGTTACATTCATGTGTCGGCACAACAACTTTTTGACCCTCGCACAGATGATGACGAGATCCCCGAAGAGCTCCTGCTCGGAAAACACCAGTTGAGCGAGCTCGGCAGCGATTCTGCGAAAATCAAAGCTATGGGTATCTTCAACAAGGTAAGACAATGATGTTTGTGAACTGACAGGAGGTCGCACTTTATAGGTGCATTCCATTTCTGTGAGAGTAATCGTCATCGTCATCGTCATCATCATCTGTTTGATTCGCAGTTTTCCTCGAGTAAACTGGTGAAAATCCTCAATGTACTGGAGAAGAACATCCAGGACAGCGTCAAACTTTCCACGTTACTGAATCACGTGAGTTGTGAAATTATTATTTGACAATTGACCGACATGTCGCGTCTCCGTAGTTCTTCTAATATTGTTACCGACTGCTTTTGGACCTGGTAGGATAACGATTCCATGGATGAGGAGCGGCTGTGGCGCGACCTCATCATGGAGCGCGTGTCCAAGTCCGCCGACGCCTGCCTGACTGCCCTCAACATCATGACCTCGCCGCACATGCCCAAGGCCGTGTACATGGAGGACGTGATCGAGAGGGTGCTGCAGTACACCAAGTACCATTTGCAAAACTCCTTGTATCCTCAGTACGACCCGGCCTACAGACTGGACCCCCACGGAGGTTCGCGCCTCACTTGAACAAAATCTGCAATAATCTCAATTACCATCATTGATTTTTTTTTATTTTTTATTTTTTTTATATTAGTCGTGAAAGTGGAGGAACTCTTTTGTTCAAAATCACGCGATCAGCGTGTTTCACTTTTAATCTAGACTTGGCCACAGAACACTCTTGCAGTCGTATTTCCTGGTGGGACCCCCCCCCCCCCCCCCCCCCTCGTGGTTGAATATCATTTCTGCCAAGTCTCTGACTCATCGCAGCACTAATTTAGGAAAAAGACATCGCATATCCTGGGCAATTTCCTCCTGACGTTTTTTTTTATTTTTTTTTATATATCTTTCTCACTTAAGGTGGCGTGCACTCTTCTAAGTCCAAGAAAGGAAAGAGCTCCGGCCATAAGCAGAAGGTGGTCGTCATGCTCTACAAGAAAGTGTGCGACATAGTCAGCGGCATCTCGGAGCTGCTGGAGATACAGCTGCAGACCGACACCACGATCCTCCAGGTGCGTCTCTCCGTCCGATTCGAAAGCCGCTCACTCCGCGGCCGCATCTAACCTCTGACGCCTGACCGCTTCTGTAACCCCCGACTCACAGGTGTCCACCATGGGCATCACGCCGTTCTTTGTGGAGAACGTCAGTGAACTGCAGCTATGTGCGATCACACTCGTGACGGCAGTAAGTCTGCCGCTTTGCATCGTGCGCTAATCTGGCTCTCGCGGTCAATTGGCGTCTCCATTGACTCGTTTGTTTTGCGTGGTTTACCCCTCAGGTCTTCTCCCGTTACGAAAAACACAGGCAGCTCATCCTCGAAGAGATCTTCACCTCCCTCGCCAGACTGCCGACTGGCAAACGCAGCATCAGGAACTTCAGGTGGGATGGGAATATTGGATTCAGGGGATCAATGGCGTGGAGCAAAGACACAACTGACCCCTCGCTAAACCCGAGCATACACATCTCCCCCTCTCCCCCAGGTTGAACAGCAGCGACGCAGACGTGTATATCCAGATGGTTACGGCACTGGTCCTTCAGCTCATCCAGTGCGTGGTTCACCTTCCCTTCGAGAGAGAGGCGGAGGAGGAATCCAATAAAAAGGTACGGACCACCCATTGAGCGGACGTTTGCCTGTCACAAATTGTTCAAAATGTGAATTGGTCTGCATATTGATTTTTTATATATATATTTTTTCTACCTAGGTGGATAAAGACGTCTTTATCACAAACTCTTACGAAACTGCCATGAGAACAGCTCAGAACTTCCTGTCGGTGTTTCTCAAGAAGTGAGTCTTTGTTCCCCTCGCCCGCCAAACCTTATTAACCCTCGAGGCATCACCTGTTAGCTGTGTCCGCAGGTCGTTAGAGCGTCTCTGTGGCACGGTGGACCCCTCTGATGTTAACTGGCCTGGTGTTATATCGAAAACCTTGTCTTTCCCGCGCGGCAGGTGTGGCAGTAAGCAGGGAGAGGACGACTACAGGCCTCTGTTTGAGAACTTTGTCCACGACCTCCTGTCCGCCGTCAACAAGCCGGAGTGGCCTGCGGCCGAGCTGCTGCTCAGCTTACTGGGGCGGCTCTTGGTGAGTGGGATCGCTCGCGTCTGCCCAGTGGACGGAGGCTGCGGACGGGTCGCCGTTGGTCTGTGGTGACGCCTCTCCTCCCCTTCCTGTGCTCCAGGTGCATCAGTTCAGCAACAAGCAGACGGAGATGGCGCTCCGGGTGGCGTCCCTGGACTACCTCGGCACCGTTGCCTCTCGCCTGCGCAAGGACGCCGTCAATAGCCAGATGGACCAGAAGGCCATCGACCGAATCCTCAGAGAGGTACGGATAGTTAGGAGCCTCACTGCATTGCCTGTGTGCGCACGGCGGTGCTGGAGGACTGCTTGTGAGCCGGCCTTTGTTTACTGATTGGCTTACAGGCACCAGGCAGCGATGAGATCCAGCAACTTCAGAGGGACTTGCTGGATTACCTGAATGAGAACAGCGGTACAGATCCGTCTCTGGTGGTGAGTGTTGCATTTTCGTTCTTTTTTTTGTTTTACACAAAATCCTAGCGGCCACATCTGTACCATCCCCCAGAGACCGGATGCTCGTTGTTTGCGTTTTGTTTTTTTTCTTCGTGTTTTAATCACGCATTTCTGTCGTCCAGTTTGCCAGGAAGTTTTACATCGCCCAGTGGTTCAGGGACGCCACCAGCGAGGCCGAGAAAGCGATGAAGTCCCACCACGACGACGACAACTGGAAGGGGCGCCACCACTCGGAGGATCCCGACGCCACCGAGGAGATCATGCAGAAATCCGAGGCGCGGAAGAAGTTCCTCCGCAAGTTAATGAAGTCTTCGGCATCACATTCCACTCCCCTGGGGTAAATACTGTTTCCTCTTGATCACAACTTGTGCTTGTTGACCTTGTCACCGGTCCTGGTCATAACCTGTCCTCTCCACTTTCCTTCCAGGACCAACTCAGTGGACTATGAGGACTCCTGCCTGATTGTCAGATATTTGGCCTCCATGAGGCCGTTTGCCCAGAGCTTTGACGTTTATTTATCACAGGTGGGCGTTCATTAAGCATTAAGAGATTATGTCGCGTTTTTGGGGGGGATTTTACGGCAGTGGGCATCAATCTGTAACCTTTTTTTTTGTTTTATTGTGTTTAGATTCTAAGAGTACTGGGTGAGAGTGCTATTGCTGTCAGAACTAAAGCCATGAAGAGTCTGTCAGAAGTAGTGGCGGTGGATCCAAGTATTCTTGCACGGGTAAGCCACCCTGTATTGCACGTTAGACTTCTGGATTACTTGCTCTATGTTTGCACAGTTTTTTGCAGAATGTTATCATTTTTTTTCCAAATGTGTCCTTTTGTTGCATTATCAGGCCATTTTGCCATTTCACCACTTGCAGCCATCACCAATATATATTCTTCACGGTGTTACCATTTGTTTTTCAGTTGGACATGCAGCGCGGGGTTCATTGTCGCCTCATGGACAACTCAACCAGTGTTCGAGAGGCAGCTGTGGAGCTCCTGGGCCGTTTTGTGCTGAGCCGACCTCAACTCATTGAGCAGTACTACGACATGCTCATCGAAAGGATACTGGTAACTTCTTTTTCCTTTTAACATCAGGGTGTGAGCATCTGTATCTGACACCAGTGTAACCTTTTTTTCTTGCCAGATATTAAAATGTAAACAAATTCAGGCCACTTCTTGCAGATACTGGTCAAAAGTGTTTCATCTAATGAGGAACTGAATAACTGCAACCATCCAATGAGGACCTGTTTCTCCATACGTCTTTTTTTCCCCCCACAGATATTGGCTGTTGCCGTAAACGATTTTTAATGTGTCCATGTTCCCATTTTGTCATCAAATAGGACACTGGCATCAGTGTAAGGAAGAGGGTCATAAAGATCCTGAGGGATATTTGCCTGGAGCAACCAGACTTCCACAAGATCACAGAGATGTGTGTCAAAATGATCCGAAGAGTCAACGACGAGGAGGGGATCAAGGTCCGTATTCATCTCCATGTAAAAGCTGGACAGGATTTTTTTTAGTTTTTTTTTGTATTTACACTTCATATGCTGAACTTGACTTCATATCCGTGCCCACGTAGAAATTGGTGAATGAGACGTTCCAGAAACTCTGGTTCACCCCCTCACCCGGCCATGACAATGAGGCCATGACCAGAAAGATCTTGAACATCACAGACGTGGTGAGTCATAACCAACTTGCATCCTTTCTATACAATAAGAAAGAAAGAATGTGTTTCACACGTTCATAAACGTGATCAACGTTTATATGTGATGTTTTTTTTTTGTTTGTTTTTTTTATCACAGGTGTCGGCATGTAAAGATACAGGCTACGACTGGTTTGAGCAACTTCTCCAAAATGTGAGTGGTTTAACTTGGAGATATTTCAACACCAGCCCGTATGCATTTATGACACTTGTGGTGCGAAACTTATCTCGCCTCTGTGTGACTATTGTGTAGCTACTGAAGTCCGAAGAGAACGCCTCTTACAAACCTGCCAAGAAGGCCTGCGTTCAGTTGGTGGACACTCTTGTGGAGCACATACTGAAATCTGAGGAGTCTCTGGCAGGTAATGCACAGGAAATCCAGCTCTGCGTTTGCTTCCAAAATTCATGTTGAATATTCATTTTATTTGTAATGTTTATATATACAGTATATATATATATATTTTTTTTATGTGTTTCAGACTGTGACGACAAAGGGGTCAACTCGGATCGCCTCGTATCGTGCATCACCACTCTCTACCTGTTCAGCAAGATTAAAGCGCAGTTAATGGTCAAACATGCCATGACTCTGCAGCCCTACCTGACCACTAAGTGCAATGTAATTACAACTTCACTTTTTTAATCAGGTTATACTTCCATTTATTTATTTATTTATTTGAACTCATCTGAGAGGAGGAGAATTTGGTTTCTCACCACTTCGTTTTCTGTCGTGCGAGAGGCACACCTAGTGGCCGCCAAGTGTGTGAAACACAAATCGCTCACCAAGAGGCCGTACGTTTCTGACGCCGCGCGGCTGCCTTTTTATCTTTGTGCTGTCATTTCAGACTCAGAATGACTTCATGGTGATATGCAACGTGGCCAAGATCTTGGAGCTGGTCGTGCCTCTGATGGAGCATCCAAGCGAGACGTTCCTCAACACCATCGAAGAAGACCTGATGAAGCTCGTCGTCAAATACGGCATGATGGTCAGTGGTGTGGCTGTCGCACAGGAACAGCGCCAGTGGGAAGCCGTCCTTGTTGTCACGAATTGTGATGCGATGCGTGGTGTTTTTTCCGCTCTTCAGGTTGTGCAGCACTCTGTGAGCTGCCTCGGCGCCGTGGTGAACAAGGTCACTCACAACTACAAGTTTGTTTGGGCTTGTTTCAATCGCTATTACGGTGAGAATTGTGCACCAGAACATTCTCACCATCATGGATATGGATTTTAGAATAAATGTAAGAACAGAATCGGCTAAACACAACTTTTGTTTTTCCTTTTTTTTGATTTGGTAGGAGCTCTGGCGAAACTGAAGACCCAGCACCAAGAGGACCCCGGCAGCCCCACTCTGACCGCCAACAAGCCCACCCTCCTGCGCTCGCTGTTTACCGTGGGGGCCCTCTGCCGACACTTTGATTTCGACCAGGAGGATTTCAAGGGGGCCAACAAGGTACGACCCCGGCAACGCTGCGTCAACGTGGTATGGAGATTTGCCGCATAACGTGTTTTGACGAGTGAAACGTGCCGTCTCCCCGTGGCAGATTGTCATCAAGGACAAGGTGTTGGAGCTCCTGCTGTACTTCACCACACATGCGGACGAGGAGGTCCAAATCAAGGCCATCGTAGGTCTAGGTGAGGTTCACCTCGTCACCATTTTACATCAAATGTGCTCACTTGTTTATGCCGTCCTTTTGCTGTTGACGGCTCTTTTAATCGCCTTCCGCTTTGACGTCGCTGTCCGTAGTAATGGCCTTTTCAATTCTCTCCATGGCCTCAAGGTTTCCAGTTCATCATGCACCCAGAGCTCATGTTCGTGCAGGACGTGAAGATCCTGTACAACAGCATCCTCTCGGATGAGAACTCCATGGTCAGCCTGAAGATCCAGGTGATCAAGAACCTGCAGACGTACCTGCAGGAGGAGGACTGTCGGATGCAGAAGGCCGATCACGATTGTGAGTTTTTACACATCCCCTCTCGCGTGGTTCCATCGCCCCCCCGCCCCCCACGGGTTCGCTCACTGATTATTATATTTTTCTGTGTGAAGTAGCGTTATTCTACATCAAGCGGGTCCATTATCGAGCATCAAGTGTAGATGGGGGCTGATGCTTTTTATTTGTGTAGGGAAGAAAAAAGCCAAGGAGGAAGATCTGAAGGAGATGGGGGACATCTCGTCGGGCATGAGCAGCTCCATAATGCAGATTTACCTGAAGCAGGTGCTCGATTCCTTTTTCCACTCCCAGTCCACTGTCCGTCACTTTGCCCTCAGTGTCATTTCACTGACTCTCAACCAGGGCCTCGTCCATCCTGTGCAGGTATGTTACCGTTTCCTTTTCTTTTTTTTCTTTTTTCGCTGTTCATCACACAGTGACACTGTTATCTCAAATGCGCCACGAGCTGTCTCGCGGATTGGTAAACTCTTCTCTTTTGGTACAGTGCGTGCCCTACCTGATTGCCATGGGGACAGACCCGGAGCCAACCATGAAGAACAAGTCTGACCAACAGCTGGCGGAGATTGACAAGAAGTATATAGGATTCATCCATGTGAGTGTTTTTTTTTATATATATACACCGCGTCAGCCACAACATTAAACATTAAAACCTTTATCTGGCTTTTGGCTAATCTTGTCCTGCCGTTTGAAGAATTGTATGGAAATTGGAAGCATGTGAAATGTCATCATTTTACCGTTGATCCTCCCCCCCCCCCCCCCCCCCCCCGCCGTGAATTCGCAGATGAAGGCCGTAGCGGGATTGAAGATGTCTTACCAGGTGCAACAGGCCATACACGGGTCTAAAAACGCGGTGCTCCGTGGCTTTCGCCACGACGACTCGGACGGCGCCCTCTGCGCACAGCTGTACACCTTGGTCCGGGGCAACCGACAGCACAGGAGAGCTTTCCTCATCTCCCTGCTCAACCTGTTTGACGACAGCTCTGTAAGTTCCCCCTTTCTCCGTGTGCTTCTCGACGTATTTCCGTACCAAGTCATGTTTGAAACTTTTATTTTTTTTTTAATAATCTCCGTCAAGTATAAGTGGCCGAACGAAGAATGAATTTGTGCTACTAAACGCTTTATACTTTGCCCCCCCTGCAGAAAACAGAGGTGAACATGCTGCTCTTCATAGCCGACAACTTGGCCTGCTTCCCCTATCAGACCCAGGAGGAGCCACTTTTCATCATGCATCATGTAGATATCACTCTCTCCGTCTCTGGTAGCAACCTTCTGCAGTCATTCAAGGAGGTGAGAGGCTTGGTTTGATCTTGCGTCTAACCTCGACGCTTCCAAACGTGCGCAACGTACTGTGCGGCTGGTTTGCGTCTGAGCGGATTTTTGTTCTCCTGGCAGTCTTTGCGGAAAGAGCCCGTACGGCGGGAAAAGAGGATGAAAAAGAAGAAGAAGAAGAAGCACCGGAGGAAGAAACACGGCTCTGATGAAGATGACGAGGTTGATGACGACGAAGACAAGAGCAGCAGCAGCAGCAGCTCGAGCAGCAGCGATGAGGACGAGGAAATGCTCAGCAGGCAAAAGAAATCGGCGCTCTCCGATTCCGACAACGACATGAACGACGAGGAGGCGGTGATGGACCGGCTGCCGGAAAACTCCAGCCCTCTGCTGGACTTCGCCAGCGCCTCGCAAGGTATTCTCATGCTGCTGGTGCTCAAACAACATCTGAAGAATCTGTACGGCTTCTCAGACAGGTAGGCCCCTCGCCAACAATGCATCCGGAGATTCTCCTTTTTTTTTTTTGTTTCCCCCCCCCGCCTTTGCGACACGCGCTCGACTGGACGTTTCGTTTGCCTTGCAGCAAAATCCAGAAGTACTCTCCGACGGAGGCGGCTAAAGTGTACGACAAAGCCGTGAACAGGAAATCCAAGGTCCACTTCAACCCGCGTCAGACGCTGGACTACCTGACGAGGGATCTGGCCGATCTCAGTCACGAGACCAAGAAGAATATCGTGAAGCAGTATTTGGACGTAAGCGTTCGGCTCTATGATTTTCCTCACTCAGAATCTCCTTAATGTTTTAACGTGGTATTTTAATCTCAGTTATGTGTGGCAGATAAATGATGAGTGATTGGAGAACGGCACGGTTCGGCTGTGTAGCAGTGAATGACCTTTAACCAACAGTGCGAAAAAGTATGAACCTGTTCCGTCTGCTTTCGGTTTTCTTAGTTCAAGGTTCTGATGAATCACTTGGATCGCGAGGAAGAGGACGAGCAGGGCGAAGCAAGTGCCAATGCCAGAAACAAAGCCATTACTTCCCTGTTGAGGGTCCCGAAAACACAGAACCACAATCACAACAATCACGCTGCCCCAGTGGACTCGAGCGAGGAGGATAGTGAGGACGAAGATCCACCCGCAGTAAGAATTCAACACTACCTCCTAATAATAATACCTATTGGTATACCTGTTGTGGTTAAAAAAAACATTTTTGCACAGAAACTCTCTCGACAACTCTGCTCTTTACTGAGGTCAGGCTGATAGAACGTGTGAGGTACACAACGGAAACCACTTGCTGCTTTGGGGGAAATGGGAAAATGTGGATTTCCTGGAGTTTCACCACACCACGGGGGGATTGTTTGAACTAAACCGCAGAAATCAAATATGGATTGAATCAAGGCCCCCCGCGCCACACTTTTAAAAGTGTTAATCCCTGTTTAAGTAAACATATTCTCATATAACAACGTGCATCATAATGGTTCTTATGGGTTTTAGGTTTCTCCTCCTTGTAGCTGAGGGCAGATTATCTTGGCTCGCTTTTGTGCTGCACCTCCTGTTGGCACATTTACCCCAGTGTTAAAAAAAAAACAAAAAAAACTCCAGCCGTGTTAAATCAGTTTCATGACATGATTTTTTTCCTTTTCACCCACAGCGGAAACATAAGAAAGGCAAGGAGACTGCAGAGGATTCAGGTCACAGGAACGAGACGGTGGAGCCCAAGGACGTCATCGCCATCTGCCGGCCCAAATACAAAGACAGGCCGCAGATCGCCAGGGTCGTCCAGAAGACCAAACACGGCTACAGCATACACTGGATGACCGGCTCTTACTCTGGGCCCTGGGCCGAGGCCAAGAAACGGGATGGCCGCAAAAAGGTGCCTTGGGTTGACACCATCAAGGAGTCGGACATTATTTATAAGAAAATCTCCTTGACGAGTGGACACAAGCTCACGAACAAAGTGGCACAGACGTTACGGGAGCTTTACGCTGCCAAGGAGGGAACTAAGAGTTAATCCACTCAAATTACACGGACATAAAAACTCCCCGCGGCCCAAATTTGCCGTTTGTGGATCCAGTATATTATAAAACAGAAGGAAGGAGAAACCTCTTTTAAGTTTTAGGGACCTGATGCAAGACAAGTATTGTGAACACTGATTTGTTTGAATACGACATGTTTAAGTTAATCACGAGAAGGAAATGTTGGGAAAACATTGTGTAGGAGTTCCTTCGCTGTTGTGCAGCAACTTGGTTGTTTGATTTTTACTCCAGCTGTATCATTGTTTAACGAAACACATGTTTATATCTGAACATAGTTCTGTAAAAAAAAAGAAAAAAAAGTGAATGTTGGAAATTAGTGTATTGATGATGTTCTTAATAAAGTGTTTTTGGAGTTTAAACTAGCAGCAGGTGGATTTATTCACTTGACCTGACAACTTTTAACTGCTTTCTCTCACCTTGTTTGAAACATGTTATTGTTTATTCACACTGTGTACATATCTTTGATATGGTTTATTTATCTTAAAAGCAGTGCAGTATCTGTGCCTATATGCAGGGGGAAGTTATATTGTTTTTAATATAGATTTTGATGTTAGAGAACAAAGAGCCAAAAAAAAATAATATCCCCTGCTCTTCCAATGAAACACATACTGCAATAAAATTTTATTATGTCCTTGGTACTTGTTTGGGTTTGTTTTGTGACATTTCATAGACCTTGTGACAATATATATCGCCTATATGTATTTGTGCAGGACTAGTACTTAAAATAGTCGCCCACGACACAAGTTCCACCAATTGTATACGTTTTTATGGCTGCAAAGTTAAAGGTCAGAAAATGCACATATACTGTACAATAACCGTGCATAGTCAATGAAATACCATGGATCGTATACTTATACATTTGAAAAATCTGAAAGGCGCAACGTCACTTGTGTCACTAACAGCCTTTGTTTACCTGAGCCACCGTCCTCCTCGACACACACGGGCTAAAGGAAATTCACAGGGCGTTCTTTCCAAAACGCATCTAAACGACACTCTGGCGGCCAAAGACAGAATGTACTTGATATTAGTAAAGGTAGCGTAGGTGCTTACCAGCACTTCCGGTTTTTTACCACTCTTTCGGGTGAACTTGTACTTTGAAACTTTTAACCGGAAGTGTCGGTAAGCTTTTCTCTTTGCACTAACGCTACTTTTACTATGTCATGTAGTTCCTGTCTTTAACCACCAGAGGGTCGTTTAGACGCGTTTTTGGAAAGAACGCCCTGTGAATTTAAACTCACCTTGTGAGTAAGAAACACACATTGTGGTTAGTGCATTCAGTGACCAACAGATGGCAGCACAACGATTTACTTTGCCCAATGTGTGGGGGAAAAAGAAAGACGAAGAAGAAGGTTGAACCGGAAGGGAACCAGTCGTCTGCGCCGTTGTGCATGAGGTTGGCGGGCTGCTGCTGGTTGTGTGTCGGATGTATTTGTTCAAATCTTGTTGCTAAGTTGCTGAACTAATCTCCCAAAGCGAATAACGCAGAATCACTCGGGAACTTCACGGTCTGGTAAATCATCTCAAAACACTTCCTTTCACCTCTAGCTAGTATTTAGCATGTTGCTAAGTGGTAAAGTTGTGATGCTAGCAGGCAGCTAACTCACCGGTGTTCCTCCACCAGTTCACAAGCTTTGGCGAACTTACAGTGAGGAGAGGTTTTCTGTTTGAATGCCGGATACTCTGGTATGAAACCAATGCCACATATATTTCCTTCTTACGTGTAGATTGTGTGGTGGTGGTAACTGAGCCATGCCATCCAGCGCTGGACCCAGCAGCCCCGCCGCCGCACTCGCCGAGGCGCTGCAAAACTCTTCCCAGATCGTCGACAAACACCTGCAGGATGACCGCTGCTTCCCGGACTTGTCCGAGCTACTCAGCGTCCCCTCACACAGTGAGTAACGCAAAAAAAAGAGGGGCCAGGAGAGGAGTGTCTGTCGTATCGTCGTATCGCAATATGTTTGCTCTTAGGATAGTGAATCTATTCTAAAATCTGAAATCTATTGAAAGGCTTTGGAACACATTTAAACAAGGAGGAAATGCAGACTGCTTATACGGTTATTGATCAATATTTATTTATGTTACAAAATGTTTGGTTTATGTATTTGACATTAAAATAAACTTCGACATGGGTTATATAGGAAAATATGTCACCTAGTCCGGTATGACACAGTCTTATGGTGGAATACATTTCTTTATAGGTGTATTTTGTTATTATTTCAATTGGGGTGGTGCCAAAGGTCTAAAGATGGTGTGTAATCTGTCTTTTTTTTCGGATGATTGTGTTCATAGATATGCCGTCCCTCTCTGGGGTGTCGGACATGGACTACCCCCTCCAAGGTCCTGGTCTTCTGAGTGTGCCTAACCTCCCAGAGCTCAGCGCAGTCCGCAGAGTCCCTCTGCCCCCGGAGCTGGTGGAGCAGTTCAGCCGTATCCTTTTCATTCACTCTGGGGGGGAAAAAAGTGCTCAGTGCTTTCAATTGGACACAGAGGGATGTTGAGACTAAACATTTGAGGTGGAAGGTTTCTGTTTCTGATGGCCAAGAACTCTTGAGTTTTTCCTACTTAACCCTTTCATAGATATGCAATGTAACTGCATGATGGGAGTCTTTCCAGAGATATGTCGAGCGTGGCTGACTATTGACAATGACATATTCATGTGGAATTATGAAGATGGGTGAGTGTGTTTAGATTTAGGAGATTTGGTGACACTGCCACACAACCACAATTTAAAAACAAAAAACACAGCGAATTAAATGCACTGCTCTTTGCAGTTATATATATATTTTTTTACTTAGCATTTTGAAGCATTTTTTTCTTGAAGGAAAAAAAAAAACACGATTTCGGACCGTTATTCATTTTTGTCTTTGTTCCTTGCAGAGGAGATGTGGCATATTTTGATGGCCTTATTGAAACCATTCTTGCAGTGGGTTTGGTAAAACCAAAGCAAGGTATGTAGAAATGCTACGTCACCATATTAATTTGCTTTATTCATTTGAGTGATGTCTATGGTCTGTATTTTTTTTTCTCTTAGGGATCTTACAGCCACACATACACTACCTCTTAGTATTGGCCACTTCCGTGGACGTAGTGATCCTTGGACTGAGCTTCCCAAAGGGCCAGGCTGGTGAGTCCCCTGTGCAACTGAAACACTGCGACTTAAATGTTTGTTTCATTTAGCAATTGATTTTGTAGACAATAGAGAAGAATTTACTTCTTAAGATTCACCGTTTCAATTGGATGAACACGTATCTTTGAGATTAGCCGAATTTCCTGTGTGAGGAATCTTTAAAGCATGGCCGCTTGCAGCATATTAATCGTTTTTTTGTGTCGTTCTGTTGTTGTAGGGTTGAACGACAGCATGTCTGGTGGGATGCAGCTGCTGCCAGACCCCCTCTTCTCGATCCCCACAGACAACACCTACATCCTGTCCATCACCTCCACAGACCTGGGACGCATCTTCATGGCGGGAAAGGACGGCTGCCTCTATGAGATTGCTTACCAGGCGGAGGCTGGCTGGCTGAGTCAGCGCTGCAGGAAAATCAACCACTCCAAAAGCTCTCTGTCCTTCCTCGTCCCCTCGGTGCTCCAGTTCTCCTTTTCCGAAGACGGTAAAGAAAGTGACGTGTTTAGTATTATGTGGCGCAAAAGATCCCCCGTGATTTAAATAAACTTTGCTTCAACCTTTTTTCTTTTTTTTTTTGTGCCGTCGCTTCACAGATCCCATCGTGCAGATTGCTATCGATAACTCCCGTAACACACTATTCACACGCTCGGAGAAAGGTGTCCTGCAGGTAAGACATTTACACTTGCATGGATATCATCTCAAGTTTCACACGTGTGTTTGTGTATGATTAAATGGGGAACGGATGATTGTCGGGGAGAATGAACAATTTGGCTTATTCAGGTGTATGACCTGGGCGCTGATGGACGGGGGATGAGTCGTGTGGCAACCTTGTCGCAAAACTCCGTTGTTGCAGCCGCTGGGAATATAGCCAGGTACGTCCGAGTTTGTGGAACCATGAACGTTTCATTCACATCCGTTACCAATTCGCCCCGTCGGAAAATAAGGAGATGTCTCCCTTTGCAACTCTCTCCTTCCCTTGCAGGACAATTGATCGCTCCGTCTTCAAACCCATTGTCCAGATCTCTGTGATTGATCGGTCCGAGTCCTCAGACTGTCACCTGCTCGCTGTCACTCATGCAGGTGAAGGTCATAGAAAACGAGTGAAGATCAACCAAAATGTCGGATCACACAAAAAGTCAAGTGACATATATATATATACACACGTATGTTCTTAATGTGCGCCTGCACATCTTGTGTTTACGTAGGTGTGCGCCTCTACTTCAGCACCACACCGTTCGCCCCTCCACACCAGAAGCACGTGGCGTTTCGACCCAGCCTGCTGGCTTTGGTCCACGTCCGCCTGCCGCCAGGCTTTTCTGCGTCCTCCACCCTGCAGAAACCTGCAAAGATCCACAAGGCTCTACACAGTAAAGGTCCGCGATTGGCTCCCAGACGTGCTAAATTCAGCTCACTGGCATACAGGGCCGGCGCTGTCAATAATCAGATCATTTTAATTTGAACCCCGCAGGTGTCCTGCTAATGGCTGCGTCGGAGTCGGAGGACAATGACATTTTGTGGTGCATCAATCACGACTCCTTTCCTTTCAAGAAACCCCTGATGGAGACGCAGGTGGGTACATGAGAGGCATAGTCAAGGGATTGTACTTGGTTTTTCTCCTTCAGAAGCAACCAGCATGCTGTAACGGTTATTCCTATGCTCAACTTATATGACTTCATATTTTTGAATGTCATAAAAATGATTTCACTGGGTTATATTGGCAAATAAAAAAACAATTATATTAAGGATCTCTTCCTTCTCTTCTTTTTTTTTTTTTTTTTACAGATGATGTCTAACGTTGACGGACACTCCTGGGCTCTTTGTGCCCTTAATGAGGAAAGGCCAAACAGGCTGTTCACTCCTCTTAACAGAGAACAGATCCCCATCACTGATTCTCCAGTGGTGGTCCAGCAGCACAACATCCCCCCGCAGAAGTTTGTCCTCCTCTCTGCAAAGGTTAAAACAACTGTGGTGACTCGCCATGAGTGCCCAACCGTGTCACGATTTTGGAAAATAGCCTCCATTAAATGTGCTCTTTGCCGTTCTGCAGGGGAGTCACATATTCCAAAAACTGCGGCCTGTAGACCAGCTCCGTCATCTGCTGGTGGGCTGTGCCGGCGGAGAGAGTGAAGAGATCGAGCGCTTCTTCAAGCTGCACAGGGTACGGAGCGCTCTATTCTCTGGTTTAATATATGTATATTCTTATTCCTCAAGGCAGTCCTTAAACCTGGGCCGCGTGCAAATGACCAACGTGTGACTCACCTGTGCGAGTTCTTGGCTCCCTGCAGGAGGAGCAGGCTTGCGCCACAGCGCTGATCCTGGCTTGTTCCAGCGCCGCTTGCGACCGGGAGGTTTCCCAGTGGGCGACCAGATCTTTCTTCAGGTCAGGTGACGCGTTTCCCGGGCACGGATATATATGTGCGCCCACGAAAAGAAAAGAAAAGAAAACAAACAAAAAAAACTCACGGCGCCTCCTCTCTTGTTTCCCCGTGATCAGATATGGAGGAGAGGCACAGATGAGATTCCCCGCAGCCACGGCATCTCCCAGTAATGTTGGACCTGTGATGAGCTCTCCAGCACCTGGTAAGTGATGAGTGAAATACTGCCTGATGGGGTTTGTATAAATTACACACACGTGTTTCTAGTATACTTGGGGGGGGACAGGACACGCAAACAGATTGTCTGTTTTGCGTGTCTTTCAAAAACACGTCCCCTGTGAAATTTGATAATACCATCATTAAAATAGTCATGAAAGTGTTTCCACCCCCCCCCCTGTTACTCTTCACTCAGGCATCATTCCCCCGGCTCTGGCCACACCTTTTGCGCCGATGCACGCCGGCTCGGCGCCTATATCGCCCATGACGGCTGTCCCGGAGGTGATTTTCTCGGGGAAACACAACGGCATCTGCGTCTATTTCGCTCGCATTCTTGGGTAAGCGTGTCCCGCTTTTGAGTGAGATCTTGGCGACAATTTGCGCTGAAAGGCCGCGGCGGTAACGCGTCTCTCCTCTCCTCTTCCCTCTGACCTCGCAGAAACATTTGGGACGGGAGCCTCGCTTTTGAGAAAGTTATGAGCAAAGGAAGTCAGACCGTCAGCATTGTAAGTGGCGCGATCACCTCCAGCAACGCCGCACAAAGTGCGCTCGACCCGTAGTGGCTCGTGAACGCGTGCGCCTGATGTCTCCACAGTTTGAGAGCAGCGTCGGATCTCTGGATCTGGAGTCGGTCCTCCTGGAGCTCAGTGGTTTACGGGAGTTCCTGGACAAAAACTCCCAGTTCAGTCCGTCCTCCCTGGGTGCAGCGAGGTAAACCAAATCCAAATGTCTTGTACATGCTAAATATGTCGTCGTCGTCGTCCCCCCCCCCCACACACACACACACACACACAAACACACACACTGGTCAGTGATGTCATTTAAAAATCACTTGTATTTTAGGTTGGTTTCACGTCACGCCCGATGTGACGTCGAGGCAAGTTATATTCTTCTGGTCCCAGCGGAAAGAGTCACTTACATGAACGTGCGTGTCTGTTGGGAGCCGTTTAAGTGCTTTTGAATGTACCCAATGACAGACGTGGAATCAACGTACTCGTACATAATCATAATTGCATCAATAATGTCAGCCAAAAACGCAAAACACTCGGTTTCATGTGTTGACGCAGCCAACGTTTTTGTTTGTGCGTGAGGACACCCAGTGGTAACAGGGGCAACATCGCAGGCAGGCAGGCAGGCAGATTTGTAAATCATTGATAAATTGAAATTAGAATAAGTGGTTTTCCTCATCATGTTAATTTCACGAACGGAACAGCCGAGTTGGCTGAGATGGTATTATCATCTTAAGTGTTGCGATACGTTTAGTTTGTCCCCCCCCCCCCCCACACACACACACACACAAACACACACACTGATCAGTGATGTCATTTAAAAATCACTTGTATCTTGGGTTGGTTTCACATCACACCCGATGTGACGTCGAGGCAAGTATATTCTTCTATATTATATTATTATATTCTTCTGGTCCCAGCGGAAAGAGTCACTTACATGCGTGTCTGTGGGGAGCCGTTTAAGTGCTTTTGAATGTAGCCAATGACAGACGTGGAATCAACGTACTCTTACATAATCATAATTGCATCAACAATGTCAGCCAAAAAAGCGAAACACTCGGTTTCATGTGTTGACGCAGCCAACGTTTTTGTTTGTGCGTGAGGACACCCAGTGGTAACAGGGGCAACATCGCAGGCAGGCAGGCAGGCAGATTTGTAAATCATTGATAAATTGAAATTAGAATAAGTGGTTTTCCTCATCATGTTAATTTCACGAACGGAACAGCCGAGTTGGCTGAGATGGTATTATCATCTTAAGTGTTGCGATACGTTTAGTTTGTGTGGGAAATTGTTTTTCTATTCTGTGTTGCACAGTTCGTCTCTCCGCCCGGCTCATATTTGACTATTGTGTAGCTAATATGATGAAAGCGGGTCCCGCTGTAGCTGAGTCTGAACATCTGCTCCGCCCCCCTGTTTAGTTTCAGCTCCCCTGCCAACCTGCAGCAGAGGCTGCTGGGATTCATGCGCCCCGACGGTGCCAGCTCTCAGCAAGTGCAGCAGGAGCTCCAGAGGAAATTTCACAGTGAGTTATGAGTTCAGGTTGCCATGTGCATTGTTATTGGCAATATTAACAATATCCTTATACATCACGAGTCGACTATATATAATATATTTAAAAGAGAGCAACAGTTCAGGGGAAAATGAGACTTAGTTTTCCTTCTGTCCATGTTGCACCTGATATTTTTTTCCAATATGGGATTTCTTCTTTTTTTTTTATATATCTCCGTGTTTCTTGTCTCTTTCTTCCCTCCCCTGTGTGCAGCCGCTCAGGTTTATGAGAAAGTGTCGCTGCAGGGCATCCAGCATTTAGTGCATCGCTCCTATCAGACTCTGGCCCTGTGGAAACTTCTCTGTGATCATCAGTTCAGCCTCATTATGTCTGAACTGCCTAAGGTAAGCGCGGGCGCAAATCCCGTCTCTGCCTCGCCGGCAGGTGCTCGTGCATCATTATGGCGCTGTTCACCCACACGCTTTCCCCTCGACATCATGCCTTTTTTATTTTTGGGCCCAGAAACCGGCCACGCAGTTTGAGTTTTTAAATCGCCTTTTTTTTTTTTTTTCCTGTGTTCGAAGGAGTTTCAAGACCAGATGAAGGGAGCGAGTTTTAGGGACATAGTGATCCGGGGCAAGGAGCTGTCCGGGGCGCTCGTCACGGCGCTCATTAATGTCTACATCAAAGATAACGCCCCCGTGGACGCCATCAGCAATCACCTGCGGGACCTCTGTCCCCTGCTCTACAGCAACGACGACAGCGTTTGCTCCAAGGTTTTGCGTTTTTCTTTTTTTTTGGTCCTTGTCCTTGCAGTCGCATGATGCTAAACTTTGTAAAAGATTCAGTGGACACCCGTTGTTATGTCTTGGACTAATTATTATTTTCCCATTTTGGCGAGAGGATATTGATTCGCCCTCGCTGATTCATGGCGTTGTGCTGAAACTGTTCCCTTTGGTTCTCCCGACCAGGCCAACGAGTTGCTGCAGAGCTCCAAGCAGATCCAGAATAAGGCGGATAAAGAGAGAACACTGAGGGAGTCTCTACATCTCTATCAGCAGATCAGCCAGCATACAGACCTGCCGCTCGTCTGCTCCCAGTACCGCCAGGGTGAGGACCCCCAACAGCTGCTCTCGCCTTCTGTGTGTTTGTGTAGTTGCTGTGTCCACCAGTGCCTCCAATAATAAGAATAATACTTTATTTCAACTGGGCCTCAGTGCGTTTCTACGAGGGAGTCCTCGAGCTGTGCCTCACAGCAGCAGACAAGAAGGACCCACAGAGATTAGGGCCCCATTTCTACAAGAATGGGGAGCCCGAAGAGGACCGAGTGGGACAGGAGGCCTTCCAGGAGAGGTGAGGTGTCGTAGATGGCTGCTGGAGGTGGTGGTCCCTGCTTTTTTTTTTTTTTTTTTTTTTTACTTTTTAACTTTTTTTTTTAACCCTGACCCTCTCCCTCCAGGCTCTCCTGTTACAAGTGCATCACAGACACCATGCAGGAGCTGGTGAACCAGAGCAAAGCCGCTCCTCAGTCCCCCAGCGTGCCCAAGCAACCGGGCCCGCCCGTCATGACCTCTGACCCCAACATGCTCAGCAATGAGGAAGCCACGGCCCATGTGAGCGAGGCGTGGGGCAGTCGATGCCTATTTTCCTGCCACAGCGGTGCCCGTGATCTGCATTTCTAATGAGATTCTGTCGTCCTCTCCAAGTTTGAGCAGATGCTTGGTCTGGCCCAGAGGTCTCAGGACGAACTATTCCACATCGCGCTGTACAACTGGCTGATACAGGCCGACCTGACTGACAAGCTGCTGGAGGTAGTGTGTTTAGTGTGTAATTCTCTGGTCCATCTTAATGTTGCAAGTGTATGTTATTTTTTGCAGTTCATTGGGAAATGCTGGATGAAATGTCCCAAAATCCTCGTTTTTAATTGGAATATGCATTTCTAGCAACATATTGTCTTTTTTGTATATCTATATAGGTATATCTATATAACCCTGTGTATATCCATAGTCGGGCAGCATTACTTGAGGGGATTATTTGCAGTCTGTCTAAAAGCTGTACTTCCATTGTTCTTGTTTGTTGTCCAGGTGAATTCTCCATACCTGGAGGAACACCTAATGCACATGATCAAGCAGGACCAAAGCAAGGTGCACAACATGGACCTGTTGTGGCGCTACTACGAGAAGAACCGCAGCTTTGGCAAGGCCGCCCATGTGTTGGCCCGCCTGGCCGACATGCACAGGTTTGGATACGCAAACGCCGACTCGTACAACACAAGTCGCATAGTCAAAACAAACCTTTTTTTTTTTCTCGATTATCTGATTGTGCAGCACCGAGATCTCTCTAAAGCAGCGGTTGGAGTATATCGCTCGAGCCATCCTGTCTGCAAAGAGCTCCTCCTGCATCTCAGCTCAGGCCTCCGATGGAGAGTTCCTTCACGAGCTGGAAGAGAAGATGGAGGTGCGTGTGTGTGTGTGGTCACCCAGGGAAATGAGCTCGATCTATCCGTGGAAATGAGCATCGTCGTCACTGTGCGTTTGTTTTGTTTTCTGTTCCCTCTTCCTAGCTGGTCCGTATCCAAGTGCAGATTCAAGAGACCCTGATCAGGCAGTACTCCCATCATCCCTCCGTAAAAAATGTCATCTCTCAGTTGGATTTAGAGCTAATGGACATCACAAAGGTATAATATCAGAAATGAGTTGTTTTAAACGACTGTGCGATGATGGAGAGATGCAGGGAATAAAAATATCGATATATGCAATCTTCTCCTTTGCTTAGCTTTATGGGGAATATGCCGACCATTTCAAGCTGTCTGAATGCAAGCTGGCCATCATTCACTGTGCGGGACACTCTGACCCAATCCTGGTGCACTCGCTGTGGCAGGAAATCATGGATAAGGGCAAGTGAAAACTGCCACGCATACATTACCCAGGTTCCCCTTTCTATGCCGTAGTGTACGTTCATTAACATTTACAATTGAAATGTCCGTCTTTCAGAACTGGGAGACACGGTGGCCATGAGTCCGGCAGACAGGATGAGGTCTCTCAGTTTGAAGCTGGTGTCCCTGGGGAAGATTTATGCCGGAACACCGCGATATTTTCCTCTGGGTGAGCATTCGCACCACCCCGCAATTATGTTTTCGGTTTTCCACTAGTTGGAATTTTCCAGCTTGCTGTTCACCACTTTGTTAACAGTATATAGATATATAATTAGATGTCCCTTTTGCATCATTTATGTCACTTACGTCTCTCTGGTATAGGTCTGTAGGGTCATTGGGTGATTGCTTTATTATTATCCCATTACAACAGACTTGTTCGAGCATGCCCTCTCCGTGGAGACTCATTGATTTTATATACGTCCGTGGTACTCGAACACATGCGCCGAGTTTGACCCCCGGTGATGGAACGTATAGCTGAGTATGCAGCCCTGGTATAGAACGGTGGCTTTAATAAATGTGACTTTGCCCTGTGTCTGTAGAGTTCCTGGTTAAATATCTGGAGCAGGAGGTGTGTCGACTCAACTGGGACGTTGGATTCGTGGCCTTCACCATGCAGGAGATTGGAGTGCAGCTGCCGCGCCTCCTGGAGGTCTATGACCAACTCTTCAAGACGCGCGTACGTGCTGAAGATTAAAAATAAATGTTTCGCCGCCTAATTTCTGCCCCCTTTGTTACATTCGAGACCTCAATTGTCTCTTGCTTAAGCCAACGTCCTGCACTGTTGCCCTTTCACCCCCCGTAGGATCCCTGCTGGCAGCGGCTGAAGAAACCTCTGCACCTGGTGGAGTGCATCCATGTGCTTCTCTCCGGATATGTGGACGACCCCAGCAAAGTACCAACCTATGACAGGTAAGCGTCTCTGGGGAGGTGTTCAGCTGCTTGGCCTGCAGTGGGCGTTGTAGTGGTGTTTTTTTTTTGTTTTTGTTTTCAATTGAGCCCTTCCACTGAAATATTGCTCTACTAACAAACCGAGACAGCTTCCTTCACTTTATAGATTTCAATTGCTTCAGGAAGAGATCCCTTCACACCCAGTGTGGACAGAATAAAAAAAGCAACCTCTAGTTTGACTGAATCTTTCAAAACCCTGCAACAAACCTATCGGGGTGGGTTTTAACGCTTCCGTCTCACCGCCCGTTGCAGACGCCGATTCACCAACGTGTGTCTCGACAACATCTGCGGCTACCTCGTGGAGCTGCAGTCCCTGAGCCCAAACCTGGCCCTTCAACAAACCATCGGCAACTTCAAGACCCTGCAGGCGAAGCTGGAGAGACTGCACTGAGCGCCTTCCTCATCAGCATCACGAGAGGGCAGGTGACCTGTCAATCTCACACTGTTGGCCTTAATTCAACACCTGATATATTGAGAAAAAATGCGATGATCTGCACGCACAACTCCATGACGTTTCTGTTCCTCGGAGGAGTTTTCCTCTTTTCAGCCAGTTGGCGTGTTAGAACTCAGTGGAAGCAGGAGGGAGTCCGACGGAGACACATTTTATAACCTATTTAATGCATTTTGTATTAAGGCCAAGCATTATGCTGAACTGCAGCTTTTGGTAAGAAAGAGGGCGTTGGGCATTTGCCATGTGTGCCAATAGCTGTGTCGGATCTTTCACTGAAGCATGACGTCATCCTGAATTTTACAAATAAGTACTGGTATATTGACAATGCACTTAGTGACTAATGATTTGGGATAGTTTCTTATGGATCCACTTTACACAGACCAATAAACCGAAGCCGTTTCTCCCTGAGGCAGTACCTTTGTTCTCCTATAGTGTCCAAACCAATACCTCTGTTCCGAATGTTTGAATGTAAGTATGTAGATAATTTGGCCATAATGTCCGTTCTGCCGGAGATCATTCATCCACAAACGTAATTTACCTGTATATTATTTACAGTGAGCGGTGTGGCTGATACATTTAACAGTACTGTTGTGTGTGTGTGTGTGTGTGTGTGTGTGTGTTTTTGTATTTGTATTGAATGTAGAACCATTTTTTTTAACGCGGTGCCGGGTGCACGGAAGGCTCAGTGCAAGTTTGAAATCTCAAAACCCAACGAAACAATTTTTTTTAATTATTATTAAGAAATAGACATTCTAATTGCCTTGTATTGTATATGATGATGTTTTGGAAACAAATTACACAGCAATCAGTACCGTCGATGATTACAGCAGGAAGGCAGATTCTGTTGCTGAGCGTTGCGAATGTGACACTGCAGAGGGAGTCCAATAATGGACCTAATGCCGTCACTGTTTGTGTTTACGTAATTATCTTTAATCTGGAAACGGCACTCAGGGTTTCTTACGGTCATTATCAACAGCATGGTAATTGCTTGAGGTCCTTTTCTCCAATTAGCCGTGCCCTGTACTATACAATTATGTTTAATTTTTAGCCTCGTGAAAAATAAAACAATTTTTGGCTTGATGATAAGAGTCATCGCTCCGTTAATTTCACAGTGAGCAGCCTTTTGTGTGTGTCTTCATTAAATTTGCATCTCAAAATTATTCCTCCGCACGTTGGGCTCCCGCTGGCCGTATTGCCCCCATAAGAAATAAATTAAAATTCATGAAGCACGACTGAGGTCTGCGTAGGTTTCGTGTTGTAGGAGTGTGTGTGCCGTGACGTCTTTCACCGCATTCAGTTTGGCCTTTTTGCTCCATAAATGTATTTACTAACTTTTGTTATCTCTTTCCAGAAATCATTTTGTAGTGTTTCATAGGTGAGAAGGGTTGGGGTTAATTCTGGACATTTCCTCCCTTATAATATAACGTGTACAATGTTATTTTGTCTTATGAACTAATAATCAATATAGGATATTTTTTTATCTATTTTTTTCTGATCGATTATAGATTTTAGAAAGTCTGAGAGTGTCAGACATCCTGTATTCCAAGCTGTGGAGCCATGCATATAATGGGTCTCACGTTTAGTTATATGATAGACAAAAGAAGTAGATGTTTTTTTTGTTTTTTTTTTCAGAGCACTTTAATGTCATTAGAATTGACTACGGTGAATATAAATCTAACACTAACACTTTTACCTTTTACACGAGCAAGAGAGCTTTTTGACACCGTACAGGAAGATGTAGGGGATGATGCAGGTGTAGGAGGCCGCGATGTAGCTGGCCACCTCCACCGCCATGGAGGAGGTCTGGATGTTGTTGGTGATGCGCAGCAGCAGGTGGGTCAGCCAGCACACCAGGAACACGCTGGCCACGGCCACCACGCTCTTGGCTGCTCTCACCTGGCTGCTGGAGCTGGGTTTGGGCCTGGACGGATTGGGTGGAGCTCCACCTCTGTTTTCAGGGTTGGGTTCCTTTTGGACCGGGGAGCCGTGAGGGGACGGGCCTCCGTCTGGACCTGAAGACGCAGGTACGCCTGTGTAGACGTCAGTCGGCGAAGGATGTTTGACATCGTGCGCGACGGCCGCCGCGTCGTTTCCGCTTTCAGTGATCTTGTCTCTGTCTTTACCAGCTTCTTTGGCGGGGTTGGGGTCGTGACCCCGGATGCGTCGCTGGTTCTGCAGCAGGGTGATGACAATTTGGACGCTGGCAAGGACGATCCCGGCCACGGGGAGGGCGTTGGCGAGGGTCAGATAAAAGATCTCGTAGGTTTGCCTGGCGAGGGCGTTGGGGAAGACCTCCACGCAGTCCTCGTGGCTCTCGTTGGCCCCCTCCACCGTGACGAAGAAGAAATGGGGGACGCTGAAGACCAAAGCCAGGGCCCAGCTCCCGGCCAGCAGGCAGCCCACCAGGGAGAGGTTGTCCAGCCGGACCGGCGCGCCGCCGCGCTTCAGGGAGCCCACCAGCTTCTGGTGCCAGAAGACGCTGATGAAGAAGGTGGTGTAGATGCTGCTGGTCTCGGAGAGGTCGGCGCAGAAGCGGAACACGCCGCAGAAGGTCTGCCCCAGGAACCAGCGGCCGGCGAAGTCCGCCATGGTGTCGGGCAGGTCCACCAGGCAGTTGGTGATGAGGTTGGACAAGGCCAGGTTGATGAAGAGAAGCTCGTTGGTGCGGATGCTGGATTTCTTCCCGGGCAGCGAGCGTATGGCCAGCCAGTTGTTCCCCAGGATCCCCGCGAGGAACATGAGAGCTCTGATGATGGACTCGATCAGCTCCTCTGCGTCCATGGTTTGAGGTGAAGGCTTTATATTCACTCTCACATGAAACGGGCTGTATGATGTGTATAGCTATATAGCCCCAGGGTCTCTCCAGCTTATGTCAAATGCTTTGGTCTTCTGACAACTTATACAGGAGGGTAGAAAGCTCACAACCAATCACAGTCCATGTTTGTTTTCCTGGTGGAGCCTCAATCACGAACGCTCCTCTGAGATGTGGAGCAATGTCAACTCAGCAGATGACAGATGCAGAGCTTCTCTCATTCGCCATGGCACAAAAATACAATGAGATTTCTCCGAGTGGCTGTATTCCTCTCTTTAAAAAAAAATTATATATATATATATATATAAAATGTGACAGGCTGTTTCTCTTATGTTTCTGTCAGGGTGGTGCGCATGGACCCTGTCATCAGCTTGCAAAAGTTGTCGAAAGCTCATAGTGGATCGTTGGATTTACATATGTAGTAAAAGTTCCCGAAAAGTGACAATGATAACGTGTGATGATGCAGGAGGAGGGTTTTCTGCAACCTATAATCAAATGTATTTTTATGTTATTGTATTAATGCTATCAATAAGCAACAATACATGTATTTCAATGTTATCACAATTGTATTATCAGCCATTGATAACCCCATTGGTTGCAACTTAAGCATGCTTTATTGGAAACTGATTACAAAAGTGTGTCCTGGTTGTGTTAAACCCATTTTTATTTATTTTTTAACATTCCAGCCGATCGCACATCTGATCGTGTTGCGGTGTCACTTGGTTGATGTTCACGGTGGTGACGGTGGTTGAATGGAGCGTGGGACCATCACGTCATTGATGAGTGAGAGCTCCACCTTTGGGATGGACCGGAGGCGGCAGCCTGCCGGCACACTCCGGCGCGAGCAGCGGGACGGTGCGGCCGCATCCACCGACGTCCTCTTCTTCATCTTCCTCCTCCTCCTCCTCCTCCTCAACGGTTCCAATATGATTTTGGATTTCTCCGCGGTGCACCCGAAGGGCTCCGTCCCCGCCGACGCACACCTGGTGGGCATGATCCGCGGCTGAGGAGCGGGCAGGAGAGGACAGGATGCCCGGAGCCGGCGTTGGCGGGGACGCGCTAAAGCCGAGCGCCTTCATCCCGGTGTGCACGGCCGCGTGCCTGCTGGTCGGCTCGAGCTCCCTCTTCTTCGTCTTCACGTGAGTTTCCAAGCCGACCGATTGAAAAAGAAAAAAAAGAAAGTTGCTGACATGCACCGTTTGATTGTAAAATCCACACGCACCGCATCCATCCGACTCCTCCATCCCTCCATCAGGTATTTATCCTCCACTCCATCCACTGCTTTGTTTGGATTCACCGCATGTAGAAATTTGCGATTTATTTATTTATTTATTCATTTATTTATTTATTTGCATCACCTCCTTCTCTTGCATCCCTGATCATAATTTTTTTTCTTTTTGAAGCTTTTTTTGTTTTACTCCCTAAATCCATTTAAAGAAGTTCCACAAAAAAAAATCAGCCTTAAAAAACATAAAAAAAAAAAAAAAAAGAAGAAGCCACCAGGTGGTTCTCATCTGACCTGCTTGGCCTGTGGGCTAGTGAAACCCAGAGGGCAGGGCGGATAGCACAGTCCAGGGGATAATCAGCATGGCGGTCACCATCAACGTGACCTACATGTGTCACGAATTTAGCTGAAGGGAAATCCAGTGCACTTAAAAAAAAAAAAAAATCTATTTCAAGATCTGATTTGATCAAAGTTTCTGTAGAACACTTTGTTCAGAGTGTAGTCTTCTGATATGGACCTGTCCGTGACACACTCGGTTCGTTCCAAAACGGGCGTTCAGGAAAAAAAACTAATATAATTCCCTATAATACCTCGGAATCCAATTTAAATGACATCCACGGGTTTGTCTTATTGATTAATGTACAGTATGTGTAAGCCTTTACTTATGTAGACCCACTATAAGTCCTATAGATAAAAACAGTGTCAGATATTATAAACTGATGTCTGTATGGAAACCCCTCAGATATACACAATCGACTTACTGAACGACAGCTCTCCCCTCATCAGCTCCATTCCAGGCTGGTGACCTTTGACCTTATCTGCCATATCTGTCCTAGTTTTTTTTCCCTGTATTCTCCAGTATCTGACACCAGATTGGGAGTATGGGATTAGGATGATGTCATGCGATCCCCCATCTGCATGGGAGAAACGGAGTTGAATTTACGATCAGGCGATATCCAATATGATCACCTTGGAGTGACTTTCACTGTGAGACACACATTAATTTAATGGTGGTTTATAAACTGTGATTATACCATAATATAACCTTCAATTACTTATTTTCTCTACATTGCGAGTGTGTCGTCTGAGCGGATGTGTCTGTAGGAATTTGGGGGTGTAAATATAGGTAGTCGCATGGCGTCTTTAATTATACATTAATAGATATATTTAATATAAGTGCTTCCTGAGACAGGCCCATTGACGAGGGAAGGGTTGAGAAAAATCCCAATGAACTCCTCCTACACTCAGAATGAGACGAGAGGAGAAAAGAAATCAATGTCCTGCTGACGTGATGGATTGAAAAGAGATCACTTAATTGGGACTGCAGTGCTAAACCAGCAAAAACCAGGTCACTGCAGCTGATTGAATGAACGAGCCGCGAACCTGAGTCTTGTGGGTCGAGGTCGGAGGGGAAATGACCTTATAACCTGAAAATATGTATATATACAGTATATATATATATATATATGTAAATATATATATATATATATATTTACATATATATATATATACACGGTCCAACAGAAAAGGGCCTAAAATCCGACCTCACAGCTCTTAATGCTGCTCTCAAACTGTTCAATGAAATAGTTCCTAGTTAAATTGTTAAATACACTTTACACTATCTATTTTCGCGTTAACTCCTCCGGGTGACCTTATATACACCCTACTTTTGTTTGCTGTTATACACACGTGAAGACCATTTTTTTTTGCTTTGAGCAGGAAATGTCCTTTTTTTTTTTTTTTCCAGAAAAGACTTGGCAGCGTGTGAGTGCATTGTTTGATGGTGAATACCACAATTCTATAATGTGAGCAACAGCGCGTGTGAAGTCCTGCATAAACTGCAGCTTACTGTGAGTCATGGGAATGTGCAGCAGTTTGTGAATACTACCCATTTACCACCCGTCCTCCTCAAAGCGGTGTTCTCGATCTACTCTCGTGCACACTGGTGGATCAATATTTATGCAAAAAAGAAAAGAAAAAGAGCATGCATTCATATTTTTATTTTTTTTATTTTTTTTTACTTTTTTTATATTCATGAGCACTTTGATCCTTTTATTTTAACAAGGCTTCCACTGCACTTTACGTAAAATCTCGATTCTAAACCCTGCGGTCATGTTATGTGTTCGTAGTGCAAGCGTGCATGTTTCCAGTTGTGTTTCTGCTGCAGGTTGGGGAGAATCACCGATTGACCTTTAGTACTGCACCGGCTCTGGTCTTCCTTTGCCCGATACATTTCACCAGTTACCGGTTTCCTGCTTTTGTTCCTCTGGCCGTGAACTCGGGTTTGGGTCAGTGCTGGAGATTTCATGCATTGTTAAACCGGGGCAGGTCACTACGCCCACAAAGACATCAGAAAGACTATCCCTTTGCTAATGTAGTTTCACTCCGACTCAGAAAGCTTCTCCTGAGTGAGCAGTGCATTTCCAATACTGATATATACTGTATAAATACAAAAGCTGAAACCTGCTAGAGTACATCGCAAACGGTCGTGAAATAGCAATTGTTTGCCGGTGAAATAGTTTCTGGGAGCTGCAGTTGAAGGTGAAGCACCCACTTTGTCCTTGGAAGCATTAAAACAGCTGAAATCCTATTGAAATTCCTACTTTTAAATGGCCCTTATTGTGTATTTCCCTAATTCAGATTGAAATCATAAATGGCTTTGCCCGCATGCCTCAAAAGCAAAGCTCCAGTCGACGGATAATCCAACGAATTGCTTGTGTAAATTGTTATTGGAGTGCGGCGTTGTTTTACTGGACGAGAACGGGAGCCCTGGAATTCGGTTGACACAAGTCTGGGATCACGTGGAGCACAGGCGGAGATTTACGGTGCCCTCCGTGGCTATGTATCCCCCCCCCCCCAATCTCTTTTCGCCGCTAATGTGATGTCACTGGTGTAGTTTTTGACCAAAAAAGGAGCCCTGGCTCTCGGGCCAGCGAGTGAACTCGGGGCTCGCCTGACTGGGTGGCGTCTGCTGTGCCACTGACCCACTGTGGGGCGGTGGGCGGCGGGCGGATCGCAGAGCAGCTTACCGTCCTGTCTGATTGAATGCGGCTCTGCTCGGCCTGTTTCATTAGGTGGGGCTTGTCCCGCCACGCTGCGGCGTAATGAACTGTCTCTCGCCGCGGCCCAGATGGTCTCAGAGCAATGATGTAGGCTCTTCCCCATGCATCCATGCATCCATGCATCCATGCATCCATGCATCCATGCATCCATTGATTCAGGATCCTAATTTCACATTCAATTTAGAATTACTGTCCATCATAAGAATCATATTGTAATTGTATGAGATTCCCATTAGCAGCCTAGCTTAGGGAGCAGTATATTAATTAACCCCCTACACTCACCAAGCGTATTGTAACCGATCTGCTGCGGCGGTATAGGCACGTGTCAGACGTTACTATATTTAGTGAGAACCACTTGGACACAAATCCTGAGTAGCGGCCTCGGGGCGGCGGATCGTGTCACGCTTCTTAATCTTTTTTGTCACACATTCATCGCTTCATTCTCGAGGGTCTTCGTAATTCCGTGACGCCGAAGTTGTTCAGAATCTACCAAGACGAGGCCCGTCCTAGTTCCATTATTCCCACCCCCCCCCGACCCAGGGTGTTCATGTTGTGGCGTCGTCTTTTGTGCGAAGGATTCCTCTGCAGATTCAAAGTGCCAGCAGTGAACGGATTGGATTTCACTCATGGAATCACCATATATGGTGGCGTGCGGTGATATAGGGTGTGCGCGGTGTGCCCTGAGGCACGCTGTGTCTTGAGCATCTGGGGTGTGCGCGCGGAATCCACAATGCACCGGACTGGCAGATATGGTCTTTAATCCAGAGTCCATAATCCAAGGATTACTGGGTTTGCAGCTGGCACGGCATCAGCAGGCACTCCTCTCGGGAGAACGGGGCGCCACCCCTCCCCCATAGCCTAAAATCAGCCGGTGGGGGGGTTGTAAGATTGGAGCTGCACAGGGATGAAGTGCATAATTGAGTTGGATGAGTGTTAATTGTGTTTAGAGCCGACCTTGTGTCTTATCACATAGACGCGTAGATGATTTGCGGTGATGAAACCTCGGATGCATGGTACACATTTTTCAGGTCCTGAAACTACAGAATTGGTCTCATTTTCCATTACTCCTCTCTTCCCATACTGGGACGCAAGGGTGTAACGTTGAATTACTCCATTCGAGAATTCCAATATAGTGCATATGTAGGTTAAACATGTGACGTTCAATCAAACACTGTTCATATAATCCAGTGAGTCGTTTTTCTCTCTGTCTCCCACTGTAACCTGATTACACTGCCCCTCCCTCTAATCTCACGCAGAACAGATATAAATATACTCCCATTCAGTACAATTCAGCACCCCCCCCCCNNNNACACACACACACACACACACACACACACACACACACACACACACACACACACACACACACACACACACACACACACACACACACACATCGTCTCATCTTGTTCTAAAGATGTTTGAAGACTCATGGATGTAAAGTACACCCCTGTCCCTTCTCGTAACCGTATTCATCACAACTACCCCAACCTCTAACCTTAACCTAATTCCAGTCCTAACCCTCCAAAAGCCCTTTGAAGTTACACAATAACGGTTTTAAGCCAAAATCTGTCCTCCTAACCGCAGAAATACACCAACACACACACACACACACGCACACACACACGCACACACACACGCACACACACACGCACACACACACGCACACACACACATACAAACACGCCCACACAAGCGCGCCTACAGAGTCAGCGGAAGAGATAAGGGATGGTTGTCTTAGATTTTAGTCCACACAGAAAGATTACTGCTTAAAATCCGGGCAGGGCGCAAAAATCAATAGTGCGATTTAAAAAATAAATAAATAAATAATTATCGTGGCTATTTAACTGTGTATTAGAGTCATGCAGAAACCTACTCCACGCTTTTTTATTGTACATTCATTTGCTTGTTCATCACGAAAACCTGACCCCTCTGGACCAATGGCTGATGAGCGGGAAAAGAAATACTGTACGACAATACCACAGTGAGCTGGTTTAGAATCAGCGTCACCGTAATATAGCAGTTTGCCCACCAGAGACTTCGTTTTTGTTAATATTGTGTTCTGTCTAAAAAGGTTCTCAACTGTTGGCAGTTTTGTCTCTTTAACATTGTTAAATTGACCAATCAAAAACACACTGAACAGATGACAATAATCTTCACTCGCCGGCCCTCCCCTGTGCAGACCTGCTTCACTATGTGACACAGACACACTTTGTCTCTTGCCGCTATTGAAGGGTGCACAAACCAAAGGAGACCCAGAGATTTAATCCCTTGTTGTAGGCAATGGTGCACGCACACACGCACGCACACACACACACACACCCTAATACATGCTTATCTTCCACTGTAAACAATTACTTTGGGGATCCACAGTTCCCATCAGAATAAATGGGATGAAGATTATCCCTTAGACTCTTTGTTGTAGCGCTGATTTGTGTTAACGTTAACCTCTGAGGGGATGGATACTCTCGGTGTCAGAGAAACACTGTCAAACTTGGATCTACTTAATTAATTCCGCTATGCATTAACAAGAACAGGAAACTGTTTTTTTCCCTCCCGTTTGTGTGTGTGTGTGTGTGTCTGTGTGTGTGTATTCAGATGCCCGTGGTTGGCCGTGGCCATCTGCCCTGCTGTGCCACCATGCTGTGCCATCCTCTTCCTTTTTGTGCTGGCCAACTTCACCATGGCAACCTTTATGGACGCCGGTGTTCTCCCAGTGGGTCAGTGATCAAAGTGACAACGCAAAATAACAGTAGTCAACCGCCGTCCTATTTGTGGAAGTGTAACTTAACATTGAGTACTTTTTTTTTTTTTTTTTCTTCTTTCTTTCTTTCTTTGCACACGTACTTTTTTTTTCCTCCAGCTAACGAGGATGAGGACAAAGACGACGAGTTCCGCGCGCCGCTCTACAAGAACGTGGACGTGAGGGGCGTGCAGGTGCGGATGAAGTGGTGCGCTTCCTGTCATTTCTACAGACCCCCGCGCTGCTCGCACTGCAGCGTCTGCGACCACTGTGTGGAGGTTAGTTCACGGAAAGACTTTTTTTTTTTTTTTCGCCGCTCTACAAGAACGTGGACGTGAGGGGCGTGCAGGTGCGGATGAAGTGGTGCGCTTCCTGTCATTTCTACAGACCCCCGCGCTGCTCGCACTGCAGCGTCTGCGACCACTGTGTGGAGGTTAGTTCACGGAAATACTTTTTTTTTTTTTTTTTTTTTTACCAAAGAATTCTGGCTACAGAGAAAGATCAGGGAGACATGTGAATCGTCGTTCTGAGCGAGTGTGCGGGGGGGGGAAAGTCAATGCACGGGGGATTTCTGAGAGAGAGAGAGTTCTCATTAATCAGGTTAATCCTCTGTAGTCTCGGTGGAAATGCAATTGGGAAAAAAAAAGTCGGACAGACAGCCTCCGTTTAACAAAGTGTGGATCCAGAAAGCACGGTGGATATTCTGTAACGTTCTGAGCCGGGTGCACAGAATATTTTTAATATAGCATGAGCTTATGTTTTTTTTTTTCCCAGCTTCGGTTAATCTGTTCTTTTTTTTTTTTTTTTTAATATAGCATGAGCTTATGTTTTTTTTTTTCCCAGCTTCGGTTAATCTGTTCTTTTTTTTTTTTACATATCCCGCCCGCCCCCTTCCCCCAGGACTTTGACCATCACTGTCCCTGGGTGAACAACTGCATCGGGAGGCGCAACTACCGATACTTCTTCCTGTTTCTGTTCTCACTGACGCTGCACATGATCTGCGTCTTCACCTTCGGCCTCGTATACGTCCTGCACCACATGGAAGAATTATGGCAGCTGCACTGCACTGTCACGTATCCTTACAAGCGCACAGTGTGTGTGTGCAATCTATGCGTGAATGGTCTAATTGATAATAACAATAATAATAATAATAATAATTGATAATAATAATAATAATAATAATAATAATAATAATAATAATAATAATAATAATAATAATAATAATAATAATAATAATAATATTAATAATAATAATAATAATAATAATAAAAAAAGCAGCTTTTCCTGAACAGCATATCCAGCGTGGTGGTGATCAGTATCGCGGGGCTGTTTCTCCTCCCGGTTCTGGGGCTCGCCGGATTCCACCTGTACCTGGTGTCCAGAGGGCGCACCACAAATGAACAAGTCCGTTTTATATCACGAAATGAATTCTTCTGGTCTTCGTCTCATATGTGTATAAACAGCATAGCTCTAACATGGGGATATGTAACGTTCCCACAGGTAACCGGGAAGTTTCAAGGTGGAGTAAATCCTTTCACACGAGGTTGTTGTAGCAACCTGGAGTATCTGGTTTGCAGTCCTATCTCTCCAAAGTGAGTTGGTTTCCTATTTCTACTTTATCTTTGGGTGTTTTCGGGAAACCCTAAAAGCGCACCGCCTGCTTCTTTGTTGTCCATATTCTCCCGACACCAGGTACACAGCGAGGCCCCCTAAGAAAACCGTCGTCCATATACAGCCTCCGTTCCTGAGAGCAGGAGTCAACAAGCAGATGCCAGTGAAACCCAGGGACAATGGGATAGCCAGACAGGATCTCCTAAATAAAGTACGCCATCATGAGGCGAGCGTCGGGGAGCACGTTTTTAGATGATACGGAATTTAACCTCTCGCGATTCCCTGTTGCAGACCTCAGTCGGTGCCGTCGAGCTCTCGGACATCCGGCATCAAGCCTCAACTCCGCCGCCACTGCCGCCCAAACCGGACCACGGCCTGCTGAAAGGCCACCTGTCTGCCATGGATGGTACGATGACAAATAAACACGGGCACTGTAGTTTATTTTCAGTCCAACACACACACTGTCCAGTAAACGGCGGCCGGTGTGTCACATTTGTATTCATCCGAAACAGAACATAGTCCCCAACAAATGCCCCCCTTACCTGGTTGACCAATATTAACTTAAAACAGTGCCCTGCTCAGTATTGATAAAAAAATAAATAAATGTTAATTCAGAACCAATGTGATTTAGGATTTTCATGGTTACCGTTGAATGCAGAAGTTGTATATTACATCACCTCAGCCTCAGCATTGCTGGATTGTACTTGTTGATTTAGTCTATTATTAATCCCACGGTGACGTTTGTTTTTGCAGAGGCTGGACATCATCCCAAATCCATCATCCCTGTATCCATTCCCACTGTGCCACAGCTTCGGCCAGTGCTGGAGGCCATTTCCAGAGGATCCTCTCCCATTCCGCCGGAGCAGGTGCTTTTCACGCTGATATCATTTCTTATTAGACTATAGGAGGTGTGAGCCTTGCTGTACAATGTTTTTGGTTTGATCGGTAGCCGATGGACATTTGTGTCTGTTTTGTTGTTGTTGCTTTTTTGCTGTTCAGTTGCTGAAGACCTCGGACCAGCAAGGGAGCAACAGAAGCCCCGACCTGCGCTCCGAGGCCAGAGGAAGCCCCGGCAGAGGAAGCCTGAGGTCGGGCCTGCCCGGCCAGCCTCCGCTCCACACCAGCACGCCCTCCGGCTCCCTGCAGCTCAACTCTCTGACCCTCAGCTCCCGCTCGCTCACCCTCAAACACGGCAACCGGCACGGCAGCAAGTCGCAGCTTCCCGCCGTGCACGCCGACGGTCTGGGCATCCTCTCCTCCGGCCTGCTGGGAGGCCACGGCAGCGGCAGCAACAGCAGCAGCAGCCTCTCCTACGATAACGTCCTCAACCCCGCGGACCCTCAGTTCCTGGCCCAGAGAGGGGTCCCCCCGGTGGGCTACCACCACCCTCACTTCCTGACCCTGGGCTCAGGCGGGACTGTGGCGCCGCGTTCCTTGCCTCACACCTACAGTCCCGTCCTCGTTGGCGTCAACAGACAGTCCCCTCAGCCTCGGGACCCCTCGCCCTCTCTGCAGGGCCTCGCCTCCCGGGACGCCTCGCCCTCCTTCCAAGGTTTCCTGCAGAGGGACCATTCTCCTGCGTTCCATGGACTTATGACGAGAGACCTCGCCACCCAAAGTGTCTCGTCCCGAGACGTCCCCCCTCCGGGTCTGTCCGTGCGCGACGTGACCTCTCAGGGCCTCCGCGACCTCGTCCCGCAGGCCTCCACGCCCCCGAGGTCAGCCGCCGCGCGCTACGACAACTTTTCCAAGACCATCATGGCGTCCATCCACGAGCGGCGAGACGTGGAGGACAGGGACAGGATGCTGCGTCTCCAGGCCCGATCTCAGGCAATCTACGGCGCAGACATGGGCATCTACGACATCCCCAGCAGGCGGAGCCTCCCACCGGAGAGCGTCCGACCCCCGGGCTCCCGCGGGCCGACCCCTCCCGCCTACGGCTCCAGGGAGTTCCTGATGAGCACGGGTATCCTCGGTTACGGCCTGAGGACCTCGCCCCTCTCCAGCTCGTCCACGTCGTCTTTGACCCGAGGCCCAAAGACCTCCAGCTCCCCTCTGCAGAGCAGCAGCAGCAGCAGCCTGCAGAGCAGAGGCCGCTCCACCTCTCCGGGCTACTGCCCTCCGGACAGACAGACGCAACCTCTCCCGTCCTCCACCTCCACCCTGCCCCGTCTGTCCTCCTCCCACGGCCCCGCCTACGCTTCGTACGCCACCACCAAGCGCTCCTCGCTCCCGTACTCCTCTGAAGGGAAGGATTCGTTCGCCATGGGGGCCCTGAAATGAAGAAAAAAAAAATACCGTATTTCTGTCCGGTGGTGCGAATGAATCATCTATGCAGTGTTAGGCTCAGATTTGCCAGCTCCTACGTGCTTTGTAAACCAGAGGCCGTTTGAGACGTTTTCCTGTGTGTGTGTGTGTGGGGGGAGGAGCGACGGATAAACTTAGACCTGTGAGTTTGACCAAATGTGAGAATCTCAGGATAGTTGTGCCTCCTTTTACGAACAGCGCGAGCTCTGCACACACGGTCACAGTCGAAGGAAACATGCGAAGAATACAGATTCACATCACCTGTACGTGTTTTGATAATTGACATGATCTAATTTGTCTCCTGCTGGGAACGAAACCCCTATTTATCGGTATTTTGTAGCTGTTTATACGATTAAATGTATTTTGTAATTTTCACATATGGTTCTATGGTTTTTGCGCCAACGGCCGCCGGTCGGTGGGGGCATCTCCACAGCGCGAAAAACCTCTGAAATATAAATGCCATATAAATGGAAACGGTGAATAAGGGCTTTACATATTTAAAGCATCTGCCTCTCTAAGCTGCAGGAGGAAAATGGTGTTATGCTCATGATCAATCGCTCCCACCCCCCCCACCCCCCCCACCCCCCCAACACACACACACACACACACACAAATCAAAAGAGCGTTTTAGCTTAAAACTCCACAGCTGTTTTATGAGTCTATAGTCGAAATGTGCTTTGACACAGCTGCTACCAGGCAAACGTGCACACAGTTGTGTGGCAGGGAACGACAGCTGGGAAGTGAAACTACGACCACTCTATGATCGCATTTGGGAGTTTAGACAAATGATGATTTACTGCCTCTGCAATGAGAGTCTCTGCAGTGCGTGGCGCCCTCTAGTGGACACATTCAGACGGCGGCGATGCAGAAAACAGCTTATTATCAATGTCCAGGGCTGCTGCAAGTAATGGATCTGAGGAAACTCTATGATGTTCTAATTTGCAGATAAGTTGTTATTAAGTACAGTATTACATCTTATATTGTGAAAAACACATTAAAATAATGTGACCCCCAGTGTATTTACAGTAAATGTGGACTTGGAGTTTTACATTTTCCAGACAGCAACTAATGTCAGCTCTTGTAGCTGGCCTGCATTTTGGCCTGCAGCAGGATGCGAAATCAATGTTTTAGTTCCACCGGGAACTTATAATTACCGAGTATAAAATCTCTCTCAGCAGACCGGTAAATTCAGCAGGTTGTGAAAAAAACAAAACAAAACCAAAAAAATAATGACACACTCGCACGGCCTTAGTTACAGACCTGACAAGTGCATTGTGATGCGGAGCATGAACAATAGGAGCCTCTCGGTGAGATGTGCCAGGGAGCGAGCGGCTCAATGTAAACAGCTTTGCTCGGTAGTCATCGGAGCCGTCGCACATGTCAGAATTGTCTAACAAGATTGCAGATTGTGTTACACGGTCTTCTCGCCGAGCAGACTGTGAAGGCGACGGCGACTCAGAGGAGCTGAGGACAGTGGAATTATCCGAGCCCAAGAGGGATGTGAGCAGTCTGCCATTTATTTAGGCTCACGTGACGCGTTTGTGAGCAGTTGTATTGAACTTATTCAGTGTGTTTTCGGTTTTCAACCTGATTTTAAACTCACTTCCGTTTAAGTCAGGTTGAAAAACCTTCGTTAAACTCTGTCACACTGAACTGTGTTGGTCCCTGCCGCCCTTCTACTTCTACTAAGACTCTCTCGGTGTTCTGTTGACTGTAAGTTGTTTCACCCTCCATCCAATTGGAAATAATGTTTTTGTTTTCCTCCACAACACTTTGTTTTCTCCAAATTGGGATCTCATGCAGATTGAATACTCTCCCTTTTCCTCCCTCTCTCTCTTGCCACTTGACTTGTTCACACAAACGCAACTATCGGCGCATAAGTAAAGTAGTGCCCTTTCTGAACCCCTCTGATATGGCCAAGACGGATCTGACCTTTGAAATTAAATATAATGATTTATTTTTTTTTAATGAGCAGTAATTAGTGCTCGGCATAGCACACACACACACACTCCACGAGAGGCCGCGACTCGTTTTACATCCAGTAGCGAGTGAGGCTTCATGTGAGCAGGATGGACTGGTGATAACCTCTTGACCTAAGCTGATTTTATTCTAATAAGTCATTGTGTCGCGTAAATCTTTCGTGATGCGCCCTCAGAAGCTGCCGACTGACCCACATTTGTTGCCACTGACTCTCTTCTTTATCAGTGGGTGTACTCTCTCCCTCTCTCTCCCCCTCTCTGTCTCTTTCTCTCGGCTCATTGATATGCCTGATCATCAGAGGCATCGCTGAACTGGCGGATTGTCATTTTCAGCTGCAGTGTCACTGATGCATTTCATTTCCCCCCTGGGCTCTCTGCTGGTGTGATTGAGCACTTGCCGCGTTGACACTTGACAAAGATGGGATGGATTAATGGCAACTCTGGCTTGTTGCTGCCCGGTGTGTGTCTTTGTTTGGGGGGGGGGGGTGTGGGGGGGGGGGGGGGGGGGGGGGGGGGGGGGGGGGGGTACAAATCACATTTAGGCTACATGTGTTGTCGTACCTCTGTCTTGTTGTTCCTATTGGTGGCTGAGAGGTTGATGTGATATGCCTGATCATCAGAGGCATCGCTGAACTGGCGGATTGTCATTTTCAGCTGCAGTGTCACTGATGCATTTCATTTCCCCCCTGGGCTCTCTGCTGGTGTGATTGAGCACTTGCCGCGTTGACACTTGACAAAGATGGGATGGATTAATGGCAACTCTGGCTTGTTGCTGCCCGGTGTGTGTCTGTGTGTGTGTGTGTGGGCGGGGGGGCGGGGTACAAATCACATTTAGGCTACATGTGTTGTCGTACCTCTGTCTTGTTGTTCCTATTGGTGGCTGAGAGGTTGATGTGAAAGTTGTCTCTGCCATTGTAATATAACTGCAAATTAGATAGACTAGTATGCCTGCACCTCACCAAAACGTGTTAAAATGCTCGAATGTGGAAACCAAGGGTGACCTTTGTCTTCTGAAGCCGACTCAGTGACCTTTTCTGGCATTTCCAGCGTTTTCTTTCTTCGCAAACCGCGCGGCAGCGCCATCTGAAATACGAGCGGCATTCAGGGCGCCGCTGGCCCCCGTTTCCCCCCCGTAAATGTTTTGCCAATGCGTTAAATTGAATTAGCCTCAGCCGCACATGCCAGCCTGAGCGGAGCAGAGGTGGGCAGTGCGGGGGCTTAATTAGGGCAACACTCCATCTGTGTGGCAGAGACCACAGGAGAAGGACGTGAGAAGTGCCCTGCTGACCACCAACCGACTGTGTGGGCATCCCATAATGCAGCAGCATACACACTGTAATGCAATGTGTCTGTGTTATGGTGGGTGCTTGTTAACAGATCCTGTGTATTCCACTGGACTGTGCAGCCTCTGCTCACTCCAGTCTATATTTCGATAATGGGCAACAATAATTATATCCATCTCTGGCACATGGTGGAGGCAATTTAGTGTCCAGTTACCGTGGTGATGAAAAAACGCTTCATCATCTGTACAGCAACAAAAAAAGCTCCGGTTCCAGAATCTGTGGCCAGATTTGCACATTCATACTCCTCTCTTTCTCGGTGAGGCAGGGATTATTCCTGCTTTTCACACAGCGTAAAATGTGCATGTGTGGTTGGGGGGGGAAAAAAGAATACCCGAGAGTTTCACCAGTCAGCGCAGTTATCTTTGAACCACACAGACGGATCACCGGGAAACAGGAGAGGAGAGAGCAGCAAATCAAGGTGGCAGACGGTTACATGAGGTTAATAAAAAAAAAAAAAAAAAAAAATAGAAAGGGAAAAAAAAAAAAAAAAAAAAACGACATCTCTTTCCAGCTCCAACTTTAAATTCATGTGACCTATTATTAATACTTCCGCGCACATGCTCGGCTTCCGCCTCCTTCATTAAAGAAACCAAAAAAAAAAAAAAAAAAAAACTCCCACATGTGTCAGACGCTTGTGTAAGTCCTTCCGCTCCTCTGCCACAGTGCGAGTTGTGTTGCCCCGGTGTGGTGGGAGACCTCAGAGGCGTTAGTGGAAGTATTTTTTGAATAATCATCTTCTGCCATTCATTCTCCGTACCAATTCAGTGCTCCACCTCCATCCGCCTTGAGTGGTTGCTCACTGTCCATTCTGCAGGTCTCTATTGCACTGTTCAATCAGATTCTGCTGTGAAACATGTATGGATTTTTTTGTTGAACGTATCTCCTCCGCCTGAGGCATATTCAGTGAGGAGATGGAGAAGAGCGGCGCCATGGAGAAAATGTGTGTCACACAAACGCGACACAGAAATATGAATGGAATATTGTCCCGGCGCTCAGGATATTCCTGCCATCAAACGATGCCATCGTGTCGAAAAAAGTAGGTTCGCTCCACAACGCCTGCCTCAGTCGAGGACTGCGTGTGTGTCCCAGAGTGTGCGACCAGGCTCCGACGCAACCGCACGAAAAATCCAAAGCGCTTCACTCGCCATCCCAGCGTGTCCGGGGCCAGGCTGACACCGCTCACGGCAGCGGGAAAAAAAAGAAGAAAGAAGAGAAGCCAATGATGCTATGTGACAGCACACGATGTGACTCATCTGCAAAAAGAAGAAGAAGAAGAAGAAGAAGAAGAAGAGGAGCGAGCAGCTTGAAAGTGGAGAGACACTCGTTAGTGAATGACAGATGTAATGTCTGTGCGGCTGACATTTTGGAACATTGAGTTGAATACACTCACCGTAATGTCTGTGGGCTGTAACCTCAGAAAATGTCAATCAAATCCAACACGAGGCGTTCTGAGAAGAGCAAGGTCTCGTCCGTCCTGAGGAACGTTTTGGGTGCGCGCGCTGAGGTGTCACTTCCTGCCCCCTCACACTGACCCACACCGACTCCCCCGTCCCCGGTGCAGGTTTTCTGTTTCATTAAGCTCAACTTTCGGCAGAACCCAGGTTAGATATAATAACTCACAATAACGCGACACATCCAGTTTTCACAGTGACTCCTTCTCCTTATCGGGAGCGAGGGTTTATAGGACCGCAAGACAAAAACAGTATGTCAATGTAGATAATACGGAATGTGCGAATGCATTATATCCCCAATTTGGAATTTTTTAGTCACAAAATACCTAATCGTGTCAATCCTGAAGTGACCAGGCGCCCTCGTTTTAGTTTTTGTCGTTGTTTTTTTTTTTCATCGCAGCGCTATAGCACAGGATATTTTATTTTTTCGAAATGAAATTTCTTTTCATCAGATTATCAAACAACTCGGTCAGGGACCCTCACCTGATGCTGGTATTTCCCGTTTCATGGAGATTTTCTCCGAGTGTGGAGACGTAGCAGTGGAAGAACCGTAGACATAATCATTTCTGGAACAAATGCATCCGTTTTGGCATGTCAGGAAATCTTTCTAACGTTACAAATATGCTGTTTCACTTGGATTTCACTACGGACAGATCAAAGGCTTTTTTTTTTTTTTTTTCCTTCCTTTTTTAATTAAAAGAGCTGTCTCAAATGCTACCTCCACTCCGCGAGGCGGCACAAAGAGGTTCTCACTTTTTAACTGATGAAATAGACCAGTTATCTTTTGATGTCTGAAACAAGGTCGCTTTCACGGAGATACGAGGTAGAGATTGCACAAAGTGGGGGGGGGGAAAGGGGGAAGAAAAAAGGCCCCGTGAACCAAGGGGGTTAAAGAAACCTTAAAAAAAAACATCGATGTGTTTCCTTGGAAATGACAAACCGCAGGTCACTGACCAGCTGTAGACAAACTAACGTGAAGGAAATACCACAGAATTTCACAATGTTCCAAGGGCAATGATATCAAGAGCTAGCCCTTAAATGAATAAGAGAGATATCTGATAGAGCTCTGGTCGGTGGATTTTTTTGATTTGGATTATTGCTGTCTGAAAGCCCTGCGGGGGAAAACTGGACATTGTCGTATGATTCTTTTTTCTTCTTTTTTTTTTAAAGAAGAAAATCAGGAAGTCACTGGACTTCCTCGAGATTTGCGTGGAGAAGTGGGTTATGTCTCAGATCCACTGGGGTTTTCTTCCTTTTTTGTTTTTGTTTTCTCGCATCCACCTCGAGCACCCTCACTTACGGCGATGTGGTGAACCCAATGAGCCAGGAGCTCACGTGAAAGACATCCATGTGTCGCCTCGAAGAATGTTTGCCGTGACGACGTCTCGGAAAGGCCAGGCGCCCTCACCCCTCGGCCGCTCGCCGGACGTTTCTTCCTCCAAATGACGATGCAGTGCGGCCTGCAGAGTTGTGGACACTCATGGCTGGGCCAGTTTGATTTGTTCGCTGGAGGTTGCACAGTGGAGCTGTTTCTCCGCCCGTGTGCTGCAGAGTGCGCCCCGCACCTTTAGCCGCCCCTCTCCCCTTATTATGCTGCACATGGGCGACACGGGACTGGACTAGAGTGGGCTGCTCTGTGCTCCAGCTGCATCTGCTTGCGAGCCCACAGGGAATGGTGCGTGCGCTTCTGTGTGTGCGTGCACCTGTGTGCGTGCGTGTTCATGCGTGTACCCGGCCTGCACACCAAGGCTGCCAGAAATTATAGAGCACGGGGAGCGCGGGGGGGGGGGTTGGGGTTTGCGGGGCTCTGCACTAACCCCAGCCGTTCACAGGCTCAGCCTCACACCGTTGATTCAGCGTCTTGCTAATAGCGCACACAGTTAACTGCAGCACCGATCAGTGCAGGGGTGCAGTGATGAGAGAGTGGTGCTGGTGTGTGCGTGCGTGTTTGTGCGCGTGTGTGTCTGTGCGTGTAGGTGTCTGCGAAAAACGTCTGTGTTTGCAAGCAAATGTGTGCACAGTGCATTTAGGATGTGTTTGATGGAGAAAGAGAAATAGAGGCAGAAAGAGTGAGAGGGGATGAGGGAGAGATAGAGAGGAGAGGGAGAGAGTGTGGCAGGCAGGCAGGGAGGGAGGGAGGGAGAGAGAGAGAGAGAGAGAGAGAGAGAGAGAGAGGTGTGGCAGGCAGGCAGGGAGGGAGGGAGGGAGAGAGAGAGAGAGAGAGAGAGAGAGAGAGAGAGTGAGGGAGAGATTGGGAGGGAGAGAGGACATGTGTTAGTAGGAGCTGGGAGGAAGGATGGCTGCTCAGGTTTGAACTGCCTCAGATGCTCAAAGGCAGAGTCCAGGCTCAGATTTAAGCAGAGGCAGAGGAGTCTCACTGGGGGACGCATCTTGTTCATCATCTGAGGGGAAGCAGAAAATATTTGGAAATGCCGGCTGAAGTGAAAGAGGTAAGTGTGTTTGTGTGTGTTGGAATGGCTCTATTTGCTCTGTACCCTCCCTCTCTTTTTTTTTTTTTTTTTCTTTTTTTTTTTTTCTTGCTGCTGCGGAGAACTGAAGCTCTGCTCTCTGCCTCTGTCATGATGAATGGAGCAGGCATCAGTCGCTTCACCTCCTCCTCGCCTCTCCGCTGCAGTCTCCTTGTGTGCATGGGGACATGACGCTCGCGTCTTCATCAAGTGTGTGCGCGTGTGTGTGTGTGTGCGCGCGCGCTTAAACGCGTGCACGCCCCACGGCTGTGCGTGTGTGCAATCTGCATAGGCAACCTTATAAAGGGGGGGGGGGACAATCTGTGATTGGATTATGAGCAGAGGTTGTCCCCGCGGGAGAGGGGGGGGAATGGTGCGCACACTCTGGTAACTGTATTGGCGTGATGTATCAGAGACACATTAAATCTGACCATGCAGTATTTAACTATTTGAGGATCAGAGAATAAGGAGGAGGAGGAGGAGGAGGAAGAGGAGGTGGCTGCGATTAGAAACTTTGCGAATGCCTATCTTGCTCTCTGGATCGCTCGAATGACTATTTGCTGTGATCCGACCAGCCTGGTCGCGTTGGGGGCAAACAATGTGCATTGCATAACGCACAGCACCGGTGTCTTCTGCAGGAAACGAGGCCGCAAAGGGGAAGAGTCCTTTTCTATATCCAATCTGTCCTGTCGTTGCCGTGTCGATTTCCCCAACGCACGGCGACACATTCTGCCGATCAACAGCGAGCAACGCGACCGTGTCCCCGGACTCCACAGAAAGCGGAGGGGCAGATGAGTTGTGACAAAGTTGTGACTAATGTCTCCTGACATCGGTGGGCTGATGTCATGTTTTATTATCCAGTGGCAGCGCCGCTCCTTCTGTGCCCACAGCCCGATGAAGGCAAAAGCGCAAAAACTCATTTAAACTCAACTCGGATTGCTGCGAGAACAAAAAAAAAAAAAAAAGAACTCGACCCCACTGGGTTTAATTTGCAATTGAGATATCCCGTTTTTTTTTAGTTTATTTATTTTTTCCCTCCGTGAATGGGTCTCTGAAGTGGAGTTTGAATCGGGGCCGGTGTGTGTCGTGCCCTTGAGCTGGGTCGCCGCACTCTGACCTCACTCAACGGCACAGCAAACCCCGTGTTCTCCCAAAAAGAATACCCTGTGAGGTGACGGGGACACGATGCTGAATTTCACCGAAAGCAAAGTCAGGTTCCAAATCGTCATCTTGACCTATTTGGCTCTGTGAGCAGGCCGAGTTAGTGATGGTGCAGTGAGTTATTTAAATGAGCTTTGACTCAGAGCGGCCCCGGCCTTCCCTGGAGCTGGAATCAGACGGGGACGGCACGCGGGCCCCCCCCCCTACCCCCCGTCCAGCCTATTATCATCCTCCGAAGCCTTCATCAAGCAGTCTGCGGAGGACAGTGGGTGCCCTGTCTGTCTCTTGGCCGCGCGTTCATCGAGGTCCCGCCTGACAATATCCAATCAGCCTCCCCCGCCCCCCCCAGGGGGTGTTGATACCCCGGATCATCTGCCCGCTGCCAATCTCCGACCCTTTCATCCCCTCTTCCCCCTCTGACACATTTCGCCCATGAGAATTTTGCCCTCGTGTTTTGGTGGGGTGTTGGGGAAAAAAGTGAATCCCCACACAGCTGCTCACTGCAGCCTGATTTCATGCCGACGAGTTGAGTTGAGCTCCCGGGAAGTTGTTTCGGGGGTGAAGATGGAGCCGCGCGCCGACGGCGCGTGCGGAGGGGACATTCTTTACTTTGTATCGCACACTTTGATCTCGGCACGTCCTATTATGTCTGCACCAGTGTGATTAAAAAATCCTGCCCGATTATATACAGCCGAGTCACTTTATTTATTTTTTCTTTCAACGAAAATTAATTTGGAGCATGGACGAGCATTTCAAGCGATAAAATGGGTCATTAATGATGCAGTGGAATTGATCCCCTCCATAATAGAACCTTTTAATTATAGTCTAATGTTTTAATGGGTTGTTGTGCCTGGTTGTTTTTCCTTCGATTTTTTCGAGAAATTCACCTTCTGTGACCGGAAGGCCTTCGTGACTGAAAGAGGTGCGTGTCGGAGAATAACGTATTGATTGAAATCACCGGTGCGAAATTTGAGGCAAACACACCAAAAGGATCACAACTTTTTGGAAAAACTCCGAATAAACATAGACAGACATTTTCAACCAGTCCAGTTGCCTACTTGACTCGCACTTGATAATGCTCTGAAGAATGTCGTGGTTTGGGTTTTATTTTGTAGTTGACCCCTGCTTGTATTTATTGTCACTTTGCCTTCTGACCTGATTACCTGCCTGCCCTTAATGTGTTACACCTTTGTCCATTTGTTTGGCGTGATCAGTTGTGTAGCTTTGTCGTCGTTCCCTGCGTCCCCAGTGGTTTTTTTGGTGGTGTTTGGATTTTTGGGATTTCCTTTCTTCTCCTGCCTGCCTCCTCCTGCACCCTGTAAGTTTGTTTCTGAGACGTCTTGTATGTGTGTATTCCTGCCCCAGTGTTTTTGCCATTCTTGGATTTTTAGGGGTTTTAGACGGGTAGCTCTAAGCCTGCAGTTTGGGTTCCTCCTTGCTAGTAAATAAAACTTAATTTAAAAAAAAAAAAAAAAAAAAAAAAAAAAAAAAATGTATTATGTCATGACTTTCTGCAATCAAGGATAAAGGACATGACTGAATACAACCTGTTAAATAAATTAATTCAGTTTTGTTTTCTGAGTGACGCACAGCCAACAACAGTCGATGAGCCATAGCCCAGTACTGAAGCTTGGTTAAACTCCCCGATCATCGCAATGGATTACTGGAATACTGCATATAGGAAATAATGTGCTTTGGCTGAGCTGCCGATATGGAAACAAAGGATGAAACGGCTATTGTCGTTGTTTCAGAGCTTTGATTTGATCACTTAACTGAGTAAGAATGCTTGCTGTCCACAAACACAAAGCCGCAATAATAACTGGGTTTTCTTTGTCCAGAAGCAATAAAGCACAGCGACTGAATATCATTGAACACCACATTGGGAAGAAAAAAAAAACAAAAAAACTGCGAGATAAAAGTCGTCTCGCAATCGTGAGCATTAAACAGATTTAAAAGCTGAAGAGATTATTGGAGTAATGGAGTTTTTTTTTCTTTCCACGGAGTCCCAAATATAAATATGGTAGATTTCCAGTAAACGCTTTGGATAACCCCGATCCTTCAGTGTTGTACTTCAGAATTGGAGGGCGGTGTCCAACTTGTGCGCATCATTCGACGCGGATTCAGCAATTCGTGTTGCAATTGTGTGATAATGGAGTGGAAAATCTGCGACTAAGTGTGCTCACAACCCAGCGCCGAGTGCAGCTTCTCCATCATGTGTAGGCCGCCTCAGTGACATGGCGTGTTGTCCCAGCCTTGTCCCCTCGTCATTTTTTCCTCATTTGTGTGTGAGGCAAACACCATGTGCATAATACCCGCGCGAGATGCACGGCGCTGCTCAGCAGCAGTGTCTAAATCATTTCTCGACGGGCGCGTGTGTGTGCGTGTATGTGCGTGCGTGCGTGCGTGGTTTTTTTGGAACAGAGTTCAGAGATTCCTCCTCCGCTGTCTTTGCTCCAGGAGGTTAAAGAGCCCACTCTGGATAATAACCCGTCTGCTAATGAGGAACTGGACACGCCCACCTCCATCGCCTCCGTGATGACCTCGGCCAACGACAGCTCCACGGAGACCGACACCCCGCAGCAGACGGACACTGAGGTGACGTTATGTTTGGTCCCCACCCACTGACTTCTTACAGTTTGATCATAGACTAGAAAGAAGTCATTTGCCAGAATATTGTGCAATCATCACTATTTAGAATTATCAATCGGGCATGTGATATTGATTCATTTAGATCACTGTAGCTGGCAAACGGAGTGATGAAGTAATATGTTAATGAATTGGAAAAATGTTTCAACATTAAACATCAAATTCAGTTATCGTAATCAATGGGTAATTTATGTATGTATTAAATCAATTGGGGAAAAGGGATAATAATAAAAAAGCACCACCAGCCAATTCTTTTTCAAGGGACTAAGGGACAGTGAAGTTTCACTAACACTGAGAGTCAAAGGACGCCAATTTGCCTTCTGGGCCAATAACAACATAGAGTTTAATGCAATTAGTATCTACTTTGTTGAATTTCTACATTTCTATCAGCTTTATCCTCAGGACAACAAAGTCTGCTCGCGCTCCGCAACTAGAGTTAAAATCAAAATAGCAGACTAACGGAGACAATTACATTTCCTGCAATTTACTCGGCTTCGAAACAGTGGCTGGACCTCAAGTTGTTTCATCAGAGTCCAATCTAAACCCGTTTTCAGCGAGGGGAATTCATTATCCTTTGGCTGGAAAGAATAATTCATAATTTGCCGGTGGCTCGCGAGGCCAGAGAAGGGCCGCAATGTTGATGGCTGATCATCGCTGTGAAAAATGAGCCGGGATGGGCCAGACGGTTTAAATGTGAAATAAACACACAGAATAGGAAACAGAAACATGTTTGGTCTATTCCAGCTAAACGAAGACCAAATAGTTGGTGCTCTGACTGTGAACACACCAATTAGGATGGCGTCCGCGGGGACAGAGGAAAACCTGGGGTTTAAAAGACTCACAGTGAGGGTGACTATAGTTGTGGTTGCAGGAGTCCAAGGCCGCGGAACAAGAGGGGGGACAGGTTCCGAGCGCGATCCAAGAATCCTCCGAGGCACGACTCGAGGGTTTCCTGACGTCACCCGATCTGACATCGACTCCCGTGGTCAAAGATGAAGCTCCTGTCGATCGACCCACTCCTGAGGCCAACGCTGAACCCACTGAGTCCCTTGCACCAACCACGGCGACCCCGGCGGCCCCGCCGCCTCAGGCCGCCCCGCACCCGGGGGAGCCGCTGAGTAATCCAGACAGCCAGAGCCGAGTGTACACCCTGCCCGACACGTACAGAGGCATCGGGGGTGACCTGTGTGCAGGTTACGGGAGCTTATCGCGCGCCTCCCACCACAGCTACTGGCCCGCCAAAAGCTTCCAGCCCGGGGCTCACTACACCTTGCCCTTCCTCAGGGACAGCTACGCTCCCGCGGGACTCGGCGCTCAGACGGAGGAGGGAGGCCCCGGAGAAACCCCTCTGGACATGAAGCCTGCGGACCACCCACCTGCCGGTTACGCAACGCTGGGGGGGGTCCACCAGTTCAGGCCCATCACCACCATGGAGCTGCTCCGAGAGCCCTCGAGAACCAGGTAATGGGGTTTCAAGGGCTCTTTGTGGTTCCTCGATTTAGTATCTAATATTAGAAAGGTAGGTTATATGTTTGTTTCTGTCACTCGGTCACTACACCCTAAAGTATAAAAATATTTTCAAAATATATTTCTATGTAAAATGGCAATTGTCCTTGGAGACAGTTTCATACAGAGTCTATTAATTTGGGGTCAATTGTTGACCTCAGTCACTGAAATATCAATAATATTTTCTTTTTTTTTTGTGAAGAAAGCCAAAGAAAAAAAAGCCTTTACCTTTTTCATCAGGAGCAGAAATAACAAACTATTCACATAAGTTCCTGATGAACACAGCTATCTTTTAGGGTAAAGGTTAATATTTAAAAAAATAAATGGGCATAATAAAAAGCCAAAATGTGTTTTTTTGAATAGTGAAATGTCAGTGATTCGGGTGCCGCAACGAGGCAAAAGTCAAATGTGGCCCTAACAAACCCATCCAAACAAAGTACAGCTCAACCCTCAGTCTATTTTTTGTTTTCCACAGATGACTCGCTGTGATTATAACACATAATAACCTTTGCAGTTTCCCAAAGCATAGCCACCTTTAAACTGCGCCTGCCAGGGGAGCCTGGACAATAGAAAGACAGATGGACACCAGTTAAGTAGCAGGTGGTGGTATCAATCAGGCGCAGGCTGCGGAGTCAATAAATAAGGAGGTTTTACCTGTTATGGCCTGCCACAAGCTTTTCCTTAGCCCGTATAAAGTGACAGATCTGTTTACCAAAGATACCGCTCCCCGTTGCATTCTGTTAAACTCACCAAAGCTCGGTCAATTAGACTCCGCTCCTTTCATTACAATGAACAGTTTGACATTTTAAGGAGGGTGTGTTCACTTTGTGAAGCAGATGAGACCAAAGGAAACCACTCTTTTCACTTTTTCGGTTAATGTCAGATCGATGTTAGGGTGCAAAAACACTCCTGTTCATACTCATCCTTTAAACCACAAATTGAAATATTTTTGCAAAATTGACAAAAATGCTGTGTTTTTCCTTTTCAGGAGGCGTTAACAGTGCACGTTTAGGTTCAGAGAGTGGTGTCAATCTTCTCCTTCCCACTGGACCCAACCCTCAAAACCCATTTATGAGCGTATATGTTCACCCTATTTAAAAAAAAAACAACACACACACACACAAATTAATGCATGACTTTCTCTGTCCTCCACAGAGGTGGCTACGATGACGCCTTCATGGCCCAGCTGGAAGGGAACCTGAATCCCTTCTTCCAGGCCATGTGTCGAGCGCAGACGCTGCAGTTCCCCCACAAGCGCAGCAGCATGGTGAGCCTGGACAGCATCCGCAGGGACCCGCGCTGGAGAGACCCCAACCTGCACGAGGTCATCTCCATGCTCAGCCACCCCATGGACCCGGTCAAGTCCAACGCCGCCGCCTACCTGCAGCACCTGTGTTACGAGAACGACCGCATCAAGCAGGAGGTGCGCCAGCTGAACGGCGTGCCCATCCTGGTCGAGCTACTGGACCACCCTAAGGCCGAGGTCCACCGCAAGGCCTGCGGCGCTCTGCGCAACATCTCCTTCGGGAAAGACCACAACAACAAGATGGCCGTCAAGAACTGTGAGGGCATACAGGCGCTAGTCAGGCTGCTGAGGAAGACCAGCAGCATGGAGGTCAAAGAGTTGGTCACAGGTACTGTGAGATGTCCCCAGCCCTGATACTTTGCAGTGCTTCATTTTATTTCTACAACTTTGCTTTTTGTTTTTGTCTCCCCCTGCAGGCACTTTGTGGAACCTCTCCTCGCACGAGCCGCTGAAGATGTTGGTCATCAACCACGGGCTTCAAACCCTGACCGATGAAATCATCATCCCACACTCGGGCTGGAGGAGAGACTCGGCCTCTCCTTCCAAAATGCAGAGTGCCGAGTGGACCACGGTCTTCAAGAACACCTCCGGGTGTCTGAGGTCAACTCTTAACCAATACCAAGGATGAATTAACAGCTCCTACGAGGGGACATGGTGTGCTCACAGATTTGTTTTTCCGCAGGAACGTCAGCTCAGACGGGGCCGAGGCTCGACAGAGGCTGAGGGACTGTCAGGGCCTGGTGGACGCCCTCCTCCATGCCCTTCAGTCAGCTCTTGTCAACAAGGATACTGACAATAAGGTTGCCCATGATATCTTTTTATCTTTTTATCATTGATTAAAATATGAGTCACCATATGTCGCATCTTTTTGTCACTGAGGGATGCGAAAGTCAGAAACTTTCAAATCCTATTTTCAAATGGGTTTTTAATGATGGACTATGGCTTTTGGATGTACAAGACAAAAGTAGTATTATCTTTACGGCCTGAGTTTGGATATACAGTACAATGTCATTTGATATTGTGTCCTTAAATTGGACCTCTATTAACATTCTTACTGAGCACAGCAAACTAAATTGGTTAGTAACTTATTTCATAATACCGATACTGGTACTTTAAGGTATAATGGCTATAATTACTCCAAAGTATGTGACATTTTAACTAAATTCATATTTTTAATGAGGTCAATGCGATTCGATGTGCAGAAGAAGGCCGTATAACAGTTATGTAGTGTTTTATGGATTTCTGCTGAGTATCATTGATCGAAATCCTTTGTCCCCTTTAAGTCCGTGGAGAACTGCGTCTGCATCCTGCGCAACCTCTCCTACCACGTTCACAAAGAAATACCAGGAGCCGAGCGCTTTCAGGAGCCCCACACCAACCAACTGATGAGGTCAGTAGGCCCCCAAAAGAAGAAGAACGAACCAGAATGTTTCGGCGGGAAAAGGCCCAAAGGTTAGTTGATCATAAATGCTTGTTGTTGTATAGATTAAGAACATTTGTCTTTCTATATATTTCTTGCAGTTTAATGGTTTTAGAGGAAATAGGATTCTATTTGTCAGGTTCAATCCTTTGCTTACTGAAGTTTAAAATTATCCATTTACTTCAGCATGTTCTGCCTTCGAGGGTGGGTCTCGTTTTTTGCACATTTTGTGCCCCCTTTTATGCCAACGAGTGCCTGAATATTTCATCAACCCTATGCAGCAGCAGATAGATTTTTTTTTTCTGTGTAGGAGTGCCAAGTTCCAAATTTGAAAAAAATAAATGAAAAACTTGCTGATACTTTGTTACATCAGCTGTTTGCTGTGTGTTTTTTTTTTTTACACAATTTACCATGCAGTAGGGTTATTGGGGGGTGGACTTTTTGGTTGAGATGAGTAACCTATGTAAGAGACCAGTTCAATGATGGCTGATGTACAGTAATTCACTGCAGCTTCTTTTGTGCTGCAAAGAAAGTCTTAATGGAGAAACGATAAAATGAGCGTTAATTATAATTTATGCTTTTATAGCTTTCCACCAGTGATAGCCTTTCAGAGGTAATTGCACAGAATTGATACTTTCCGCATCGAGCGATATGCCAGTTCCTCAGCACTGTCTCATAGAATAATATTGTATTTATTCTTCTCCAGGCTACTACTCAAATCTTTCATATTGTTCTCTCATTTTTTTATTTTTTTTTTACATTTCAAACCCTATTAACCAGAGGAGTGGTTCAATCAAGGTCAGTCTGCGCGTTATTGTTGAATATTTTAATGGCAGTAATGTCGATGACTCGACACGGTCCAATTTGCTTACATTGTACTGTATGTGTGTACTGACATGATCATACTGGTGATCGTATTTGTGTGCATGTGTGCGTCTGTGATGTGCAGGTTGGAAAAAGGGATTTAAGGACAGAAAATACGCAACATTGGATTTACCAAAACGTACAGAACTAATGAAAGGTATATGATGCCCAAAGGCATAATAACAACTTTACATTTTAGATTTTAGAAATGTTCGCTTACAGTAATGTCACAGTAGCATCTGCACCTGGCTTGTTAGCAACAGATGAAAGGTACATATGAGTTTTCATCATGCATCATTAGCTTCATTCTGCTTTCCGTGTGATTCTATTTGTTTTGTATGCATGACGCTTGCATGGCCTGAAAGAGGAATGATTTAAATTCAAAGCCGCACATCAGCCCCTGCATCACTTGATGAGAGTTTCATTGCTAAATCCCCCTAAAAAGCCCACAAACAAGAAAGGCTAATCACATTATTATCTGGAAACATCTCGAAGGTAGAACGCTAACTCTGGCAGCCGTTTGCTCATGACCTATAGTATGTGCATGCCGCGGATAGATGCGCTTTTTCTGATACTGCTAAGCTATCTTGACATTTTATCGTCGGCTGATGGCGGATTTGAATCATGGATGCACTCCAAATGCAGAAAATGTGTGTGTGGGGGGGGGGGCAGAAAATGTGTGGGGGGGGGGGGGGGGGGGAAGAAGTCCCCTGATAGTACTATAGGGCTGAGAACCTATATGCGTGTATCTGGCCACTGTTGGAACAGAGAGCAAATGCCTCCCACGCTGCAGCCAGTGAATGCAAATCAGAATGACAGGCATCTTACGATCCTGGGTCAGTTTTGCTGTCAGTCGACCAGAGGCCTCTGCTATAGGCACACAACAAGGAAACCTCTGCCCGAGGGCTTTATTCCCCACAGTTTCATTCATCTGCATTTTTCCGAAACAAATCTGCCGCGACCTGTTATCTGCCACCGCTTGAGTGTTCGCCCTGACTTTCTTGGGCCTTCGCGCCAAAGGGTTGGAGCTGCTGTACCAGCCGGAGGTGGTGAGGCTCTACCTCTCCCTCCTCACGTGCAGCCACAACCACAACACCCTGGAGGCGGCAGCGGGAGCCCTGCAGAACCTTGCCGCGGGACACTGGGCTGTGAGTATGGAGTGTAATGGCGACATAGCGATTAGATGCGGCTGACATGACTCAGCTGTCTTATGTGCGGTGTTCGTCAGTGGTCCAGCTACATCCGGGCCACGGTGAGGAAAGAGAAAGGGCTGCCCATCCTGGTGGAGCTCCTGCGCTCGGATGTGGACAAAGTGGTGCGAGCCGTGGCCATTGCCCTCCGCAACCTGGCCATGGACAGAAGGAATAAAGACCTAATAGGTATTTGTCACATTAACGCACACAAGGCTCCACAACCCCCACACTCACCATAACGTCCCAACGCTGACTGCGATCGCAGGGAGTTATGCGCTGAGGGACCTCGTGGGAAATCTCCCGTGTGGGCAGCAGCACCCGGCCAAGAACCTGGAGGGCGACACGGTGGTGTCCATCCTGAACACCATCCATGAGATCATCACAGACAGTCCAGAGAACGCCCGGGCGCTCATACAGGGTCACGCTGTGCAGAAACTGGTGGCCATCAACAAGTCCAGGTGGGTCACCTCTTTAAACTAAAGACTGTATGTCACTGTATTTATTCTGTGTTCAAAACAAAACCATAAGAGGAAACATTGAAAGTGACATATGTCCTTTTTTGAAATACGACAATTGTAGTGAAAAAAATGCATTGGTATTATAAAACTTTTTTTCGAACATATCCGTGACGCAATGGCTCGTGATATTATGAGCAACATGGCCCCCGGGGCAACCGAACATGGATTTTAATCATCGGGACAGTATTGTCTGGGCGTCTCAGTCTTGTTTACCACAGTGTCTGATGATATGTTGTCAGCCAATCAGCGCGAGAGACCAAGGCAGCGTCCCACGTGCTCCAGGCGATATGGGCCTACAAGGACCTCAGAAACACTTTAATCAAGGCAGGGTGGACCAAGAGCCACTTCAAGGTATGTGCGAGTATTCCCAGGTCATTTAAAACTCAACAGCCATAAAAAAATCGTCTGTCTGCTGTAAATAAATGTCAAACTATCCAAAAAAATAAACATGATACATGCTTTGACTAAGATAGTTTGACTTGCATGTAGCGTGTAGCATGTAGCGTCCTCTCGTGTCCTTAACATGATCATCATAATCAAAACCAATGTGTTCTCATTTGTATAAAAACAGAATGTGGAACAGGACAAGATCAAATCCAAGCCATCCCGTGACAATAATCCTCTTTGTCTTTCAAAGCCAACACCCACCGCTGCGTCTAAAAAGTCCAAGGTTGGAAAGCAAGGGGGCGATGACATCACCTTACCACTCATGGACAAAAACCAAGGTCAGCGCGTGGTTGCATGAATTACCCTCAGCAGAATGTAATGAAAGCGTCACCTAAACGAGAAGTGTCCTCTAGCACAGGGAGCAAGAAGGGAATTTTAAACCTACCGTGGTTCATGTCATGTCAGGGACACAGTGTCGGGCGTTTTCAGTCTCCGACCATATTGTTTTGTTAAATAGCCCTAAACCAAATGATGTGCTGCCTAAGTTATCAGCGCGTGGACCGGGCTTATTAGCCGGAGCGGGTGCCTCCCAGAGGCAGAGCAGGCTCACGCATCACCGGTCACATTTCATCTGAACATCATTGCAAAATAGCCCCCCGCTTTTCTCACATCCAGAGCGAGCTCTAGCTAATCCATGAAAAGCAGAGATTTTCTATATGTCCCCTCTCCTTTGTCTGTTTCTCTGTCTGACTATTCAATCCAAAATAAATAGGTGAGTCAGTCTATTTATTAAACGGGCAAAAGGTGATAAAAACCTTGTGTGTGGGTTCCCTAGTGAGTCCTTTTTTTTATAGGAATATAATAAGAATATGTGATTTATTCCAAAGAGAAGGAACTCACCCTCTCAAAAAACCGGTTATTTATTACAGACTCATTTATCATCTGTGTTTTGCCATATTATCGACTTGATACTAATTTATCTTCTTTTTTTTTTTGCTTGCAGATGTATACTCCACTTTAGAGCCGAATGATAGAGTTGGAGATGGAAAGGTGCCTGTTGTGGAAAGAGATGCTCTCCAGGTAATCTGCTGCTTTGATGTCCTGAATACATACATGCATTATTTCTGAACGTCATTAAGACTTTATGACAGCACACACACACACACACACACACACACACACACACACACAAACACATACACACACACACACACACATTAATTAGCATATAGCCTTTAGTAATTAATATTGATGACTGAATTAAAAACATAACCATTATAGCAATGATAAACAGATGCAAGTTTTTTTTATTTATTTTTTAATGTGACAGGTTTGACACTAACAGGGTTTGATATGCAAATAGGCTAACACAGGCATTCTGCATATTTTTCGACCCAGGCAATAAGCGAAAGAAAACACTTCATCCGAGCTGGCAGACCTGCAGTGGGCCTCATGGATAACAAACCTCCACCACTGGACTCATGGGTATAAACACGACAACACAACAAGGCCACTCAAGCCAATCCGATCCTGCAGAGACACTTTCCATTGGTGAAACGCAGATGTGTGACGATTCTTGTGCAGACAGAGAAACCCATTCAGTTCAAAAAAATATTCCTATAACAATTACTTACGGTAAATAATGTGCCAAGCATTTTCATGTAGTATGGCGATCGTTCGACAATAGATTTGATGGATTTTATCATATAGGATGATGCTGTATTGCTGAAACACACACTGGATTACGTATGGCATTTGAAATAGCCTAAATATGCAAACCGATGAGAAACAAGACTCCAAAGAATATATGACATGTACAGTTTAAATGTTACTGCTACACAACTACGAGATCATTTATAGTATTACTAGTTTGTCTAGTTTGGCTATTAAGACCTAAAATGAGGCGTGGACCTAAGGTTGTAGATTCCCCTGAGGTGAGGAAGATTCTCATATAAAATACTTTATAAAATATTTTTTGTCAGTGTTTGAGATCATTAGCACTAGGGCTCCTGTCCACATAGTCTTTTGATGACTATTCAGATAATTTGGAATGAATTTTTCCAGCGACAAAACTATCGTCACATTACGCAGTGCAGTCATCGGCTAAGTGTCTCTATTCCATTTGTTTCATGATAGGCAAAATGAGATTGTAAATGTGTAACTAAGGACTGTTAATATTCCAAATGAGGGCATTTATATTGTAATATTTATTGTAATACCCATGTTATTAATTAAAGGTTATTGATGTGTATTAGCTAATACCAGTAAGTAATCCTACATCCAATACAACTCTGCTTTGCAGTGTGGTCCCTTTTGCATTGCGATGTTGACCGAAAAATGAAAATAAATGATGTGCATTATTTCTCATTTTTGTTAATATTCTCTTTTTGGATTATTGACTTATGTCCTTTATGTCCCAATTTTCTATACAGAAACTAACCGTAGCTCACTCTGCAGCAGTTGTGCCCAGTTCTTTGTAAAAAAAAAAAGAAAAAAATGTGTGGGTTATCAGAGACCCATATGACTATATATATATATATATATAAAAACAGTAATTGGTTGAAAGCATTTTTAAGTGGGATTAAATCCGCCTCTCACTGACCAATGAATATTTATTGTATTTTTAGCAGGCAGAAGAACAGATATTAGGTCTACACTGGCCTCTTGTGGAGATTGCAAAGCATAAATTATACGATACTGTTAATTGGGAACTGATTTCTTGCCTTAAACAGGAGAACAGTCACCTTTTTTTTTTATCTGTCAGAATGATCATCCGCTTATCTCTTCATTCTTCTCTGCTTTCAAATAATCATTTATCAGTCCACCATTATATTCGTTTTTATCTTGGCACTGCGCGTGGCAGTTCTTGAGCCAGCTTGTGATGTTAATTTATAGTCCCTGTCGTGGCATATGTTGTCGTGTGTTTGTCAAAAGAAAGGGATGAATCAAAATGAGACGGTATATCCGTTGAAATTAAGGTCATGGGTTCCTGGCAGGGAGAGAGAGAGAGGAGGGCCCGAGTTGGTTCCATCTCCACACATGTCGGCACAGCACATTGGACAGCGCAGCCCAGCCCTCAGAAGTGGAAGATCAACAAGGGCAAAGCTGTTTTCTCTGTGCCCCCCGAGAGCAACCTGTTGTCCTTTCCAACCAAGGTCAGTCCTCCCTCCAAACGTTGAGCTCTCTGCAAGTAAACCCCTCTCCAAAGGATCCATAAACATCTTCTCGGGCTTCGGCTTGAACTTTGGATCTAAACCTTTGCCGGCCACTCCACCATGACCGCTCCGGTCTCCTGCAACCTTGTCTTTATCCTCTCTCTGAACGCCCTGCTCCTGGTGTTGACTGGCTTGAGCTCGAGCAGTCTCATCAGGTTTCCCGAGAGCCACCGCAGGGCATCGGTCGGCAGGGACGCGGGTGCTGCTCCGCTCCTTGAAGCGGGGGACTTTCTGGGCCAGTTTCTGTCCACCCTGAACCTCACGGTGCTGAGGCCCCAGCCCAGGCCCCCCGCTGCCCGTGAGGAGCCACCAGAGTACATGTTGGAGCTGTACAACCGATTTGCTCACGACCGCACCTCTGTGCCCTCAGCCAACATCGTGCGCAGTTTCAAGAATGAAGGTAAAGCGAAAAACACTTTCTTGCTCAACAGCACAAAAATCTTGAAGAAATGTTCAACAATTTATTTGTGCATATAAAAAAAAGGATATATGAAATTTACATTTTTTTTCTGGTGAGATAGGTAAATCATTTTTTTGACATTACTTAAAAAGGCTTTACCTTTAACAATTTATGAAAAATATGATACCAAATGAACATGGTAACTGTGTTATTGATAGTTTTAACAGCTGTTAGCGTGAGTTTTGATCGTGCCACTGCGTTTAAAAACTGAGACAAACTGATTGATATTTTAATTTCAGATTCCTCCCCGTACAGTTTAACGGCCAGGGCTTTTAGGATATTTCCCCTGCTGTTCAACATCTCCATGCCCCACCATGAGCACATAACTATAGCCGAGCTTCGCCTTTTCACTCTGGTGCGGAAGGCCCAGAGACCATATCCTGGCCTTGACTGCAAGGTGACCATTTACGACACACACAGGGGCGTTGTTTGGACGAAAGAGGTGGGGAAAGAAGGGAGAAGGAGGGATAAAGAAGAGGTGTTGGAGATGGAGGAACTTGTGACGAAGCAAATTCATGCCAGAGATAACAGCTGGGTGTCGATTGACCTGACTCATGTGGTTACGCTCTGGAGGAAATCCGGGTGTGCAGCTCACCAGCTGGAGGTTCATATTGCAAGTCCGGCTACGGTGGACGGAGAGGTCACGCAAGAGGTCACAGAGGTCGAGATCGATGTCGACAGGAGCGAGGAGGGGAAACACAACGCAGTGGTGATTGTGTTCTCTGACGATCAGAGCAGAGAGCACAAAGAGGATAAACAGGAGCTCCTGCAGATGATTGGACACGAGAATGACCTTCCAGAAAACATGGGCCGGAGCCAACAACCTTCCTCGGGGTATGCCGATCACAACACTGGCCACGCTCACCAGGACGACCCGGACAAACAGTCTCTCACGCAACTGCAGTCCAACCTTATCTACGACACGCCTCCCCGAGTCCGTCGCAATGTTAAGAGCGAGCCGTGCAAGAGGACCCCGCTCTTTGTGGATTTTAAAGACATCGGCTGGGACACGTGGATCATCCAGCCCCTGGGCTACGAGGCGTTCGAGTGCAACGGCGTGTGCAGCCTGCCCATGACCTCCGAGGTCTCGCCCACCAAACACGCCATTGTGCAAACTCTGCTGAACTTCAAGAGTCCAGAAAGGGCATCGCGTGCCTGCTGTGTGCCCACGAAACTGGAGCCCATATCGCTTCTTTATCACGATAACAGCGTGATCACGTTCAATCACAAGTACGAGGGCATGGTGGTGGCCGAGTGCGGGTGCAGATAGTCCTCAAAAAGTGATGCCCATCACACGGAGATAGAGACTGCACATTGCACACATCTTCTCATGTGCTTGTTTCCACAAATATCTAGGGTCTCATGCAGAGGTGTGTGAAAGCGCAACTCTGGATTTAGTTGTACATTAGCGATGGACACAAGTTTGTGGTAAATGTTTGTAAATTTGCAATTGTATAAAGGTAAATCCGTTATTATATGAATGTAGAATATAAAGCTCTCAAAGTAATGCTGCAAATCTTAAACGTTCTGGTGTGAGTCATAATAGTTATATTATTATTTAAAGAGAGATTGTAAATTATATCCGTTATTTCTGTTCCCGATGGTATGTTGGAGCTGTGGCTATAGCTTGAAAAGAGTGGGACATTTCTCCTTTTATTTGCTTGCCAGAAAATCCATTCCTGATGGCATTTGATCCGAAAAGGATTTTCATGGTGTATTGGAGCTCTTCGTGGTGTAAAAAAAAAAAACACAACATTTTCGAACCAAATATTGCTGTTAACTGCTGTGAAACCTTTCTTTAGGCCAATCCATTCATATCTTGCTTTTGATTCTCGCACAAACATAAATGTTATTACGCCTGTGAAAATAAAATATCTGAAAAGACAAATACATTCCGCTGAGCAACTTTTGATTGCTTACACAACTTGTTTCCCTGCCAGGTGATCACAGCCCTACCCCACCGAACAACCCTAATCCCCATCCTTCTAGCGTCACATGCCTGTCGGGCCTCTCTCTACCCGCGTCCATGCCATAGCGATAAGAAGGTGTCAGAGCCTGGATTCTCGTAGACCGTCACTCAGGATGAGACGCCACTCCAAGTGGTAGCATTTGTGAGAAGGTGGTGTCAGATTCCTGGTCTCCAACACCAACATGCTCTATTGACAACCCTGCCACCGGGTTGCTCGGTGCCCTCTGAACCCTTCTCACTTCCTTTTTCTGACACGGGCATGCTGACACCCTTATCGAGGGCCACAGGAACGGTACAAATGGAAAAAATACATGTCACATCGTCACCTACCCTGTGCTGTTAACAGTCGGAAGCAGATAACAATAATGGAATAACACCGTGGACCCTTCGAACTTAATGGGATCCTCACTCGGCATGCAGATTTACATAGGTCAAGTGTGCAGGGGCGGAGACATTCACTGACAGCGAGCCAATTGACCTCCCGGTGTAAAACTCTGTTAATTCAGTGGCGTATACCACTGTAAATATAATGTTTTCACCTGAAACCGTCTAATCCTAAAGTTCATGTGTGAACACATTCGTGGTATCTGATGAACACATATATTCTTGATCATCTCACCGTATAAGGGACAGTAAATAATGATATTAGTTATTGTTTCTGAAAAGGCTCAGAAATCTACTAAAGGCCGAGGTCACTAAAGTTTACCTGCTGAGGAACAGAAGAGGACAATATTTTTATTTACTGATGTTTCATTTCCTCTACCTGACATTTGCACAGTCCAGAAAAGGCATTTGCTTCTCTGTCAAGAATAAATCTGAGCAGGTTCATATCATGGCAACTGTGCTCATCAATCTCAAGCAACCAAGTCTTGTTCAGGGGTCACAGGATACAATTTTAAATCAAAAACACATCTCACTGACAGATGTGTAAGTCTGAGAACTTTTTTTTCATGACTATAATGTCACACTATATTGAAGTATATCCACAAGGGGGAGACTTTTTATTACAGTAAAAATTACAGCAAGGGAAAAGGAAGCTGTATTTTTACCAGTTTATTTCTATGGTGACAAGTGGGCCTTTGTGGATGTGTGTGTGTGTGTGTGTGTGTGTGTGGGTGGATTATGATTTATATATCAGAGTTTACATTTAACCACAGTTACGTTCACTAATCCACTGGAGGTCATTTTGTGGGATTCAATGTAACAACTCTGACTCTAATTGGCTTAAGTTTAGTTCAGTTGAATGTAAGTTACATTTAATATTATTTAATCGATTAAAACATACTAAATGGAAATTCATGGTTGTTCATCAAATTTTCAATGAAACGTTTCATTAAAAATGCTCTTAGTGCGGTTTGATGTATTGCGATTTGCATACAGCTGACGTTAATGAGTTGTGTGTGTGTGGACAAACAGCAGGCCACGCCTATTACATTTCACGCGTGCGTGCGCAGTGGGAGCGTCGAGGGTGTTTTTTTGTTTATTTTCCTGCTTTGCTAACCAACAAACGTGCGCTGGTGAATGTGCCCCGTTTTCCCCAAGTTGCAGTAAAGTATAACAACGCTGCAATATTGTTTCGGTCGGTTAATATGCCAGTGTAACGTTTGGTGAGGTGGCGGATTTGGGTCATCTCAGATGAAGGTTAGCCAGCGTGCTAGCGTGAAGTTGATGAATGTCCCCTAGCGTTAGCTGTTAGCGTTAGCTGCCAGCAACCTCGTTAAGGCTGGGCTCTGTTACACCATTTCGATAGCTAAAGACACCCGCTTATCGCCGGATTCCACTTGGACCAGGGCCGTTGCGCGGAGAAATCAAAGTAAGTCCACACATGTGGTGTTTGGTGCTCGATACGTCGCGAGGCTTCTGCTTTCTAAGCTAGCGTTAGCCACACCACGCTAGCTATCGCTGACCGACATTAGCTGGGCAATGACAGCCAGTTGCATGCTCTTAGAAATGTTTCCTTCTATTAAACGAGTGTTTATTTTAACGAACGAGTGTAAGGCATTTAGTATAAAAAGTAACGTGCACGCACAACACCCACTAGTGAGGCATGGTTCAGGTAGATATTTACCTGTCTCTTTATTAGCTGTACACCCATCAGAGCTAATATTGGCTGAAACTACTGTTTAAATTCCATCAGTAACTCCCAACGTACATTCAGTCTTGAATATGTATTGGATGCGTGCAGAAGAAGATGAAATTGGGAAAATTGTCCGTTTCCGTACTATAAAAGTGTTTTGTTTTGCATTTTCGACAATATATATTGGCCACATATGCAGAAGATTACCAGTGAGGTGTTCTGCATGCATGAACGTGAGCATTTTATGCCGTGGTTACACACTTGGATCCGAAGTTAACGTTGTCCTTAACCCATTACATGTTTTTATTCTATGTGTCCTTTGTATTTGTAATATTTTTTTTACCGGGGTTGAATAAAGTCATCTGTATATCTATCGATATTATAATGTCATGTGATGTGTTTTCATTTTACTTAATTGATTGGAGATTTTTCAATAAATCAGTTCACCTTTTACACCTGAACTGAAACCAGGATGAGCCACTCATCACGCATAAGTGCTGTTTATGATATTTTTGCAGGTTTACACATCGGATCTCTGTATGTAAGGCGCATCTCTCTCTCTGTTTTAGATTACTAAACGTGGACGGAATTTAATCAACAATCTTCCCCTCCACCGGTAAAGGCAACGAGGAAACAATCGGAGAGCCTCCCCAGGGCTGAATCCTAAGGTGCGAGATGTCAATCACAAACACTCCCACCAGTAACGATGCCTGCCTGAGCATTGTGCACAGCCTGATGTGCCACCGGCAGGGAGGGGAGAGCGAAAGCTTCGCCAAGCGGGCCATCGAGAGTCTCGTCAAGAAGCTGAAGGAGAAGAAGGATGAACTGGATTCCCTCATCACAGCCATCACTACCAACGGAGCTCATCCCAGCAAGTGTGTGACAATACAGCGCACCCTGGACGGGCGCCTACAGGTGCGGTAGCAAATGTACTGCACGAAGTTGGTGAAGTGTGATGCTAGGAAATCATTTTTGAGAGATGGCACATAATCACATATATGCCTCACTAAATGTCGTTCTCTGTGCTCTAGGTTGCGGGCCGTAAAGGTTTCCCTCACGTTGTCTACGCTCGACTGTGGCGATGGCCCGATCTACACAAGAATGAATTAAAACACGTGAAATACTGCCAGTATGCCTTTGACCTGAAATGTGACAATGTTTGTGTCAACCCATACCACTACGAGAGAGTTGTCTCTCCAGGCATCGGTAAGTGGCTACCAATTCGACCATTTCATTATTTTAGGCCATTGATCAGTGAAGAATGTTATTGTGGTACACCAAAGGATTGTGAAGTTTCATAAATATTGGTTTATTTATTAATTATTACTCAACCCTTTCGAGTGAAGTATTTAAGTAAGCTCTAAAATGATGCTACTTTTTTTTGTGTTTTTTTTGGTCCATTTTTCTACTCTATTGAATTAATATCTAATTTCAAATTTTATTCATTTTACATTTTTATATATTTAACATGTTTTGGTTATGAAATGTTATGATACACTAAACTAGTTTAAAGAAATACCACCCTATTGACCTTCATGCATTTATTTATTTTTCTCCAGATTTATCAGGACTGACACTTTCCAGTTCAGGTAAGGAGGTGTCGGACTTTTATCGTTTGCTTTGCTTGCTTGCTTGCAAACGTTCATCAGTCTTAAACATATTTGTTATCCTCTGCTAGGGCCCCTCATGGTCAAGGATGAATATGACTATGATAACCAGCAATCTCACTCCAGCTCAGAGAGCCACCTGCAGACTATCCAGCATCCACCGTCTCGGCCCGGGCCACAAGAGGCCTTCAGCAGCCCTGCTCTGCTCCCTCCATCGGACAGCAGCACTTCAGCTTCAACCTCGGCTTTCTCTACAATCAGTGCTGGACCCTCAAGTAAGACACTACAAAGGGAATACATTGTGCTATTTTTTTTCTCTCCGTGCAATCACGTTATAATCATTCTGTAATGGCGACAGTGAGAATGTTTAGGTCATTTAGGCCACTCATTTTCTTAGGTAGGTTGACCTGTCCCCATCAGAACTTGTCTTTTTTTTTTGTTTTGGGTTTAAGTGATCCAATAAAGATGTATTCTTAGTTCTTAGCTGAAAGATGGACTACCAATCAAACCTCAAGTTGGCACATATTTATTTGGAATTTATATTTACAGATCCTCCCCCCAACTGGAGCAGGAGCAACAGCTTCACCCCCGCGGTGCCTCAGCACCAGAATGGTCATCTCCAGCATCATCCACCCATGCCTCACACGGGGCATTACTGTGAGCAGTTTTAAGTTTGCACACAAGTTGTCACTGACATTGCTTACATGTATAAAGGGAGTCCAGTCAATCAAGATCTTTTTATTTCACACTGAATTAACCGTCCATCAATCCACCCACTACATTGACTACAAACATCCCTGAATGATGTGTTTGAATATAAATATGTGACAAACCGAAGTAAGATGTGCTGAACGATCTGTGCTGATATCTGAAACTTAATTAATATTAATATTAATATTAATATTGACATTAACTTGCAGGGCCCGTTACCAATGAAATTGCGTTCCAGCCGCCCATATCCAATCACCCTGGTAAGTATCATTTTTTCGTTCATTTCGTTCATTTCGTTCTCGGTGTCACTGTTTGTTCTGAGATTTTTCATTTTTTTCCAGCTCCAGAATATTGGTGCTCCATTGCTTACTTTGAGATGGACGTCCAAGTAGGGGAGACATTTAAGGTGCCGTCCACCTGTCCGATTGTGACAGTGGATGGCTATGTGGATCCATCAGGAGGGGATCGCTTCTGCCTGGGCCAGCTGAGCAATGTCCACAGGACAGAGAACATAGAAAGAGCCAGGTACTCCGCCTCATATTTGGAAGTTGTGTATTTGATCATATTCTTCGCCCAAGCCTAAATCTTTTATTGTACGTCTTTTGGTATTGTGATGAGATAATACAGTAATGTGAAGAGTGTGTGATCTCTCACTTCTCTGGCCTCAGGCTCCACATTGGTAAAGGTGTGCAGCTGGAGTGCAAAGGTGAAGGAGACGTGTGGGTGCGCTGTCTGAGCGACCACGCAGTGTTTGTGCAGAGCTATTACCTGGATCGAGAGGCCGGACGTGCCCCCGGAGATGCCGTTCACAAGATCTACCCCAGCGCTTACATCAAGGTGAGGCCACAGTTCCTGGCTCATACTGTGCAAGTGTACGGGTTTTCCCACTGGCCACATTTGCGTGCACACCAATCATTAAACCATTATGCAATTGAGGCTCCCAGGTGAGTAAGGTGAAGGCATATAGAGCATCGCCTTTCCTTGTATATTATTAAATCAAAGTTTGACCATACCGTATGTCCTTAATTAATTCGATAATTTAACGTGTTGTCGCACGCCATGAGTTTTCAGCCTCGGTCTCGTCCCCCGCCAGGTGTTTGACCTGCGTCAGTGCCACAGGCAGATGCAGCAGCAGGCGGCCACAGCTCAGGCCGCAGCTGCTGCTCAGGCGGCAGCGGTGGCCGGTAACATTCCTGGCCCCGGCTCCGTGGGAGGCATCGCCCCAGCCATCAGTGAGTGTTGCGACTGCTGCACTTTGCCCTCAGCACGTGTATTATTATTATTATTATTATTATTATTATTAGACATTTGGCTTCCAGACTAACATCAGGGACTTGTATGGCTACAGCATAGAGAACACAGACTTGAACAAAGGCTACTTATTCAGCAATCATTTCTCCACTAGACAAACGTCATCCTTTGTGTGCACCATAATTGTATCTTGTCTTTGGACTAAGATTTAGTATTATATGACTCAGCATATTTAATCATCTGTCAGATCATTTTGAACGTGATAGTCACTTTCACTGGATTTCTCTGTGGTGTTATGAAGCTTCATTAACATTTCTGTCCGATTTCCAATGTAAGGGTTAGTGTATCTATTTATTTACACTTCAATTCTGTGGTAATGCAGATGTACATATGTGGCGGACTATATACAATTACTATACAATGCCGCTCCCCCTGCTCATGTTTTTTCATTTAGGAAGCTGTTGTACAACAATTTTGCATGACAATAATGCATTTTAACCTACTAAGCTCTGCATGAGGAGTATGAGCATCTACAGTGAGTATATCCTATGGGATTAAGTTATTAGCCAGCGTGGACAGTGTGACCTTATCTGAGTGGGAGACTTGTCTCGCTGAGAGCAGTAGTACTTTTCGACTTAGAAACCCATGTTCCAACATTTACTACAACAGTAAACTCAGCTGACATATCTCTGGTGAGGTTTGACCTATTGTGCCACATTGATCTGAGAGTGGCTGCGTGTAACTCCCCTGCAGGTCTGTCTGCTGCTGCAGGCATCGGGGTGGACGACCTGCGCAGGCTGTGCATCCTGCGGATGAGCTTTGTGAAAGGCTGGGGGCCCGACTACCCTCGGCAGAGCATTAAGGAGACACCCTGCTGGATCGAAATCCATTTGCACCGAGCTCTGCAGCTACTGGACGAAGTTCTGCACACCATGCCCATAGCCGACCCGCAGCCTCTTGACTAGGTCGAAAGACCCCGATTGTACAAAACAAAAACACACAAGAAAAAGAATTGACTGTACTTTTAACAGATCACTCCACCTAAAAGGCCTGGAGCACCGAAGGAGGACTGAAACTACAGGGATGTAGGAGTAAGGACACAGAGGCTGGTAGCACACTCCCAAACGCACTGCTTTCAGACGCAGTGCTGTGAGAAGTCGCCGATATACTGAATTAGACTCCAGGTTTGTATGTTCAGTGACTGCCAAACTACATCTGGAGGAGCATGCGAGTCACACCGGGAGAGGGGATGTAGCGCGGTGAAACATGTGGCACAAGAGGAGGGGCGCGTTAAAGGAAGTCACTATTTTTGACATTGTTCACCGCCTGGAACGGTATAACAATGTGTGGTGAACAGGGCTGCTGCATGTTTTTTTTGTGTGATAAGGAGAAAAAAAGATCCCACTGTTATGAGGTAAAGAATGTGTCCACACTGAGATGAAAAGATGCAAAAAAAAAGTTAAATAATAATAATTATAATTAGATATTATATAATAAACCTCTGTTTTGGCACAAAAAAAAGTGCAAACAGAAAATGATTATATAGTGTGCTTTCAGTGTGGACATCTTCTGTATTTAAGATGCTTGGTGACCCTGTAATTGATCGACATTGTTTACATTTGAACTGCGTAGTAATTGAATTCACTGACTCAAATTTGATTTCAGCTGGTGTAACACTGCCGGGCCAGTCCTCCTTCAGTGGCTCTCTGGTGCTGATATGGCTTTTCATGTAAGTGGATTTTTTTTCCCTCCCCCCACTTGTAAATCAGGACATTTACCTGAAATCATCTTATTCATTATACCTTTTCCTGTAAAATATTAACCATTTTTTGAAATCAAAATCTGACGGGCCCCTGATGTTGACGTTCTTTGATTTATATACCCATTTTAAATAGTTTTTAATAATGTGAAGAGAATTTAAATGTGCCCATTTATTTAATTTTTTTTTAGTTTGAACTTTTTTAAAAATATTACCTGTATTATTCCTGCACCAATCAAGGCTGTTGAAGCATTGAGAAGTGAGGTTTTCTACTGAAGTTTTCCAAACCCCAAATTGAATGGAAATTAGAAAATATTTTCAAAACAAGGGGTTATTATATACATCTGTGTAATGTTATAATGAATCGTCAATTTTTTAATTAGATGCCTATAGTGTCCATTAGCACTTTATTAATTTTCCTATTTTGTCTTGTTTTTTTTTTGTCACTCGTGCGGTAAATCGTATCAATATAATATCTTAGTATAGTGAAAAACTCTAAATTTTGATGGTTTAGTAAAGGATACATTTGGACGCAACATCACCTTAAATTTGCTGAACTCCGCCCATTTCAATTTGACTATAACGCATACTGTAGACGACAGCTGAGGGGAGGAAGTGAGGATTGAACTGTGAGAGGAAGTTTAGCCATAATGATGCCAAAAATACCCATTTAAAAATGAAATGGTTATCTCACTGCAGTCATATCAGTGTTAATGTTGCTTCGAAAAGCTTGTTTATCATCATCGACGTTTAGGTTTTGCTCAGTACTATTCAAAAAAAAATATTTTGGTATTTGGGGCTCTGTTTACAGCTGTTGCAGTATTTTATATTTTTTGCTACCTTTACAGTGATAAACCATTTGGGCGAAAAATTATAAATCATGGAAGAAAAAAAAAAAATCCAAAAATTGCTGCACAATATTCAGGAAATACACGTTTGTGCTCATGGTAATCTTTACAATTATGTCATACATTTTGAATACATAACTGAGTTTGAATGATATTGATGTTTATATGTATGAATATGGTTGAATAAAACGTAATGGGCTAACACTATCAATTGATGGTGCTTTTGCTGTTCGAGCCAACACTTAGAGAGAGGACAACTTTGAACAAGAGAACATTTATTACTGCAAAGACGTGTCACAAATTTTAAGAAAACAACACTAAGAAGCTAGCCTGAGCTGAGATCTGAAATATTCAGAAAACCAAACTACATGTGTCTTTAATAGTTTCTATATTCATCAATACGACACACTAAATGATAATATCTTTATAAATATAAAAGTCCCCCAATTGTCCATGTTTTTTATGCAAAATACACAATACAAATCACCCTACACGCATTGGTTTGCTTGCCAATTAGAGAAGATATGAGGAAAACTTAACAGCACAGAAAAAGAAAGTCACATGAGATGTGTGTATATATTATATCGGATACTATACATAATCCCAAAAATAGGAAAAAAAAAAAAAAAAAAAATCACAAAAGCACTTGAGCCAACAAATCAGGTAAAATGTTCCGACGAAAGAACAAATCAAATAATTAAGACACAAATAAATATACCTTTTCAGTTTTTTGATATATACATATTTTTGTCTCGGGTGAATCAAAAAGAAAACCTTCCCCCAAATGCCACTGCCAAATGCATGTGCTTGCATTAGAGCGTGCTACAGATGGCCACGACTCACTGGACTGTCAAATGGCACTTGAAAAAACATCCAAATACAAATCTCAAACAGGTCACAGCATTCAGAAAATATCATTTGACAAAAGAAAGCACGATCATGAGAAAAACGAGTCACAGGAGAGCAATTTTTTACTTACAGTAACTCCCCTTGTTCAATAACCAGTTCTATACAATAAAATGTCGTTTGCAGGTCACCTACCACATGTCAACCACTTAGTGTGTGTCTGTGGTGTCGCGTTCAGTGTATAAACATTTTTTTTTTTTTTCACTTTCCTCCCCAGCTCTAGTGTCCCCTCAGTGGCAGCAACTGTGCAATGAAATGTCTGCTTTGATAGCGTCTATCTGTAGCCCACCAGAGACCCAATAGTCACCCAGGCCATCTGCTGTGGCCGGGGCGAAATTAAAGGCACTGGAGTCTGCTATGGGTCAGTGAAGCTGCCATGTTGTCCAAGTGATGAGGCGTTTCTTAGCTTCCGCTCCTATGACATAGCGTACGTCTGAAGTTTTTTTTTTTTCTGTTTAGAAACAGGCTCATTTTCACACAGCTGTTACAAGAAAAAAAAAACAAAAAAAAAACAACAACAATCCTGCTTCTCAATTTCAAAGGAAACTGAGAAATAAAGTACAATTGTGTTGGCAGCATTAACATCAGTCCAGTGTTTTACCAGGGAGGCTTTGAGATGCAGAAAGCTAAAACAAATCACTGCGTGGCACGTCAGTCTATGTGGAAAAAACAAATTGGGGAAAAAAAAAAAACATAATGAACAAAAAAAACAGTCTGTAGCAGCACCTGGTAGGCGTGCGACACCAGAAAGCACTTAATGATCGTAAAGCACAAAATGTAACGTTTAAAGTAAAATCTTTTTTTTTTTTTGTTTTTTTTGTTTTGTTTTTTAAGCCATTTCCACATCAGGCACATAAAAAAATACATGTTACCATCTACAGTGTTGTAGTTAATTCATACGACGAGGGAGCTGAGACTCTTATAGAAAGAAAATAATTCAACAACAGGCAAGATAATATATCCTGCAGAACCATCATCCCCCTAACCAGTACGCACTACCCAGATTTACAACATATATATATAAAAAAAAAAAAAAAAAAAAAAACCTCAGTCACAGACAAAACACCATCAGCTTTTACAACCGCGTTCTCAAAAAATTTCAGTTCGTCGAGCGAGCTCCTGAGAATGGGTCCGTTCATTTTTCCGCATTCATTATGTGAACGCAGATTTATGCCTGTGCCTCTGCAGCAAGTACCAGATGATCTCGGGCTTATGTTTATGTATCCACTCATCCCCTAACTTTCATTTGGCACTTAAATGCCAAGAGTCGGGGAGCAATCGAGTATGCAAGGTCACAGTCTGATGTAAAACTAAATACCCCCAGGCCTTCAACTTCCAGCTACTTAAAAGTTCACTGACCTTTTCAGGCAGACTTTTCAAACTGCCCTTAGGGGATATGATAAGAAAGCCAGATTGGTGTGCGCTCAGTTCCTGCATCTGGAACGCCAGATATTTCAAGCCAATAGGATCAGGGTAAGGCTACACTAGGAGATGCGTACCGTAGGTTTAATAAATAAAGAATGTGTTCTAGGGGGTGCCCGAATTCCCCCAAAAAAAACAAAAAACCCCAAAGTCACTTAAAAGTCCACTGACCCAGTAACCTAAATGACACGAGATATTTGCACAATCCCAACCTCCTTTACTGCTAGGCATGTTTTCAACACAGGCACACAACCTAGATTGAGACAAAAATGGCAAAGATCCTGTGTGCTGCTAGGATTTTTTGGATTAGTAATGGAATAAGTGATTAAAACAAATAATAGTGCCAACCCTTCTTTAAAAGCCTCAATCAACCTAAATACACGACTCACAACGGGGGAGTAAAAAAAAACAAAAAAAAAAACTACTTCTGGTCCTTCTGTACAGCAGATCTGCTCTTTGCAGTGGTAGTAGTCACGATTCATCATCAGTTCCCATTATAACATATGCATCGAAAACAAAACCCACAATAAATAACAATAAATAAACATTTCTTTGCAGAAATGACGCAGAACATTTCGAAAGGCATGAAAAACAATGACAAAAAGGATTTTTAGTAGCAAACTTTTCCTATTTAGAGGATTAATCTCAACATTCTCCACAACATTGAAGGCTGTAACAGTTCAAGTATAGATGAAGTCTAATGAACCAAAAGTTAGTACCCATGCCTTTCCCATTTCAGTCTATTAAATAATTACAGCGGAGCTACCAAAATAAACAGTCACATATGAACAATCCCATCAAGCACATACAAACAAAAAAAAAACCCAAAAAAACAACAAATGTAGTGTATCATTATATATACTATACATATAGATCTATATATCTCTTTGAATATCAGAAAATATCTACTTTTGGTCCACTGTACAAAGGTGATCTTTAAACAGGGCACAAAGTATGGAGCATTTCATGGGCTAGAAACGGAAATCGCAATGTATCAGAGGTGAGAGAAAAGCAATGGCGACTTTCTCTATCGCGTTGAGATTTGTGCAGCACAGAGGTGTGTGTGTGCAACTAGTGTTTGGTGACTGTTATGCACGCGTCAAAGGGCTGGCACCACTGGTTTGAGGTAGGGTGACTGATGGATGCGTTCCAACACACACACACACACACACACACACACACACAGACGCACACACAGACGCACACACACGCACACAGGTATATATATATATATATATATATACATATACAAACACAGTGTAGACCTACGCAACCGTGTATACGCACACGCACAACATACTCTTCACCGTATAGATGAAGGCTAACGCAAAAGAACAGGCCTCAAGAGGGCAGAGTTGGGGGGGCGGGAGCGAGGCCGAAGGCCGTGATTGGGATACGTGATGAGCTCAGTGGAGCTGATCCAGAGTTAAAAACGACAGATGGGTGTCTGCGCCTGCATTCCTTGGTCTCATCGCCGACAAGCCAGGGCCCAAATCCAGCCACAAGTCACCAGAAAAGCCAAATCTGGGTCCGGGACAATGCAGAGGGGCTCTCTCTCTCTCTCTCTCTCTCTCTCTCTCTCTCTCTGCACCACACGGTCAAGACAGGGACAGCTGCATTTCAGGATAAGGCACTATGATAAAGCCGAGGTACATTTAATCCCTGACATTCCTTCTGCTCTGTAACATGGCACTGTGGGACAGGAAACGGTATCTCGGGCGGCCCCCTGCTTCCTCTTGTTTTGTTTTTTTTTGGTCCTTTCTGAACTCAGGAAATGTTCATTTTAAGACAGAAGCTGAAACACCGGGGTTGGGGGGTTGGACATGTCCAGTTAGCTGGTTTTTCGAGATTAACTGCTCGTCGCATATAAACCGCACTACAGAGCATCATAAAACGAAACAAAAGGCGAGCGTTAAGCAGTAAAAAAAAAAAAAGCTAGCGTTGACGAGACGTTCTACTCCATCTCTATGCACACGGGTAGCAGCGCAGATATTTCTTTAGGGCTTTTTTTTTTTTTTTTTTTCTGTGGCTATAAGCTATCGGTGGGTGGCCATTAAATAATATTAGAACCAAAAAGACAAAACTGCCTTTTCTTAAAAAAAATAAATAAAAAAAAAAAAGTCGTACATACACAGAAAAGTCGTCCATTTGTTTTTTTCAAGCCACACACAATACTCAAACTTTGTCTAGCCAAACGGTAATTGGCAGTTGGAATGCGCGTTGACATAAATCCTTCCAGAAAAAAATGAAATTGGGGATAAGTTAAAGCACAACATCATTGATAGCACCTTGAGGTTTTGGGTAATACCAATTGAAAAGAACGGCAAACTATGTACAATGGACGAAGGTCTGGAGTTAATGGATGACCTCGCTTCCACTGGGACTGGTGACGTGGATTTGAGCTCTGAGACATCAGTACTATGAAGGAGTTTGAATTTTCCTTCCAGGGTTTTCAAGTCGCGACTAACCGTGACACTTCTAACGGGTCAAATTAGTCCTTGTTCCTCCAGGTCCCTTCCAGCAGCTGTTGCATTGTGGTAGAGCAAAGACTTAGGGGACGACGCAGCCCGGACGCTGCTCCACCGACCGGGCCGGGTAGGTCGGGAAAGAGGAGACGGAGACGATGCATGGAGAAAGACAAAGAAACGTCAAGACTCACATGGAGAAAGATGTGTGGACAGAGTGAGACGGCAGAAAACGGACGGACGGACGGTGTCGGGCGAGGGCCCCTGGGAGCCCCCTCAGACGGAGGCGTAGGTGTTGCCGGTGGCGCTGCAGTGGCGGATGTTGGGCGTGCCCGCCGAGGGGGTGAGGATGTGCTCGGCGTGATCCTGCGGGGTCTGGGGCAGCGAGTGGAGGACGCCGGGCTGGACCACGCCCACCACCGGGTGGGAGCCGTCCTCCAGGGCGCCCACCTGGATCACCTGGATCACCTCGGGCTCCGACTTCTCCCGCTTGGCCAGCGGCTCCCCGCACTCCTCCGCGTCGTCCTCCAGGTCGCTGTCCATCCCGCTGGTTTCATCTGCGGAGGAGAGAGCGAGACCGAGGGCAGCAAAGCCGCGCGCGGGCGTGAGGGGTGAGGGTGAGTGACCGTCAAGGCTGCCGTCCCAAATTGTGTATTCTGCTGATGCGAAGTATACAATTGTTGTGTTGAGATTTTGGGACTCCACCGGGCATTTAGTGGATAAGTTCATTGATTTCCCATCAGAACCGCTCTTCCATTCATTTCATGCTTGGCTGCTGCATTGCCTTTTCTTCGGGTTTGACACTTTAATGGATTCAATTTTTTTTTTTTTTTTTTTTTTTTTCCCCCCACCACTCAGACTTTTTTTTTTCCTCCTCCCCCCACTTATCTATAAAGGACTAGGTTAAACACATACCTCTATCCATGTTACTGAGGGACAGGGTGTTGAGGCTGTCGAACTGAAAACAGAGACAAATTAAAAAAAAAAAATATATCTATTTATATATATATTTATATATATTTTTTTTTTTTTTCATTTTTATTTATGGGTCTCTGGGATCATTTCGTGAGAACAAACGCAAGGCGTCACAGTTGTACCTCCCCCATAACGCCGATGGGTGTCTCTCCGGTGGCTTGGGCCACGCGATGCTCCACTAGGTAGAACATGTACTCGTCGTACAGCAGGCGAATCAGGTGGAAGGAACCGAAGCTGGCAGCGCTGCGCAGGGTCAGGTCCCTGATCACCATTGAACTGTGGAGACACCAAACGGAGTAGTAACGTGTTTTGTGCTTTTCAAAACCAAATCTGCCCACGGCAGTAGCCGGTTTTGTTTTTGTTGTTTTTGTCGTTTTTTTTTTTTGCACACCTGTAGAAGGACCATTTGAGCAGGAACTGTCGAGCCGCCCTGGGGAAACTGGGCCGATGCTCGTAGGGCTTGAGCACCTGGGTGACCACGTTCTCCAGCCAGGCGGCCCACTGCTCCAGGGAGCTTTGCTGTTGCAGCGTGGCCTTGAAGTCCTGCTCCAAGTGCTGGACCACTCCCTCCTCACACTGGCACACCCACGATGCCTGCTCCTGTGCGGCAAACACAGAGGAAGCAGCGGAGGGAGGTTCACACTCGTGCAGTCGAGGTAATAAGTGGAGCGAATGATACTTTTCTTTCAACATAATGAACAATAAAAAGAAAGGCGGTCCTAGTGTATGCAACGAAAGCAGTGTTGGATGTTAAAGCGCACGGCGGTCTTCTGACCTGTACGTTGGCAAAGTCAACGCGGTTGAGGTCGCTCAGCATCTGGTTGATCTGCGACGTGTTTTGCAACACGGCCCGCGCCGCCTGAGCCAGGTGGTTCAGAGATGTGTATCTGCGCAGTGTTTGCGCAAAGGCACTGACAGCGGCAATCTGGGAGAAGAGCGCACACAAAGGCCCGGCCGGTAAATCCTCCATACCTTTCCCAGCTGTGTAACTTTCAGCTATTAGTGGGTTGTGGTGAACAGGTGACTTTTTGTACAGCGTGTTTCCAAAAAATAGACTTTAGGAATGCTGCTGTGGTGTACCTTGGTCTGGATCATTCTCTGCGGAATGGCATTCATGGCATTATTGAGCCAGCCTTCCAGGCTTTTGGCAAAGTTGCGAATGGCTTGAGTCAAGGCACCTGCAGAGCAAAAGTGACGAGGGTCAACAATGTCAGAACGACGTTACAGGAAACACAAGGAGTAACCGTGAGAAGCGTGCGTGCGCCTCACTGGGAATGGGTCTCAGGACATCAGGAATGAGGATCTCCACAAGGGCCTGGTACATAAGATGGTCGCAGGTGCTCATCCACTTGAGCACGGCTTCGTTTCTGCACAGCGCCAATAGTTGGGATCGGGGGAGGCGTGCTTCGATCTCACTAATGCTGCTGCAGGAAGGAACAAATAGCACTTGAGATGCCAATACAAACGTACATATTTTTGTATATATCTTGTATTTAACGTTTCGTGGTCGACTTGTTTCAACTTAGGCTTGACCTCACCTGTTTTCTGTTACAGTGGCACCCTCTACTGAGTCCGGGGGAGAGTAACGCCAGAATGTCTGCCACAGCTTCTCGATTAGACTGAACTGGAGGTTGACAACCACGTCCAATATAGCCTGAAATCAGAGTCAACAACAAGAAATAAGAAAAAAATAAATAAAGAAAAAGAAGAAAGAAAGAAAAGATGATCCCAATTGACAGCAAGGTACGTGGTCAATCCATAAGGTCATTGTTAAATGTATTTAGTCGGTGTTTTCCATAACACAAATGTAATTCCATTCACACCCACTTTAATGGGGTGTTTGGCAGAAATCATGATAAACTCAAATCCTGGACACATACAGTTAATCTACAATGCAAGGTTACAAATCATGAGACGTGTGTACATTTCTGTTGGCAATTTGGGAAAACTAACTGTGTAATGATGAAGAGGTGTAAAGCTGCCCGTCACACCCTCAACCAAAGGCCCCGTGGTAAACGACCTGATAGTTTCCCAGACATTAGGAGAGTTATGATTGAAAGCTTCACGAGATGAAGAGAAAAAGTCCCCTTCATAAATGCCAGTGGATGGCATTTTATTAATCTCCGTTACTGTAAACACACATGACCTTTACCAAAGTTTCCACACTCCGAGTTCAGTCAAAGTTTACATGCTCTTTTTTTTTTCTTCTAAATTTATAATGCTTAAGTTGAGTATTTGTAGTTTTGTCCGCCTTTGCTAATTAAAGAAAGCTTAAAAGGTGGCATAAGTGTTGTGGGGAAATTACATTTTGATTAGTTTAATGTTGGCATACACCGTTTTATCATCGCTCCCATGGAAACGAGTAGTTTCTAGTTCAGAGACCCCCCCCCCCCCCAATAAGTGGAATAGATTTATGTGCTGGTGAATTACAGCTAGTCAAGGCAGATCAATAGGAAAATGTCAAAATGCCTGCGCTGTGAGACATGATATCAATAAATGCTGCAGCATTGAGAGAATTGCTGCACGTCAGAAGCTGCGAGGTGAAGTGGAGATGAAAAATAATAAAAGGCCTTTATCTAACCTCACAGTGCTCTCTGTAGAGGGACTGAAGAGCTTTCACATCCTCTGGACCGATGTTCTCCGTATTGCTCTGCCCCAGGTCCAGCTCCACAAAGTCAGGGAGTGCCCGCGATGCGTCTGTGTGGGGAGAAATAAATATAAATGAATAAATGAAGTCACCGCCGTGGGATAATCCAACGAGTCAGAAGTCTAGGGGCAATCTTCGAACATGTTTTTCTTTTTTTACAGACATTCGGCCACTTGGGGGGAGAAGTAACTGCTGACCTAAGTACTGCTGGTGGTGCTGGCTCTGCGCGATGACCGTCTGCTCCTCTGCGCCAGGGAGATGCTGGCCTCCACCTGAGAAAGTCTCCCCAGAGCCGGTGTCGAACTTCTGCACCGGCTTGAACCTGAAATCCCACGGATCACGTTGGCGTCAGGGGAAAGTAACCGTTTTCCTTTTTTTATATTCTCTCTACGTGTCTGGCCTTCGTACCTCTGCTTCTGCTGAACCGGTTGCTGTCTGAGAGCCATATACTGCATGTCCTCCTGGAGTCTATTTAGCGGCGAGTCTGGTTTTACTCGTATACCATAGTAATGATATTTTGAGTTGCCCCTGCAAGAGAAAAAAACAAAGTGAGCACATATTGACAGAGGGTCAAGGTGAGGTAAACAGGGAAGTTCACATGGATGGGGCTTGATAAGGAGAGAGGGAGAATAGAGCCAACCTTGTTCCGAGGCGCCTTGTGCGGAGGCCCATGAAGATGGAGCGGATGAGTTTGCCAAAGGAGGCAGCGTTGACGGGGTCCAGTTTCTGCTCCTGGCAGTGCCGGAGGTAATGATTGTAGAGCGTGGATCGTGGTAAACTGACGCCCTCTGCTGTCTCGTAATTGTCCAATAGCCACTGGAGCTACAAAGAGTAAAGGTCTCGTTTTTAACTCCAGGGATTCCACATTCGCTCACGCAAACTGCCTGAAAAGACCTCGGTCAGTACCCTGCGGCATTACAGCTCTGCAAAAGCCTTTCTACATAGCTGCAATCAAGGCCACAGTAACGAGTAAAAGAAGCAACACAAACACCAAGCCCCGCACCGAACTCAAAATGTAGAGAGAGTTAAGCAAAAGTCGAGGTAAGACCAAGGCAACAAAAAAAAAACGAAAAGCAACTTACATGGCTGTTGAGCAGCGAGCTTCTCTGACTGGATAAACCCTCAGATTTTTGGAGCGTCTCAATCGCCATTTCAATCTGATAAACCACGAAGCACAGGAAAAGCAAATAATGAATGTAAACATATTACTGGCCATCTAGCAAAAATAAAAGCAGATCCCCAAAGCAAGCATTACTACACCCGAGCCGAGCAAGACTACTCGCTTACTCCTACTCCTTAAAGGAAAGTCAATGTTGTGACTTTTTCTTTTTGTTGTGATTTTGTGAAGCTGTGGTATGGGGCTGTGTCAGGTCGTTCTGGATATGCAGCATTTGTAAAAACGTCTCATCTTACGAAAAGGATAGCTTGATGACACGTTTATGATTTCATGCTGTAACGTACGTCCTGGTGACAGCGCTGACTTTTTTTTTGTAATGCCAATTTTTCAATTTTCGATTTTATTTTTATTTTTTTTAACTTTTTGTCGCGACTCATCTCATCTTCTACGTGTTAAGACATCGTTGCCGCCCCTCTGCCAGAGGGCTCCCCAAAGCAAGCATTACTACACCCGAGCCGAGCAAGACTACTCGCTTACTCCTACTCCTTAAAGGAAAGTCAATGTTGTGACTTTTTCTTTTTGTTGTGATTTTGTGAAGCTGTGGTATGGGGCTGTGTCAGGTCGTTCTGGATATGCAGCATTTGTAAAAACGTCTCATCTTACGAAAAGGATAGCTTGATGACACGTTTATGATTTCATGCTGTAACGTACGTCCTGGTGACAGCGCTGACTTTTTTTTTGTAATGCCAATTTTTCAATTTTCCATTTTATTTTTATTTTTTTTAACTTTTTGTCGCGACTCATCTCATCTTCTACGTGTTAAGACATCGTTGCCGCCCCTCTGCCAGAGGGCACCGTTCAATCGGATGAGATGGACGTGCCTGAAGGGGCGTTCAGATTATAGCCAAAGGGCAAAGTCCACGGGCATCACTTTGTCCAGTGCGCAACTCTCGTGAGAAAGCGGGTCCTGTCTCCTTCACCACAGAGCGCTCACAGACCAACAGATGAAGTGAGGGATGAAAACTGGCAGTAGTTAGATCGCAACGGAGACTCGCTGCCAGCCTACACAGTTCATCGCATACATCAGCAAAGGATCACTGCCAGAGATATATACACAATCACCATGGAGGAGGAACACACAACATTTCGAACAGAATATGTGTACCCTAATGAGCCAGCGCTTTAATTTTAGGAAAGCACGACGCTTATCAGAAACGGTGTTTAGGTGGCCTATAAGTTGGATGCACATAGATGAACAGAGAATATGCATACTAACTGCATGAGTTTAGGCAGACTAGCTGTGTGGGCATAAACGGTGACGCTTTAGAGGCGGCTACAAAGTCACCGCAAACAAACACACAACAGCAGGCGGGCGGAGGCATGCGAGGAGCCCAATTAGCGGACGTGGCTGCGCACTTACCGTGGCCGGGGAGGCCCGGGCGGTCTGGGTGGTGGGGTGGGGTCCGGCGTTGTCCATGAGGTAGGCCCCAGAGCTGCCGCTGATGACCTGACCCCCGGCCAGAGCCATGCTCATCCCCCCGCCGCCCCCTCCTCCGTTGTTGGCCATGCCATGCGATGTCACCACGGTGGACACTTGCGACGAGCTGCCCTGTGTGTCAAAGTAGCTCCCTCCGCTGTTCTGGCTGTACAGCTGTGGCTCCGAGTACGTGTAGGTTCTTCTGTTCACAAGAGAGGGGTTGGCAGTCGTTCGGGACGCTCGGACTCGACACAACACGTGTGAGAGAATTGCCTAAATATCGTAGTGCCTGTATTGCTGTTCTAAATTGGCAATTCTATTTTGCAGTGTCTTGGAGTGCACTTTTTAATTCCACATACCGCTTCGTAATTATTTGAGGTGACTGTCGAGCGTCTTATGGTTACAAATACACAGTAAACGTGTTAATGATCGTTTACGTGGCTTTTAATATCTATTGGCTTTTCCCCCCCTAAGTTGCAAGTCAATGTTTCCTGATTCTTAAAATTGTGTTTTGAATCTGACTTAGGTCGGCTATTTTATAAAACTTTTGCACATTTCGCCACTGTGGGACAATAAAGGATTATCTTGATTATCTTAATAAGCGTGCTGCTTTGTAAATGTCCGTACTGCCTGCGTGTCCAGCTGTTTGGTGTATGCATGATTTCGTACTTCTGAGAAGTCACTAGTACTTCCACCAGCCGCTGAGGTCACAGTGCTTTTTTGTGTGTTTGTGTCTGTACATGCACTTATGTGCGAGTTAATCACAGCAGGGACAAACACAGCTTGGGCTTGTAAGTGGAGTGTGTATGCAACCGCCGTCCCCTAGACCCAGGGGACCCTTGCGTAGTGTCAGCACTTATGCAGGCGGGTTCTACTTCTGGTCATGTTCAGGTGACTGGGCACAATCGAACACATGACTGCAACCCCTCAGAGAAGAAAAACCAACACCAAAAAAAAAAAAACACACAAAAAAAAAACCAAACAACCCACGCTTCCCCCACCAGCATCATGTGCTTGTGACATGAATGATGGTGTGAAGTGACTTAAGAGGAGAGAGGACAGGCTGCAGGGAAGTAGCGCTAATATTTGTCGAGTGGCGTAAGAGCCGAGCCGAGTGGCAGGGTGACTCACATGTTGCCATTGGTGTAGACGCCACTGTTTTCTTCCACGTACTGCACCTGTGCTGGGTAAACATGCTGAACCTGTTGAACAGTCTGGGCCTGGCAAAACAAAATCGCAAGAATTGCAAATAAATTATTTCAGTGAAAAAAAAAAACACACACAGGTTGCACAGAGAAATGTGGGCATGCACGAATGCAGGCGCGGTGTGCACACTCGTGCAGGAAAATGTGGACACAAATAAACACGCACGCACGCACACATAGACAGACTGGCAGTACCTGTTGCTGGACAGGCACCTGCTGGGTGGAGCCGGCGGGCTGCACAGGCACGGTGGTCTGAAGAGGGACAGTGGAGGTGGAGTCAGCGCCTGCTTCAGGGGTCTGCATGGCGCCTGAATAAGACAGAGAATGCACATCCTTACTTTAGGGGCCGTGATAACTGAGAAACAGAAGAGCAGTCTGAACCTACCGGTCAAACTGGCACAGCAACTTTACGACTCGATGACAACAAGGTCATTATCTTAATGAATCATTGAGCCAACACCCCCGTGGCCCTGGAGATGAATTATTCATTTAAACATGCGTATTTGTTTCTAGCGTAAAACAGAAAAATGACCAGATGTATTTTTTTTTTATCCTTTTATTTTGTCGAAACTGGGGGAAAAAAAAAAAAAAAAAAACTCACAGAAGTTGACAAACGCTTTATGGAGAGGGAAACTGCAGCCAATATTTATCATCATTGGTGTATCCCAGGGCATGAAACACACCTAGATGAGACGCTATTAAAGGCATAATAGAAAATAGGAGGCATCATCACGGACCCTTGTCTGTTCTGCCTAAATCAATGCTTCTAAATCAGCCTTAGAGCAACCCTGCCCGAGCACCTGTTTCTGCCTTGTGGTACTCAATGTACTAAAAGCCTCACGCCTCAGTGACACATGGACCTGTCTCCGTGTTCACAGCCATAAAACGAGTTAATATTTAACAAACTCCAAATAGATGTTGCTTTTTCGTTGCCCTGCCAGTCACTTTTGCGGGTTTAATTTCACCTGAGATCAGAGGGTGTTAAGAAAAAACAAGGAGGCAGTCGTTTGATGATATTAAGCCACTTTACCAAAAAAAGAAAAAAACCTCACTACCAGTAACGGAGCTTTATTGTGCATCACAGAACACGCCTCCCACAATACACACTAACCTAAGGGTAAAGGGAATCATTTTTAAGATAAGGATAAAGTGTGAGCGAGGCTGTCGGCCAACCTGTGTTTGTGAGTTAATTATAGTACGGTTAACATCACTCCTTCCTTCCTGGGGAAGGCCACCTCCTCCCCATCACAGTTTCCATGAACAAGCCTCTCTTGGTTAATTAAGCTGGGTCTCCGAACAGCTTTGAATCTCTCCGGGGACAGCCTTCCCTCTATCGTCAATATCATACTGGCCTTTTTCTTTGGGAGGAAGGCTATCGCTTTATTTGTGTTGGGGGTGATGAACCCCAAATTTGGATTACAAAAGCGGTGTCTGTCTGTCCTGGTGCACTGAGATGGTGAGGTAGAGTATAGCAGCAGGAAGAAAAATGTGAAATGTATTTCCGCATACAGAAGACCTGAGATTCGTTAACGCAAAGCCATCTGCTTCCAGCGTGACTATTTTGAACACTGAGAAGGGGGTTACATGCATATGCTATCCCTGTCAGACATGTGTGCAGACCGTCGCAGGATCTATTGCACTTCTGTCCATCCTGGGAGAGGGATTCCTTATCCGTGGCTTCAGCGTGAGGTTTCTGCGTCTTTTCTCCCCGTTAAAAGGGGAATTTTTAGGGGTTATGGGCAGAAAAAAAAACTACCATCAAGAAAAGCCTAGTTTACATTCTATGGCTTTGTCAAGACAAAGTAAATGATGTGATTTGCCCCCAAAAAAAGGACAAAAATACGGTTAATAAACTCTGGGACAAGAGCAACTCTTGTAGTGTGAAAGTCGCTGGACACAGGCTACCAAAGTGTCATTCTGCACAAGGAAACTATATCCCATTTAAAAAAAAATAAGAAAAAATAAGAAAAAATAAGAAAAAATAAATAAAAATAGACTCCTATTCCACACTTCAGTTTGAAAGCTAAAGTACATGTGCCCAACTGAGCCCACCTAATCGAGGAGAAGTGCCCCTGCATCACAACACACTCTTTGCTGCCTCACCCCAACCCCCCCCCCCCCCCCCACCCCCCCACCCCCCCCCCCACCCCCCCCCCCCCCACACACACACACACACATGCACACACACACACAATCGCACAACACACCTCCTGCCTAACCATTCAGGCACTCCCTTGTGGCCCACTTAAATGCTTTGCTCCACTGAGCAAGTGCAAGCCCTACAAAGAAACAGAGGAACAAAAGCCGCAGAGGAGGGCAACATTTTCCCCCCCCCCCCCCCCAATTCCTCTTGCTAATATTACAAGCAACAAATAAGAGACTGCTAAATTCACTATCGCATCCACTGATGCGACCCCCCCCCCTCAATGAGCATGTATGATCAAGGAGGAGTCTGATGCACAATGCAGAAATACGAGCTGTAGAACTGAAGCATGAAAAGTACACCATACGCATTATCTATCTATATCACTATATCTCACTCTTTCACACACATCCAACCCAAGGCAGGACAGAAGCATGATCAGGTATGAGTGTAGCAGGAGAACAGGTGGAGGGAGATGGAAGTGGGAGGGGGGGAGATGCAAAGTACTGTGTGTTTAGCAATTGGGTTTTTTAAATTAAAAAGTAAACCAGCAATGACTTAATTTTTTTTTTTTGCTGAGGTTGATGTCAGAAACAAATGCAGTGACATACTGGCTACTATTAGTGTCTGAGATTTGACGTCAAAATAGGACCACAGGAAACAAGAATGTAACATGTGGCCAAGATTTTCTGAAGCGTCACGACACAGATAAACAAAGAAAGTCTAAATGTCTAATTTGGCCTAGTTGGGTTTAGGACGGAAAATCAAGGTTAAGTCCCCTTTATCATCAACAACATACATTATTTCTGGCACATGACAAACCAAACATGCCCTATTTTGCTAATCCATGAAAATGGATGAGTGAATAATTGAATTAATCAGGCCCTCTTTAAGTGATTGGAAATGCAACAGGATCCGGGCGGCAGGTGGCATGGTACTATCTCTGCCCTACTGGACCACAGGTAAGTGGTAACATGATCTGATAACTAGCGGTTTCCCAACATCCTGTCCTGTGTGTGTAAATGTTATGGCAGTGACATCTGTGCATATGTGCCAGCAGATTTGTGTATTTACATATTTTCAGACTTTTGATTTGGAATGCCATCATTGGTATTTCAACAACATTCATTTGGCCCAAAGCAGCACAGTGGTGAAGTGGTGAGCACTCCTGCCTCTCAGCGAGGAGGTTCTGGGTTCAATGCCAAGCTGGGTCTGTGTACTGTGCAGAGTTATAGTGTAGAGATAACAATTAACGGTAGTTTAATAATTTGAACTGGTATGCGGACAGTGATGGACTATTTAAATGTGTTTAGTGCTGAATATCTTTCTTTGTGGTGGAAACACGAGTGTAATCTCAGGCCTAAAATGGTCAGTCTCATCACTACTTTATGTGCACCTGTCCTCCATCTCTGTACGCACGCATATGCACGCGCGCACACACACACACACACACCTGCCCCCCCCCCCCCCTCCCCAATAGAAATCACAGGTCGCAGCTGCACAGAGACCCAGTGGACCCTATTTAAATGTGTTTAGTGCTGAATATCTTTCTTTGTGGTGGAAACACGAGTGTAATCTCAGGCCTAAAATGGTCAGTCTCATCACTACTTTATGTGCACCTGTCCTCCATCTCTGTACGCACGCATATGCACGCGCGCACACACACACACCCCCGACCTGACCCCCCCCCCCCCCCCCCCCCCCCAGAGACCCAGTGGACCCTAAAATAATTGTGACGCAACATTAGGGAAACAGGTCTATGCGTATTTGCAAGTCCCACGAGGGGCAAGTTTACAATTCTATATAGGGAAGAAAATAAATACCTCTTGATTGTTTTTGACCAATCAAAGTGAGCGTAAAACAAATTCTGATTTGAGGTCCTATCCCTCGGCTTAGCACCTTCTTCCGGACCCCTGTACAATATAAGTGTTGACTGAATAAACTACTCCTTTTTAGTGTGCTCACCGGGAAACACATGCACAGATGCAGTGCCGGTCTTCAATCATTCTGATAAATATAATATTGAATGATTTTTGATTTTGATACCTGTGTTGCGGAAGGGGCGGATAGCACCCTACCGTTTACAAGCACAGACACAGGATGTGTGGTGAGCAATAACGTGACGATTCGGGGATAAAAACGGCTTAAAACATTGGGAGTATTCCCACAATAATGGGGCAGGTGTTTGTTGTTTTTCCCCCTCACAGCTGCAAAACTTAGCACTGTGTTATCAGTTAGCTTATCGTGGCCATCTGATGCCACAAAGAGGGCTAGCGAAGCTATCTTGCTCCCTAAGACAAAAGGGAAAGTAATGGCTTAGCTATTGTCAAAAGCACTTAGTGTCTGGATGGCTAGCTCACTCACTTCCCATTGCTCACCGACGTTGTAGGTTTTTGTATGAAAAACAAGGTTTTATATTCACAGAAAGCACAAACTCGAGATATCACCGCAACGTTAGCTTAAAAAAAGGGGGATACCAACAGGCATTGTCAGAAGGCAACGCTGGCGTTAGCAACCTAGCAACAACAGACACCTGCTCCGGCTCCAGCTGACCAGCTAGCATCAGCCACTAGCCCGGACCCGTGCTACCACCAACACCAACACCACCACCACCACAGCAGAGGTGAGTTTAAACACGCACGCCACATAGTTTTCTGCAAAATGCACCACACATTAGGCTGATGTATAGCCTTTAAAGCCAATAACTGCTCGTTCCGCTGCTAGCGACCCCTCACATCCGTGTGTATGTGTGTGTGCGGGGGATCCACAGGCAGCGATAGCCAAACAGGCTAGCACGTTACAAAGAAACACCCTCGCTAGCAAACTGCCCCAGCTATTCACCGAGCCTTCCCCTCAGCCGCAGACAAAACATTCCCCACAGCGGACACATCTCCTCCGCGAAGCGATCGCGCACGACGCGGGGCTAGTATTAGTAAAGAGCGGGTTCAAACCTGAGCGGTGGACTGGTTGATGGAGATGAGGATGGTGGAGGAGGTGGTAATGATGGAGAGAGCGGTTGTTGTTGGTGGGTTACAGTCGCCAGGACTACGGTGACTATGGCGCTGCTTCACTGGGCAACAGTTGCTATAAAACTCACCGGGAGCGCGCAACCTGATGGGGCTGGTGGGAGGAGATTAAAAGGCAGTAAATACAGTATTAAACCGAAGTCAAATCACACCCAGATGCACGCGTATCTTATACTCGGCATATCTCACAAGACATTGCGAGATGTCTGATTTTTCAGGAGACTTGGATTATTTCATGCATGTTTGGGTGCTCTTGATAAAGTCAAGTAAATGCTTTTCAGGGCTCACTGTGAGGCGCAAAGAGGACGCCTGTATTCTATAAACGTCCAATGTGCCGGCTTTTGTGTTGAAGTTTATATTGACGCATAACAACACGGTTATTACTGTATTGGCATACGGTCATAATTATTCAGATCTCTCCTGTAATGACGGTGACTCATGCTGAACTCGACTATTGCTGCAATGTGATCTGCTTTTTGTCTGATTGTGAAGATGACACGTTGTTTTGCAGCTTAGTTTTTTTTTATTATGTGTGTATATTGTGCACACCAGTGATTAAAGGCCAGCGATCAAGTCCTGCTGTGAAGGGCAAAGCTTTGACTGGCACATGCTTATTAACGGCTTATTTTGTCATGGACTTGATCTTCAGGCACAAGTGACCAGAAGTTTACTATAGAAGCTGTTGTCCCCGCCTTCATAGAAGTAAAGAGTAAAAACAGTTTCTGATGCTGTAGTAGGTCATAATCAAATGTGCATTAATTGAAACCGAATTTCCCCATTGTGGGACTAATAGAGGTGGTCTTTCTTTCTTTCTTTCCTAATTCTGTCGTGTATTTTCATCTCCAGATAGAAAACAAAGGAAACATCTTAAAAGTTTATTTTTTGTTCCAGGATTTGTTTTCATTTTAGATTCTAAATCTGAATTAATTCTGATCCTACATGGAATGAATGATTTAACCTGATCACACAGATTTTAAGAATTTGTAAAAAAGCAGATAGGCCATGGTTGAATGCCAGTATAAGTTGTTTTTCCATGCTGTGTATATTATGTCCACTATGCTGTAAATTTCACAGCTCTCCTTAGTTTTAAAGTTAACCCATCAAACTAATGAACTTCCCTACCTGAACAATGAAGTAATATTTAAATTAGGCTGCATATGTTTCCGACTTGATTGTGTTAAACGCCAGGACTCATTTTCAAACATTGTGCGAAAAGATAGACGTGAGATATTAAATATAAAGCATGCTACTTGCGTGCTACAAGTTAAAGTTATTAATCACGTGGGGCTAATCCATTACATTAAAATTGGGAACAGTGCATAAAACAAAGCCAGCATTGTAAAAGAGGCTTCCTCCTGGAAACAAAGCTTAACCAACCACCTGTGTCCACTGCGCAGCACTTTTTTGGTTAGCTGTATTTGACAGATGCTTTTTGGAAAAGCGGTTGTTGTTGCTAGGCAACTAGTGAAACCCCAACTGAAGCGTGGCACTCCTTTGCTAAAGGAATTATTTTCAAGTAAAACAGTTTGTCCTTTCAATTTCATAAAAAAAAAAAAAATTCTATGAAGGAAGACTGGTGCCTGCCGGATGTCTAATATAATTTTCGTGTACACAGCTGTGATAACTAATTATTTCTGTGATTTAAATTAGCTTTTTGCCTCCAGAACTGCAGTGTGTTGAGCGAAGTGTATTGCGACTGCAAAGTAGTTACTGTGCTGTGACTTTTAACTTTGTCTCACTTTGTTTAATGCAAATGGAGATAGAGATACAGAATGAAGAGAGATGGCAACTTGAACCATAACATACGTTTTTACATTAGAAAGTATGTACATGGTGTGAAAACCACACAACCACTGTCCACCAAATGTCACTTCCCTTCCATCTTTATTTCGTAGTGGAATTTATGAAAGTGTTTCTTTAAGTGTCATGGCTCTCTAGATGTTTAAAGGTAAGTGCACCTTTTCTTTATCAATTGACCAGTGGTTTGCTGAATTGGAATAAACCTTGACATCGAAACAAGTAACTAAGGCTTTGAAAAAAAAAATTGATGAAATATGATGCTGAGAGAAGTTCTTCAAAATAATGATGTATACCATATATCTTCCTAAGTTATGGCGCATAATTTACTATAAAACATATATTTCACATTGTCGTTTACAACTCTACACAAAATGCAGACTTCATCTTTTGTACCCGGTTCATTGTGGACTCAAGTTTCTTTTTTACTTGTAATTCTGTTATGGTTGCATGGCGATGCACTGGATGAATTGTATTAAAAAGTGTGCCCTGCATGCTAAAATAAAAGCAGCTATAATCACCAAGACAGCTTTACTATCTCAGCCAAATTGATTTTCATAATACATGGAATTAACTGCAGTAAAGAACGGAGGAAAACAGACTTTTTGCTCCTTTCTGAAAGGTCCCCTCTAATGTGAAATGTAAGAAGTTTTTATCAAACTACTAACATGTAAAATCCCTGGCATTGTCACCATCCGGAATCTTCCACAATGATCAAGGCACAAGAGTATTCATAGCACAGTACCCCTGTATATTCAGGTTATATCTATCAGAGATATAGAGAAATGGTAAGGCTGTCTTGTTACTATAGTTACAAAGCTGTGGTTCTAAGAAAAAAAATATAAATGATCCCTTGCATACTTTGCTTTCAGTGTTGAATATGTAGCAAAATGTCACCGGGAACTATACGTGAACTACCGATTGCATTTTACTTATTGCTGATAAAACACAAAAAGTAAACATTTTAAAGCCACAAGGCAGCGTGACAAGTTGGACAGCACATTTACAGACAGACATAGTCACAGAGAGATGGAGACATTTCCTTCAGTGTAATATAACCAGAGGAGCTGCATCTTAGATTGTCCTTATAATCATATATATTATTATTTATGGGGGCATACAATAGTGCAAAGGAACAACATCCATAGTTGAGTCATATCATCCTTCTGTATAGATGTGGGAGACCTGGCTCGTGTAGTGGTCCGCCACAGAGAAGAAATCTCCTCCTTGTAATTCTTGATTAGGAGCCACATCGTGTGCTTGGCCGTGGATATTAAACTCTGCAATGCACACACACACACACACACACAAGCATAAACACAGAGGCATGTTGTTAAATCTAATGGCAGTACGCTGCTATTTTGCTTCGATTGTATTTTCATTACCTGCAATGCAGGGGAGAGAGCTTTGTGAGGTTGCCACCCCATTGGGATTATTGACTGCTGGAGCGAGGCTATCACCAAAGGCATCAACGCGCATCAGGTGACTCGCACCGGTCTCTGCTGTGATCCCACCATATTGTGGAGGAGAATATAGTAGCTTCATCTGCCCCGAGAGCTCTGCAGGGGTAAATGAGTCTTATTGTAAAGAGCGAAATTAAATCAACTCTATAGCTCCTTCAATTATACATTCCTCGTGCGGAAGCATTACTGGAACTCACGATGGACGCAAATTGTGCATTTTTTCGAGCACTGTCTTTAACCCAGCGGTTAAAAACTGAACTGTGTGTTTCTGAACTCGCTGGTGCTGTCAAGTCTGGGGGGCGGGGGGCGCGGGGTGGGGGGGGCGGGGGGGGGGGGGGGGGGGGGGGGGGGGGGGGGGGGGGGGGGTTGTCGAGGTGATATCTATTTAAAGGTGCATGCAGTGGAGGTGCCTTATTCTGTCTAACTAGAAAATCACCAGCCACCTGCTTCACATCATGAAGATATACCGCGCAATTAATGTGCATGTGGGAAAAAATCTGTTCAAACATATTGTCAATCCGCCCACACGTTTGCTAATAGGCCGAGATGTGAAACCTCCCCTTTGTCACAACTGTATTTACATCTATGCGGTGAGTGACTGAGTATTTTGACAAACCTCGAGAATCCACAGATAACAAAACATACGCGTACCGGGATTGCGGTTGTGATTGTGATCTGCTTGATCAGGCGGCTGGCTTGGCTGCCCCAGATCTGGGTTGTTGTGCAGAGAGGTCCCATTGGGAGGATGCAGGAGGCAGGTGGAGGGGCAAGGCACGCTCTGGTCCCCGGGGTAGAACTGGCGAAGCGAAGGATCAACAAACCTGAAATATTTCAGAGGGAATTAAATACTCTGCTTGCGGATTCTTTTTTTCTGTCAGTAATAAAACAATGATTATTTATTTGTATTCTGTAGAACACACATTCCCATCCTAGTAAGCCCCACAGCCTTGCAATTAAAACGTTGATCATTTAATTAAGATACTTCATGATTTGGGTTCATTTTAGGGCAAGAGCACATTATCCTATATTTTGATGATTAAAATATTTCTCCGATATATTGAATGGATAGAGATTGCAAGCTTTAAAAAGGCAGTATTTCTTTGGCTCAGATCATTTAATCTAAAAACATCCCTTTTAAAGAGAATGATACCGAGACAGGCATTAAAAACGTCAAAGATCACAAACTGAATCCCCCTTTCACTGAAATCAAATTGATGGTTAATTTGATAAGGTACTGCTTAAAAACGGCATTTGTCCAGGACTGTATTTGCAGCCGTTCAACACAAAGGCACAATGACCACCTGCAAATAAATCATCAATCACGAACACAAGATTGATTTGTTCTGTGCTTGAGAATTGATAAAAGTAGCAGGAGAAGCACTCTGGTGACACTTTATGATGTATTACAGTCTGTAGTCTACACACTGACTGTGAAACACAAGCTCAGCGCTCATTCATAGCATTTTCAAACACAACAGCGCCCAATTTGTTCTGTCATCGGCCTTTTATATAATGATAACGGATGGCTGCTCCTTCTGTCTTTGGTACAATCGTAATAGCATTATAGCAAAATGGTTTGAACAGATTGGTTAATTAAACACATTATTCTCTTTGTCTCCCTATTACGTATCAAAGCGCTAAACCAAAACCCGCTTTCACAAATTGTAACAAAATAGGGAAATCAAAGGCGCTCTTTAAAATAACGATTTTAAAATTAGATGTTCTGTTGACAGGGTTTAACTAGTGTATTTAAATATTGTCCAGTGGCCCTGCCAGCTCACACCCCTGCTGTTAGGTTTGACACTTTCACATGTTCACTTGCCAATAAACTGGAATATTGAAGAAGCCAAAGTTTGCTGTCAAAACACTGAGTAACTGAGTGGGAACCCAAAGGAATCCCAGAGAACAAAAATGGCAGCAAGGATGTTACAATCGATTTAACATCTGAAAAGTAATTACGCCGTCTTTCTTCTCCCACTGGCCCTTCAATTGGTATTTTTGGATTTTATCATTCACTTATTGAATTCCTCGGCCACTCTCGTCGGTGGCTATAGCATCCATTTACACCGGCGGTCGAGACCAATGAGGCACGGCGAAGTCTGCTTTCACAGCCCAATTGTCTACCCAGAATCCTGCAGAGCATGCTTTGGCCTGCCGCTGATATGGGAACAATCGCGGCCAGTGAGGGGACGACGAGCATCTGGCTGCTCGAAATGGCAGAAATCCTTTATCACGTGCTTTGAAGTGCATAGATGAAGGGATGTTTTGCGATGGGTTGACCAAGAAAATGTGTTTCTGGCCATCTTCAACCCTCTAAGGCTTCTGCCCAGCCGTGGCACCCACCCACACAGACAAAAAAAAACAACAAATACAAATGCAACCCTTTGGACTCTTCTCTTTTTTTTTTTTTAAGTCAGGGTACAAAACAGAGATTTCTTTTAAAGTAGTTATTTCAATTATGAGCTTATCGCCTTGAAACCATGACAACCAAGCTTATTGTTTCAGTTCATCAAAGAGGGAAACAATTTAATCAGTCATGGTGAAAGTTCTACATGTGCCAATGGTAATACAAACAAAAATGAAAAATACTGGTGGGCTTACTGAGTTGACTGCTATTGACCCTGCACCTCTTTCAAAGAGAATAATGTGGCATTTCTATTTATTATAAATGTTATAGTAATGGCCTGACCACCGTATACTGTACTGTTTAAATGATTCCAAAAATAGCAACACAATTAAAATTATTTGTGTTGGATTATGTGATTTCCATCCAGATTATATGAAATGAGTAGAAACACCTCAGACAAAAACAGCACAATCCTTAGTACCTGTAATTATCTTGTATGGAGCGCAGCAGAGCCAGATGAGGATCCCTGGTGGAGTCCTGTCCCTGTGGATTAGCTGAACAAAAAGGGATGACAAAAAAAAATATTTGCAGGGGGTGACTCGATGTTTATTCATCTATTTTTATTATTTTTTTAATTCAAAAATATTTACGCAAGCCACATACCACAATATGTCTCATAGGAGGCATCCGGCGATGGGTTCAGGTTGTTGTCTATCCTTGCCGAAGGAGAAAGGCTCGGTTGCAGAGGCTGGATGGTTAAACAGTCTGTCAGCGGGTCCTGGCTCACATCAGCAGTAGCTCTCATCTGGAGAAATGGTCCACAGGACATAAATGTAAACAGTATTGACAACATCCACGTTTGTTTTAAATGTTTGGCATATTTTTTTGGTAAATCATTTTGCCATAAAACTAACCACTGTTCATACAATGCCTATGTTGAACTCTACATATATGTTTATTTCGGAACATGAACATAGAAGTCCACATCTTAACACATTCCCCGTAACGACCTTCAGACCGATAAAGGCTCTCAGCAAAGAGACAGCTCAGTTTCTCCTGCACATATACACTTGCCTCGGTAAGAAACGTATTACATGCATTCCACTCTAATCAGAATGGAAAATTGTTTGTTTGAGTTTTTTTTTGGTGAAAGAAGATGTGCATGTGGGGGACTTTGTAAGATGTCATTTTTTTTTTTACTCCCACCTTCTTTGTCTGTATCTATGGTGACATAACCCACAGTGAGAGCGATGGAGCAAGAATCTCACGCACCTGTGTTGCAAAAATGTTAACTGCAAACAACACGTCCGTGCCTTCACGTGAAAGTCCCCAGCGGAAAATAAAGGGGTTAATTATAATCATAATTATATTTATTTTGGTGTAACTTTAGCTCTGTGTGTTAACATGAGTTTGAAGTATAGTATAAACTGACAAGAAAAGCTCGATGGTTATTTTCAGCTGTCTGCATGCACACCGAGATGTTAGTTAATTAAAGTTAATTACACTTTTCTGTATGCAATTAGAGAGATTAGCCGAGTGGAATGGTGAGCAGAGTGTAATGTATATACCCCATACCATCAGCTGATTAGTACAAATTAAATCACGGTGTAATGAAACAGGAAATGTGTTGATGCGCCATCTTTTTTTCGCTTGTGATGATGGTAGTGTCCAAAAAAAAATCTGCTATTTCATTGAAGTCACCATCGTGATAAACCTCATGTTTTCAGATTGTTTTTCAATATGTTTTTGGCGGTATTTCATATCTTATATTTGAAATCCAAATGGCGTTGTGTCACACTGTGACGTCGCGGTGAAAGAGGGAAGCGAGTGACCTGTGTGGTCGCTTTCGTCAGCGATTATAATTAGGCTCTTTTTTTTTTTTCTTTTTTTTTTGTGACATTGTAAGAGTTAACTAAGAAAGCCACACCATCTGCCCCGGGCTTTAGATTTAGGATACGGATTAGCCTTTATGAGCTGGTAGTGTTCAGATCATGCTGCTCTGCAATCAGACAAATATGTACTTTCCTGGAAAAGCCTCTTTCGTTTGTTGAGCTGTTGCTGAGGGTTAATTTATTAATCAGCACATACTCTGATCTATACGCACCTGTACTCTGTGCTTTTATTTTCGATTTGTCTTTGCGCTTGTGCGCGGTTAGAACATGACTCAATGCATGTGCTACACAATTGTGTAGTCTGTTTATATTGGGGTACATTCGTCTTAGTTGACATATTCACTGAGTTGTGTGTTTAAATATTTCAAAAAACATTTTCTAGAACCTAAACATTTGACCTCGAAGACAATAAATTGGTAAAAATTGGGAATTGCGTCCTAGCCCGTGCCGTAGTGTGTACCTTTTTCCGTAACTGTCGCTCTTTCGTAGAATGGGATTTCACGTGTTTCCTCAAGGAGCTGGGATCAGTGTAACGCTTCGCACAGCCGAGGACCTGGCACGCGTACGGCTTCTGTGCGAGCACAGGTATGGAATATTTTAGTCCACGTGGTGAAACGCCATCCGTGCCGACGTTTGTGCGTGCGCGTTTGTGCCGGGCTGCCACTCACCGTGTCCAGGTGTGTGCGCTGGTGCTTAGCTCTGTCGCTGGAGTTGCTGAAGGCCTTGTTGCAGCCCGGGTGCTGACACACATAGGGTTTCTCCCCCGTGTGGCTACGCAGGTGGATCTTCAGGTTTTCCAACCGAGAGAAGGCCTTCTTGCAGCCCTCGAACTGTAACCGCATATAAGCAGAGAAATAGATCATGCTACCAGTCTATTGCCATCCGATTGCCTCAGAGTTGCAGCATGCATTAAAACAAAACATTGCTTTTTTTTGGGGGGGCTGTTGGCGCTTTCCAGTGCAATAATTCGGCAGAAGCCTCATAAGCATCTCTCAGCTCACGTTGCACACATGCTTGGAGCTATGAACTCATTAGTTAGAATTGCTGCAGACAAAAAAGCCGGCTGACCTCTGTGTGTAGGAGGGAGTAGAAAAAAAGAAAGCTAGAAAACCATCGACAGAATTTTTTTTTTTAAAGATTTAATCTCGACTGACACCCAAGTATGCTTTAAGCGCTCACTGCTAGTTTCATGGTGCATGTCGGTTTTATTTTTTGTATGAGTATGTCTTTTATTAACAACTGAATCTTGACACCTCTCAACAAAACATAGATATTGATTTGTCTTATTGTCATATTTAATAAGGATTACATCCGACCTTTAGCCTGTGTTCCTCTATTAAATTACAAATAATTAAATATCTAACAGTATTTTAATTTCTGATGGTCACCGGTGTCACCAGCAGAGGTCAGTGTTTATACACACATCAATGTCATTTTCTGTTTTCAGTCCTTCATCTTGCATCACCTTGACTACTACGAACTGTCAATCTGAAAATAGTAATTGCCCCTTTGAATTCACTTTTTAATAATTGAATACATACATTCATAATATATATATATATATGTATATATATACATATATATACAGTATATGAGGTTAAAATTACACACACACACACACAGGTGTCATGCCAGCACTGTGACTCCACTGCTAAAATATGTGAGTCATCAAATCTTTGCTTTTGAAGGAGCAGGACTTTACTCTCCCTCCTTCTGCTCTCAGGGGGGTTTGGAATGTCCTCACTAAACCTTATGTCGAAAGCACACGGTGCATGTCCAATTTTCTTATGTTTCCTCTAAGACTGAATTCCTCACGTACCGATACCTCTAGGTCATCACTGTCTACGCCAAGTAAATGTTTCCTTTTATCCCCTTTAATAATTCACTATTAACATTCCTCTGCATTCCACATAGAAACTCCCAGCATTCTTTTTCACCACAACATGGCTATTTCCCGTCAATGTCCATTTTTAACCGTCTCGTTTCTGAAACTGATATGGCAAATAAAGTTTTTTTTCACATTCATTGGAGCTGAACTTCCTTTGATTCGTGGATATTGGCTGCTTTCTAGAAATTCAGTTTTGAAGTGGTGAATATGATGCATTTCTGACATTACCTCAAATCTCCTAAACTGGAAAATGAACAAACCTGCTGAGTAGCACATAATGAGAAAGGATTTTCTGAACCTCTTAGCCTTTCCTACTAAATCCTCGCTTGAGCACTCTTTCCCATTTTTGCTCCGTCACACTAAATGCTCTTTCATAAGATGATGCATTAGAAAAGTACAAATCCTAAACATAGACAGAAGAGTCAACAGCAAACCCCTTTAGCTTTAGGAGCCCAGAGGAAAAAACAGCACGGACAGAGATAAATGGACCCTAGGAACCAAAACGGACACACAAGCGAGAACCAGCATAAAATCGGAAAAATACTGCCAGGACTCCGGCGCTAGCCAGGGGTCGGTAGCTGTGTAGCTCGTGAAGCTTTCAGAAAGCACTGAGGGGCTTTTTAGTTTGTTGCAGAGGACGTTTGGGCCGAAACAAAAGCAGCATGGCTCAACAGTCCAGATCCATGTTACAGCCAGCTTGTGACAAGGCCTGGCAGGTACTCATGCCCTGGCTGCGTAATGATGGCTGCCATCTCTGCCAGCAGCGTCTGTCCACTGCCCAGTCCTACGCTGAGGTCATTCCTCCTTTCTGTCTCACTAGGGATATTTCCCCACTTTTTTTTTTATTCATTTTTCCTCTGTTCCTCTTGATCTGTAAATTCCGAGCGGAATGATAATTGGATACTGACAAAAGTATCGCAAAAATAAGAAATGTTTGAAATATAGCCAGGTTACCAAAAGAGAAAATAAGTCACAGGAATGTTTAAAAGCACAAACATTTTTGCTAAATTGTTATATTAAATAACGTAGTGTGATGAGGTGTCATGGAAACTCAAAAAAAACATATCTCCGTTGCCTGAGGCGGCAGTGTGCAAAAAATGGAAACGGCAGAGAAGGATCATGAAAATTGGACCAAAAAACAATCATAATTACTTTGCAGACATGGCATAGACTAAGGAATTCTGCTTTGTTTGGTGTTGGAGTTCAAATGATGCTTTTAAAACCTCCTATGTTAAATCCCGGTGACAGATGCAAATAGACTGGTGAGTCAAGGATATGTTAACAAGCCGTTCAATCATCGTTAAAGGGATTGTGAAATGACAAGTACAGGCCTGGGCCTGCCCTATATGTTCACTGTGTAACGAGAGTGGCCTCATTGTTCTGATTCCGCGTCGCACTTCAGTTTACCCCCCTGCCAATCATTTCCTCAGGAAAACTGGAACATTTCTTCCAGCTACCGTTTTTTTTTTCTTTCTTTCTTTTTCATATTGCATTGAGCTCATTTCACTGAAACTTGGAGGAACGGCCTCACGCTGTGCACTCTTGTCATTATTCCCAGGCTTGACCTATGGAAAATCGTCACATAATGAAAATGTCTCATTTATGTGGAAGTTCGACGATGCGACGCTGCAGGCTTTTTTTTCTTTTTCTCTCTGGCTTGTCTTTCGATCCAGCCTGTACTTTAATTACCCTCCGCGAGTATCACATATCAATTCCATTTTTGGCAACGCGTTGTCACCATGAATTCTCTCCTCATTACTGAATGATTGCAAGGAACGCAGGCCCAGCCTACCACTGTAGCGCCATGGCAACAGAGTGGGCTTTAACGAATGAGTATTTTGGTACAAAAGGTTGACTGCAGGTATGCACAGCGTTAATAATTGACTTGTTTAAAGCAGTGACACGAGCGAGTGGTTTGTCAATTACTCATCAAAAGTCTTGAGTATTTTCCCAGATGGGGGGTGAGAAAAAAGGCAAACATGGAGCAGAAAGCTGTGTATGATCCACATTCCGCATTCCGCATTCTTGGTTCCAGACATCATTCTTGGTTGGTGCAGCAGACAATGCGTCCTAATGACTGATCCTCTAACCTTTCCTCTTGCCCTGCAGTTAGTTGGCCAGTTTTGGCTCTATTGAAATATATCAATAACAGGAGGATGGATTGCCATGAAACTGTATATAGAAGGCCAGAAATACGAGACAATAGTTATTGGTGATACCACTAGAAGGTTCAAGTTTAGACTTGTCTTTATATTATGTATCGACACGTCATCTGATCATACACGCCCGATGATGTGCCCGATTATCATTTTGGGCTTTTAATAAACTAAAATAACGGTTGCCTTGAAATGTTGAATGATGAATTGTAATCTCTTCGTCAACCGCCCGACGTATTCTCTCACGCCGCCATCAGGTTAAAACTTTCTCTTTGGTACTGATGTTGCAGTGGGAGATCGAAAACGCTAGACGCCAGGAGTCTTTCACATCGCCCACAAAAATATCACCGAAAGCAAAGCCTCGTCATTAACTTGCGACACAGGGAGAGAAGTAGAACTTCCAACTTGCAATAGTTCAGCAATAATAAGGCCCCGGGACATGTGCCAACTTTTCTGGCCACAGAACCAGACCTGTAGTGAGCCAGGCTGCGGGGCATCACCTTCCCAGCACCGCGGCCAACTTCTTCAGACAGTGGCCTGGCAAATCCCCCTGCCGCTGACGGGCTCCGTAGCTGCTGGAGTGGTGGTGCCATGCCAGATCTAAAGTGCCGGGCCTCCTTTTGTGCTGATTTAATAACTACATAATTGAGTTAACTCCCACGTCAATTATCACACAGTGCTGCAAATTACCGCATGGCTAGAGATGAGAGGAAAGAGGGGGGCCGTATTTCTGATCTAGATTTGGTTGTAAACCGAGACCACATGAAGGCATTGACACTTTTTTGAACGTTTTTTGTTTTCTTGTCTTGCCTTAGATACTGTGACTCTGAATTGAACTCGGCGAGCACCATGTTCCCGCCTGTACGCCATTCACTCGTCGCTCTGACAAAAAGGTAAGTCATCTCCTTACTTATCTCATTGAGAGGAAGCTGCGTTATTTTTTGAGAAGCTAGGCAGCATTTCCATGTTTCATTTATTTATATTTCAAATATGCAGATAAATCGTGTGCCGCAAGTAAATAAAGGTTTAACTTGAGTGGCGTGGAGAAAGACACAGCTGTGATGTGCGTGGCGTACCGTGCACTTGTTGGGTTTCTCTCCGGAGTGGACCCTCATGTGGATGAGAAGCTTGTATCGGGCGTTGAAGGGCTTCAGGTTGCGCGGGCAGCCCGCCCAGTAGCATGTGAAGTCCTCGGCCTTTCGCTGATCCACGTGTAGCTTCTCTATGTGCCGTACCAGCTCCTCCTTTTGGTCACAGACTGCAGTGCATTCCAACCACCTGCAGCAGTGGGCCCCATAGTCCTCCAGCTCTCCTTCTTCTTCCTCCAGCATCGGGACCTGGGGTAAAAAGCTCATCCCATGCCTTGGGGGAAGCATGTGGGCCTGTGAGAAAGGGTCCTGAGATGGGGGCCTAAATTTGCTGTGGCGCCGGTAGAGGCGGGTGTGCTGGTGGGAGTGGTAGGGTGGCGGGGGCCCCTGCGGAATTGCGTGTTCGTGGACTGTTGTCAATGTAGTCGGCTGTAAGTGTACAGGTGGCAGCAGGTTGTCGGAGTTTTGGCGGCAGGCCCCTGAAGTTTTCTCCAGCGCCCCTCCTTCCTCCGGGAGGCACTGCTGCTCCACCACCATGTTGGCCATCTGGCTCTCCAGACCCCGGCCCTCCTCAAGCACCCGCATAAGGCCGCACTCCGCCTGAGGGGCCATGGCCTTCGAAAAGCCAGGCACGCTGTAGGGATGAAGCTGGGGGATGCAGCGGCCCCTCACACCCAGGAAGTGGCCGTAGCCCTCGGACAGGACGGGAGAGAGCGTGGAGTGGGACGCCGGTGAGCAGCGGGAACCGTTGATGTAAGCCACGAGTGAGGTGGGCGAGGTGCGTATGATGGAGTTGAAATCGGTGCCCATGACGTCCGACAGAGGCGACATGGAGAGAGCCCTCTTTTTGGCACGCTGCGGGCTTCCGGCATCGCCCCCAAACAGGTACGAGGGCAGGGAGGCGGAGGTGGTGCCGGACATGGCCGTCCCCGGTGAAACGCTGCGCTGCTCGCCTCCCTCGCTGGCCTGCGCGGAGCACTGAGGTAGTCCCAGCGGAGGGAGCACGCGGTAGCCATATGGCCAGTCATGTCTCCCACTAAACACCGACTGTGTCTCAAACAGGCTGAGCGTGGTGGATGCCAGGGATTCTCTGGACTGCAGGGATCTGAAACACATTGTCGTCATCCACTTTTAGTAAGACTTAAGGTTTAGGGAGCCCGTCATCACACACTGTTAGCGATATGGCCCACCTGGCATCGGTGTGGGGATTTGCAAGGCCGTGTAAATGAGGCGGAGGATGAGGCACCGCCGGCCCCGCAGTGCATGCCGGGCCGCTGACGACAGTCATGGGACCGCTGGTGTGGACTGTCTGGGCAGCAGCAACAGCCGCCGGTTGACCAAATACTTCCATGGCGGCTCCAGACACGCGGCAACATGCTGGACACGAGCCCAAAACCGTAGGTTAGTGCGTGTGTGAGGGGCAGAGCAACGACTCTTATCAACATTAAACAAATCCCTACAGATCGGTTCAGAGTGTTAACATAATATTAAACAAGTATCTGGGGGGAAAAAAAAAACTTATTAAAATGAAATGCACCACATTTAGTCCACTTTAATAAGGTTTACAGAGTCGCTAGATTGTGGAATTTTCCCTCAGCGGCCCGAGAGCCACTTTCTGCTCTGTTAATCACTAATGAGCTTTTCACCTCCTTTTACTTTTCCTCAGAAAAGATTTAAAGGCGGGCTTCACGCTTGGTTAATTATCAATAAATAGGAGAACAAGAAGTCGAGCAAGAAGACACTGAGTGACGCGCGCAGGTGTGCGTGGTACACCGCACTGCTCTGTAGTCTGCCCATGACATCATGGCTCTTGCGGGTATTATCAATTAATGGGATTTTATATATATATATTTATATATATATATATCTCATGATTTTTGTGATAAAATGTGGAGAGTGTGTCTGTTGTACGGGGGGTTTCAATCCTCAAACATTGAACTCTTAAAACACTCCTGTGGTGTATAGTCTCGCACGTCGATTGGGTAGTTTTAAGACTTGATGACTTGTGTTGTGTTTACCTTTGAAGTTGTTGCTGGAGGAGCAGAGCCCTGTCTGAGAGGTGTTTGTCCCTGTTGCGGCCGGAGGATGATGCTGATGCGGGGGCGGGGTCGGCATGTTGAGATGCTTCCCATTCGTCAGCACCTGCCTGCGGAGGCTCAGGCACGGCAGAAGAGCGTGGCTGCTGCTGCTCTGTTTCCCAGCAGTGGCGGCGGCGTGAACGGCTCCTTTTTTCGCTTTCTCTGTACCTGAGGAGGGACTGAGAGCGGCCCGGGGCAGGGGGGACATGGGGATCCTCACGGACTGGGACTGGTGTCCCCTGAGCATGCTCAGCGATGGGGACACACTGCACGGAGCCACCATGAGCTGACAACCTTTCCCACTCATGGCAGAAAGGTATTCATAAAAGTTTTGCGGCTCAGGGAGAAGTCAATTAAAAGTTCACATTCATCAAATTCGCTTTAGTCTGGAACTTGTAGTACACAGCTCATATCTGGGGGGTGGGGATAAATCATAAAAAATACATAGTGAAGCAATGAAGAATGATTCAACTAATATATGGAATCAAAGCAGCAAGAGTGACAATAATAGCATAGGGTAAGCATAATAACCATGATGAAAAAGGTCAAACTTGTGGAGAACCACTCGACCATAAAAGAAAAATAACTGTGCACTGAGCTATTCTTTCATGTTCAGGAATAAGCAAATAAATAGGACTGCCACCACAAAACAATAGCTTTTATATGAATATAAATACGAGTTAACATGTACAAAGGGTATCCTAAGTTTGTCTTGGAAGCTTTTAGAGAAATCCTAACTTTTGGACTATAATATGTAACGTCCGTATCTTGGTTTTAATGTAAAAACTTTGCACAGTATTAAAAACAAAGTGACATTTGCAGCTGCGTTCACTTACCTGCTGCTGTTGTTGTTGTTGTTGTTTTTGTCGCAAACCCTGTCCCCAGAGTGACCGCATGAAGGCGCCTCACGGTGTGCGTGTGAGTCCGCCGATCGGTGCGTGCGAGGTGTGCAACAGCGGGAGATCAGCTGTCGTGTGTCTGTCGGAGGTTGTGTTGTGCTGTGTATTGTTGACTGCGTAAATCTCTGCGTCCCCACTCGCTCGCTGTCTCCAGGAACTTCCCGTCTTGCCCTCTCCTCGCCCCTTTTGCCCTTGACACGGCTGCACGTGGACTTTTAAAACCGAGTGGACCTTGATAGTAAATAATTAAAGTTTTTTTTTTTTTTTTTTGGTAAGTTGCAGGGGTTGATAGTAAATAATTAAAGTTTTTTTTTTTTTTTTTTGGTAAGTTGCAGGGGTTGTCGGTTACTCCTACTAGCGCCAATTATATGTGAGAGGCGGCATTTAGCTCGGCGCGTGATCATCACATCACCATCCGAATCCATTTCTACCTCTGTTAAATATCTATAGATTCTTATTATTTTTGTAATACACTTCTTTTTACACCATGTGTGTTTTTAAGAACCTCAACTTCTTAACTCACACATTTAGTCGTCCTCAGGCTATCTGTTGAAACTGCAGCCTTGTAATCCCATGCAACTCTGAACTGCTTAGTGAGAGGGTTCAGATGTCCTCCGCATAGTCAATATTTTTCATAGTGCACAGCAGCAGTGATACATGTAATGATGTATGATTTCAAATGATCAAAATAGGTATTTTTATTTTTTTTAAATAATTCCTGCTTTTGGCAGAACCTTCTAAAACATTGTATTTTCCATTCCATGCTTTCCATACTTTGGACTGGACTGTGCTTTTCCCCATCTGTTTACTGACTTATTTGAATCTTGCTTGTGACTTTTTGTCACAATATTAATCTGCCACCTGCCCTGTTTTTCCTCCTGCCTCTTCTCCCCCTCTAACTGTCCACCTCAGCTCAGACTCTGTTGGACTCTTCTCTCCAGGCTGCTGGAGTGTTTGCACTGTGGCTCCTGCTGCAGGTTGCCATGGAGACCGGTGTGTTTACAGGAGGAGGGAGGGTGGCAGTTCCTTGGGAACCAGGAGGGAGGAGGGGCTCGTATTCACTATCTGTAATTGTGGAGAATTTATTGTTTGATAGACGACATCCATTAAATAAGATAACAATGTGTGTGTATACAGTATATTTGCCACTGTTGCTTGTGTGCTGAGAGGAGTGCAGCCAGGCAGCAAACTGAACTATCAAAAAAATGTGTATTAACCTCGTATTCTATGTCCCCTCAATGTTTTTTGTTTTTTTAGAACCTGCCATTTCATTTGCTTGATTAAAACCATGACTTTAATAAGAGCAAAACTAATTAAATATTGAATATTAAATGGTAGTGACCTCTGGTGGCTCCAGAGGGGTAACAATTAATTATCATGCAGCCTGGGAACCTTTGTGGGCCTACATTCAGCCAATGTTTTTAGTTCACTAAAATAATCACTTTTAGATTTCTAAATCTGACTTTAAAAATCATTTGAGTATTAAGTTAAGTATTGCGCTACAGCGAAGAAGTGTTTTTATAGTCCCATAATCTTTTTTTCTTTTTTTGTGTGAAATGTTCCTTCTTTACCAGCAGGGGATACTATTATTACACCAAAGGGGTGATTGCAGTCGGGTTAATACCGAAGTGGTTCAAATTTGAAGGTATAAAAAAAAATGTGTTAAGAAAAAGAGGGATGCTGGTGAATTAGAACAGAAAAACAGACAACCTGCTTGGGTCTTTCCTGCTTGGAGCTGCAACCTGCCGTCTCATTGTGACCACTCTACTTCTCCCTCTTAGCGAGTCAGTGTTTTTCCAAATGTCACAGTGTAACATGGTGGTAAGCTGGAGGCAGAACAAAAACACAGAAGTGGCCTTTAACTCTTCTTCTCCTCTATGACAAAACACGGACACTTGCAGGCGTGTTTCCTTTCATGCCCGGTAACAATTTTTGACTTTACAAACCTTTTGGTTTCTCCTCCCCCACAACGGGCGCCGTCGTAGGTTTTGAGGTAAGGATTTAAAACTGGGTATAATAGGTGCAGGGGGAAAAAGTGGGGGGGGGGAAAGGAGAGCAGATGAGATATAAGTGTGGGCCATTTTTTTTATTTTTTTATTTGAAGAGCTCCATTTGTAGTGGAATGAATGCTCTAATAGAGTCTCCGGCACTTACAGAATCCATTTTCCCCCTGTTGATGACAGCATCAGCACTCCTGGAAGTAGAAATGGCATTCATTCTGGTGTCAGGATGAGAAATCATGGGTGCTTTCTCTCTAAGTTATATTACAATAGTCACTTAAAGTAATGCACACCCCGGTGGACCTGTGATTAATTAATCTGCTTTTGATTTGCTAATGACAGTTCAAGTCAAATACAAGGTTAGCGAAGGCTGAGTCAGTCCTTTTAAAAGCAGGCGGAGAGACGACTGTGGTGAGTGTCGGAGATATCAATTTATTGGTAACATCCCTCATTATAACGGCTCCTATTAGCCGGCGGCACCTCCGATACTTACTCTCGGCATATTAATAGATAAATAGAGTGTTATGCACGCCCCATATCCGACGGTGCATTAAAAGTTTCCCATAAACATTCAAATTACTCATGTTGTTTTGTAGCCAACTGCGTTAAATTAATGTTTTGTAAAGATGTCCAAACTAAAAGGGGCATTAAGAAGTGCGTTCTTTTAGGAATGCAGCACTAGGCACTGTACACAGAGTGGAGTCGGGGGGGAAAAAAAAAAAAACAAAAAAAACATCCATCCATCTCCGCCTCTGCTCCTCTACTGTCACGGGCAAAACCCAGATGAAGATGAGTGTGAGAGAAATGGGATTATGACCGTCGTTCCTCTCCATCCATCAATCTTAGTCGAATCCTCTAATAACCTTTACAGAGAAGAGATGTCTTTAGAAAAAAAAAAAAGAAAAGAAAGGACAACAGGGACCACAGGCGTCCGTGTCTCTTCCAGCAGGCTGTGTCTTTCTTCCCCTTCCCTGCTGTGTTTTCGAACAGGATGACTCTAATAAAAGTTTGCTGACACAACAGGCCCCGTGTTTAAAGTCGCTGTTAGGCCACAGGCTTGTTTTTAATTTAAGCGCAACATTCTGGGTGAAGCCTGAGGGCGCCCGTGCTGTGAGCTCCCCCTTTTATTTTTTGGATTATTAAGAATGCTGTGGCTCGGGAATCAGATTTAGGAGGACGATGGGGTCTGAACGCTTAGTGAGTCGGCCAAATCAACAGAAACATTTCCCCAAGACCTTGAACACCACAAAGCGTGAAAAAAAAAAAAGAAGCTCGCTCAAACAAAAGATGTGGATCAGGACTGAGAGGAAATTTGATTTCAGTGAAGGAAATCGAATCAAATGTGGGTTTTCCCAACCATTGCATGATGTGGCTCAATGATGAAGCATATGGCAATAATCCTAACCCTAGCTCAATGTCAGGTTCGCAGAGTAGATCGTGTAAAACTTTTTTGCACAAGACCCGCTCACGTGACTATATATTTTTTGTCAAGTAGTGTGGTCGCGAGCCGGATATTTCTTTCCCATTTGCACTTATCTTTGAATACTGCGGCACATGCTGGCGGATGTGTGTGTAAAACTTTGACGGTAGTGCTACAGCCTTTGTGGATTTCTCGGTGTGTCGTCGATGCCGGCCGGACACGTAAAACAACCTCCACGCTCCAGACTTTGGAGGGTGTGTCATTAGACCCCCGCCTGAAACCCCCGCCCCCGGTAAGATCCTCCCAACATCCGTCTTCATTAAAAAAAGGTTGCACTCTGAGCAGATGGTCATTAACAGCACCCCCGCTCTTATACTCCCAACACCCTCTACTCACCAGGACACTACCTAAAGGACACCCGCTGTCCCCCAGGAATCCCAGAGAGCCTCATGCGCCACAGAAGAAGAAGTGGTGCCAGACAAGGCCTCCTGGTAATGATCACTCTGGGGGTCTCCATAAATCTCTTTTTTTGGGGGGATTTTTTCAAAAACAACAGCATGAAGTACGGAGATGGTCCATGTAGCGCAGTAATCAATATGTCAAAGCCTGTGGCACCAAGACACAACCCCCCCCCCCCTTCCCAACCCACCCCCCCCCCCCCCCCCCCTCACCAAACGTGATTAATATCCCCATAGTTCCCGCTCGGTTTCCTTTTCCAGTTGAATCTTGTGTCTTTCATGCGGCTGGCCTAATAATTGTGTTTGTTCAGACAGGTGTGTTCTGGGATATACGAGGACAGGGTCAGATTTTAGAGCGAGGCCGGGGTTGAAAAAAAAAGCTGCCGTCATGGTCAATTGAGGGCCTGTTGCTTTATATGAAAACAAGACTCTCTGTTGAGGAAGAGCCAATCAAATGGGATGCTTTGTGAACTTGAGCCATTTGGGATTATCTGAGAGTTCATCTCCTCTTTGTCTCTTCACTCAATTATTTAATATATATATATATATATATATATATATATATATATATATAGCAGCGCACAAATTTGCATTTAAACAGACAATTAGGCGACATATTTGACTCCGGGTTTTTTTTTTTCTCTCTCTAGAGGCGATTTGTGAAATTGTAACTCCCGGGTCCATTATGAGTAATATCAATCTTATCTGTGTTTTATTCGAGGCTATTCTCGTGATCGGTATCTCCGGCGGCAGCCGCCGTGGATCCCAATTACTGCCGTAATCGCTCCCTGGCTGAGAGCGCGGTCTCGGACCGGCTAAAGTGTTATCCGTCTTCATCGTGTTCATTATCAGGCAGCAGACGCAGGTGTCCTGGCCTCCCATCGCTCCACACCATTAGCGACAGATAGACGGTTGAACTGTGGCGCCCTTCTCCGCGGAGCACGCCCCCACACGAGGCGGTTTTGAAGAAAAAAAACAAAAAAACAAACTTCATTTGAACAAGTTGTGATTGTATACCACCTACTTGTCATCTGTATATTATTGCAGCGCGTCGCCGGCCTCATGCAGTCAGACGGACGTGTCTACAGTATATGCAGGGGTCAAAGGTGGCTCGGCAGGGGTTTGCAGCACATCATTTGTTCTCTCCTGATTATCCTCTGCTGTCACTCTAACAAGGAGGGTCAGCGCGCGAGACGTATATACTTTCTCTATTTCAGGACAAATAGGTGGCAGGTAGTGGTGGCATGTTTGTCACCCATCTAGCCACCTCGTGCTCGCGCGTACACAGGTGAAAAGGGCAGCTCGCTCCCCCGCTGGATGTACCGGTAATATTGGGCTCTCTCCGCAGAGTGAGTCCAACATGTGTACAGTTGTGGGCGCTGTGCACTACTAGTAAATCACCTCATTAGCCTGTTCTCTAAATGGGTTATTGCCGCACCAGGCAGACACCCTGTTCCCCGTAGAGCTCATGAGATTTCAAAATAAAAAAAATAAAAAAATGCTTTTGGGATCGTTTTCCTATCCTCTGGCACCTGGTCGAGGTCGTTCTATTAGGTGGATGGATTTACATATAAATTGAACACGCGGTATTACGCACCTCCTTAAACTCGGCTGTTTCATTACTGTATGCCATTATCTGTCTTGCATACTCCAACAAGCATTTAATTTCATCCCTCACATTGTCTTATGTTCCATTATGTTTCAGCGTTATTTATTAAAATTCATCTGTCTAATAACGCCCACATGCACTGCCCCTTTTTCCTGCGACGCACCTATTCTGAGGTTCTCGCAGAGACTGTGTCCTGAGGTAAAATGTAAAAATGTTGAAAATTCACTGGAATATGAAAAGCAATCATATTTTCTGTATCAGTAAGCAGGTCTGTGATAGCCGGGGGTCATTCTTGCTCTATGCTGTTGCTTGGGGAGGCATTCTGTCAGAGCCCCCTGGGCTCACCTAGTTAATTAAGTTTTTCTGCCATTAGAACGAGGTAACTTGTAATTTTACTGCTCCACAAAGCTCATTCTCCACCAGCACTGAGGATTCGATAGACCTTCGTTTTCCTTTGTGTGATGCTTTGTTTTTTTTCAGGTATACATCACCAATGAATAATGTGTTGTGGTACACATCAGGAACATCTACTGAAGTTCAAATGATGAAAGGATTTCCTATGAATAGAAAGTAGTCTCCCTGCCAGAAATTTAAAACAAAGAAAAAGTCTCTCCAGAAAGGGAAGGAAACTTCTGCTGAGCACATAAACTTTGCAGTGGAGTTGTCTTGGTGATGTGAAGTTTCACTCCTATGAAGAGATATACCAGTGCGTGGGTGTGTGTGTGTGTGTGTGTGTGTGTGTGTGTGTGAGAGAGACGTTACCTACTGCAAAGATATAAATTAAATGATTGGTGGGGGGTGATGCACTTATAAAGAGTCAAAAAGTCAAATTGATTCCAGCCTATACGAAATAATGTAGTTGAATGATTTTCTGCTGCAACTGTGCTCGTTCTGCATTATTTTTGCGCTCTGTGAGCAGAAATGTGATTTTTTATTTATTTTTTTAACATTGCTCAATATTTGGAGTCCACAAGGTGAGAAGCACGGCCTTGCAAATCAAATGTTTTCAGGGCGTGTAGAATTCTTAGCATCAGCAGTGGCTTGTGTTTTATTTTTTATAAAGGTGAAACACATTGACAAAATGAAGAGGATCCAGAATTGTATTCCAAAGGAAAGAAGCTCTATAAATTTACACGCGGTGTTTTTGGCTTTTTGAAAACCTCTGCAGAATTTTGGAAGTTTGAGTGTTTGTCCAGATAAAAAAAAACTACCCTGACCTTTAACCTTAAAATTGTTGATAGCATGCCGGTGAAATGTGTTAAATGTGAATGGAAGAGCATGTGCATTCTTGTTTGAAGCAATGGGGGGCCTTCTGTCCAAAGAAGTGGCGTGGACATGTGAAATGGATGTACTTTAATGAATAGCCACTTAATGCAGCAAGGCTGGATTATTATTATTTTTTTATATATTCTCAAACCTGGAATACATATGGCAGGCATTGTGGACATGGGGGTAGATTTCTGTTGAAGTAAAATTCCAACAATGAATATAAAAGCTGAACAAGCATAACCTTGGAAAAATCCAACATCCACTAAAATGGCGCCTCCCTGAGGTATGTGCTTAGACGTTGCTAGAGTCGGACACAAAATCAGTGCAATAATGTCTGCAGTTCTCCCGAAGCATCCCCTAAAGGAGGTTCAAGGGACAAAGACATATTAGCCGTGGCTTGAAGGACATGGTTACCGTACACATGTGATGTTAAATATAAATGTGGACAATGTGAGTGTACGTGGTCGTATTTTGAATGCAAAGTGCCTGTGTCGTGATTAATCTTGCGGTTTGGACCATTTTACACCTATCGCGTGCAAATGTTTGTTCGATTATTTGGATATATATTTTGGAGGTGACCTGGGATGCCTGACTCATCGGTTAGCACCCACATCAGTTCCATCATCATTCAATTCATTTTTTTTTTTCTCGGTGGAAAGTCACCGATAAGCCAGCGTTTGTTTATGCAGTGCGAGGCAGATGCTTTTCAAGGAGACTGAGGTCGTCGTCTCTTGACCTCCACCACTTAGATATGACACGTTGCCATAAACAAAAGAAAATCTGAGTCTACCCTTGACCCGTCTCCATGTATAATTATGTACAGCCCATTTAACTTTTACTTCAGCGAATGTCTCTGTCTCTGTTAAATATTCAACAACGTTTTTGTGGCGTATATTGGTAACCACATAAATATTGGGCATTACAATTAGCGTTCATTTTGTGCGTGGATTCTGGATTCCATTGCGTACATGAGTCTATAGGATTACTATAGGTGATTATGCACAACATCCAGGGGTTGGGAACGACCACCGTTCAGTCAGACTGTACCTAATTCCGTTTTTTAATTTCTTTGGCCGGGAACGGCTCTGAGAGCAGGAATATTATAACCGTGACGTGATGTTATTCTTTGTCATTTAGCTCCGTCCTAATTCACTTCTCCCATTATGAGTCAGTGTGCCGCTCTGGTTCAGGACCTTGTCTTTTTGCATTTGGCGGAAGCATAATGCGATTTTTCCGTTCTTGCTGTTTAGTGTAATGGTACGGGAAAAATATTCCCTCGGTGCACAAATTGTGGAAATGAGACATGGCACATGGTGTATTTATTAGAAAGCCAGCCAGGGAAACAATGATGATTGTGTCATTCTTAAAAGATTCAGAGCACATTTGCATTGTAATGAAATAAGAAAAAGTCTGATGGCAGACGGCTAACATTTTCTCATGTATGTTATTAATAAATCACACATGGATTCTGGCCTACAATAAATACTGCACAGATTTCAGCGGAGGGACCTCAACTAGGAAAAAAAAAAAAAAGGAAAGAAAGACCTATTCGAAATGATGCACATACGATGCCGTCTCTTACGTAATAGTACCTCTTTGATCTTGGTGGCGCGCACCAGATCCTGTGAGCTGTGAATCTTAATGTAGGCTGCGTTAGATGTCAAATGTGTTGACACACTCCTCCACAGGAGGACATCTCTCGTCATCTCCCCTACCCCTCCGCGGAGAACACAGAGAAAGATCCACAAAGCTCTGTCAGCCACGAGCGCAACGCGGTTTCCTTCCCCTGCAGCAAAGCAGATTTAAACGCCTCCGCCGCCCGTGTCTGGTGATAGACTAACATGTTTTTGTCCCCGTGTCCGCTTTTGTTTCTTCGGTTAATAACGAGGCGGGCTATGGGGCCTGGGCCGGGCGCGCCTGGAATAAACGACCCCCTTCGTTAAGAGGTCGCAAATCATGCCTGACGTAGCCGGTGTTTACAAGTGAAATGAAGAAGCGCAAAGGAGGGGAGTGAATCCGAATAATCTCGACCTCCTTGAAAGGCGTGCGGGCCGATTGAGGTGTTTTGGACATTCGTCATCAGCTGTGATAATCCATAACGATATTCTTTAACTCACCCCTAATGGGTAGACAGGCTGGCCTGAATAGTTTTACAGGAGGTGCAAGCAAGCCCCGCGGGCAGTGTTGGGGAAGTGGCAGGTAGAGCTGTTGATCAGTGGCCGGCACGAGGGTAATGGATCCGTTTAGCGTTAATCAATGTCGCTCGCAGGCTCATTGAGCAGTGCACTCAGCATCTTGCCTTTGTGTCAGGGAGCCTTTTAATCTAATTGGACACTAAACTCCTGTCATTATTCCTCATGCCCCGAGACTTATTTACGGCTCTCCCGCTTGCTTGTCTTTACCTTTTCATTACGGCATGCCAGTCGGCATCAGCAAACTCATTAAAGGGAATGAATCAAAGGGGGAGAGAGCTGACGTGTGGCGGAAAAGTGTAATTTAATAAATGCGCGTGAGGCCGCGGCGCTCGCCGCATCACTCATGTTGTTTACGGGCTGCGGCGCGCGAGCAGGTGAGGGCACTTTGAGAATAAAGGCCTCTCACAAAGGCAAGCAGCGGCGCTGCGGGTTGATACGCGGGGCCTTCGGGGGAGGGACGGGGGCTCGGGTGCGGGATGTAGTGGGCAGGAACGTTGTGGATGGGCAGGAAAGTCCTCGGTGCGCTTCTCGGAGATGTCCTGTTTTCTCACGAGTCGAGACTCAAATTTACGCTGCCGTTCATATTGGGCGTATTTTTTGTCTTCCTAGTGAGTCTCGATCAGTGGCTTTTGATGACTTGCTCGTGTTGGCAAACTTCGCAGAGACACTTTGTGTTGCATTGTGTAACAAATCGGAGTCGGTTCAATGACTCCGTGGCTCCTCTCCACTGTATTTGTGCCAGTTCACTACACTTTAGCACTTATCATTATCCTGTAATTATCACTTGTGGCAACAGCAACACATGGTTCAACGAGCATTTATTGTGTCACTTTGGAACTGCGCTAATGAATACTTTAAAATAGAAAAACGGATGATGGAATGACAAAGGAGTCACTGCCGAAGACCACGACGGGGACTAGACTCTGCACTTCCCCTTAGTTTTGTGCTGGATTTTGAACATCTTTAAGCTCATTGTTTTGCTTGAATAATCCCACAACTGGACCGTTTATGCACATTAAGCTCTTGACATCATTCTCGTCACCCGCGTTGGATAGAATCTTGCCCCACGTAGCCAACAACCGGAATTGCTGCCCGGTGTCGAATTGAGTTTCACTGCAGCATCTTGCGACCTATACCCAACAATGGTTCGGCCTTTGTTTTCCGTCAAGTGTCCTCGGGTCGTGGTTGCACTGGGGTTTACCTCAATACGGCGCGGTTGTGATCTCCGATCCGGGGGGGGGGGGCATGAGTCAATGCACCGGGGGACCAAAGTGACAATTGCACGGCTTGAGGGTCTTTCGGAGCCTCCCCAGTCATTACTGTGTGCATGGGAACTGGAGAACCGCACTTCATGGGTGTTTAAGCAAGCACTTTAAATGGAAATGTACTTGACACGTTAAGAGATGTAATCATTGGGCATTTGAATTCGACTTGGTTCTCCCGTAAATGTCTGTGTTGCTCGGGCTCTTGTCATCCTCTGATGCTTTCTCACCTTTCTTTTTGTAATTTTCTCCTGTTCACTTTATTTCTCCGTCGCTGCCCTCCCACTCGTTCCCGCTTTTGATTGATTTGCCTCCCTTTCGCCGCATCCTTGCATTTTATGATCTGTTGGTGTTTTTTTTTCGTCTTGATCTGCGTTCGTTTCTTTCCTGCGGCATTGTCAGAGAACGTGTGGGCGGCGCCTCTTTATATTTGGAAGGTCTGAGGCTATTGATTGGAAATGACCAGACTGTGGCTCCTACTTGGTAAACCTAGCTATTTGTCTACTTTATGAACGGAAATTGCTGTTATTGTGTTCAAAGCGCAACGGCTTCCTGCTTTCACTAAGTACCTGGGGTATGTTCATAGAATCTTTAGGTGTATAGAGGCAAGCATAAAATATGGAAAAAATAAAAACAGTCTGCATTTCTCATGGTTCCATCGTTTTGATGCAAGCACAGGAATAATGTGAAAACTCTAAACACCAGGATTTTCTTAAAATGTTCCGAGATCATAGGTACTTTTTAATTTTTTGGGTGTATGTCCTCCCTGTGATGTCTCCTCGGACGCTTGATCTCTCCCTTCCTTCTTCACAGTCTATCCACTCATTACCACAATTACGGCCTGTGAACATTTCATCAGGCTAATATGTCTTGGCTGGGACCTACACAATTATTGTGCTGAGCCTTCTGTTTTCATCACACTCCGATTGCACTCACCCCCCCTCCCTCCATCCCTCCCTCCCTCCCCCCCTCAGCATAACCTCACTCCTCTCTGTCAACCCATGTGTTGTGTGTCCTTTGCTTTCTTTACAAATGAACCCATGGCAATTACATAATGCGGGGTTTTGATGTCGGATGTGATCAGCGTGTGCATTAGTCAACGCAATCAACAAACGGTCCCTTGTGCTTTAATTTTTTTTTCTCGTTATGGGCATTTGTCTCTTTTTTGTTTTTTTTTCTCGTTTCAGTCACATAAGGAGGAACAACATCGGCACGTTTTCTTGGACAAGCGGTTCCTCGAATGAAATTGTGGGCGGGACAAGAAGCTTTGCAGATTTGTTAGGACGGGAGGCAGACGGGGGAACGCGCTTCCTGTCTGATAGAGAAATAGTTTAGTTGAGGCTGGACGTGCACATGCCTGCTTTGTGTCTGCTGCCTTTTTATTTCCCGGCGCTTCATAAAAGATGGGGAATGGTGTTCCCGTGACAGCCGCTGCTTTGTTGTTTCCCTGTGACGCCCTGTGGTCTGATGTCATCTGGACTTGGCTTGCCAGGAACAGTCTGTTCCACGTTAACTGCCGGAGAGGTCGAAACCCGCTTGATCATTAGCCCTCACAAGGAGCTCAGTACTCCCTCCCACCTTGACGGCGCTGTGCCACATTGCTGTGTCTGCCCTCCCCTTCCCTGCCACGTTTGCGCCATTCCAGAATCCGTAGCCGTTGTCCTGGGTGTGGGTTGAGAAGAGAGTCACACTTCCGCCTTCGTTATCAGAACAGCCTAGTTGCATCGGCGGATCTGTGTGCTATTTACAAGGAACGCCCTTTCAGGTCAAATTTGAAAATGTCTTTGTTGCAGATCTGAAGCCTCGAAATGCCGCAAAGTATATTCAGCACAATGCAATCAAAGGATCGTCGTATACATCGCCTTGGTAATGTTACCATGATTATCGCCATTATGAATTCTTGAATCTGACAATATGGCCCACAACCTGCTATTATTTTCTGCCCTTCTTTGGAAATGGAGTCTGTTCCCCGTGCGCGGTCAATCATGTACACTTTGCATGGGAAATTAATTCCATTATTAAACATTCCTCACTTCAGAAATTTCAATTACCGACCGCAGCGTGAGGTGGGGGCGAGATAGGTAATGTGTGCCTACTCTAATGCATGAATATTGTATTGGGCCAAGAGAGTAATCACGGCCGATAGCTACAGAAGTCAAGTGTCTCGAGGTCCATTTATATACATGACTCCTGGCCAGATGGCCACCGCAGACAACAGGTTCATTTATGAAGTCTACTTATGCAGCCATTAGGAATCCAAATTCGCTGAAGTGGTCAAGAGTGTGACAACCGAGGGCTCCACAACAAAATGGCCACTCCACTTAATAGGGTTAAGAAGTGCGATGGTGAGTGCTACACGAGTGGGCCGCGCACAGCTTCACATGAATTACCACCGCCGACCTTTCTGCTTGTTACCGCGCAAATTTGTGAATGAGAGTGAACATCTTGTTGGAGCGACCGTACTTTTTGCCATCACAAAGAAATGTCCGTTTGCCGTGAGAACACGCGGCGTCGGGAATAAATGTTGAAGGTTTCTTTTCCCAGGTGTCTTTTGGGAAATTGGCAAAGCGTAAAGGCGAGGGGAACAAAGTGGCGCGTTTCGACCCCGTAGAGGACAAACACTTACCGCTGTTAATTTCCTCGCTTGCCATTCGCCCGTGTTTTGCGGACTTGAGCACTCTTTCCAGTTGGGTAAAATGTCCCTTGTTGCCATCGAGCCATGAGTCCGCGAGGAAGAAAGGTCAAAGCAATTTATATGTGACACATAGTTTGATCGCTTTGTCATCGCCTCGGGGGCCAAACCTGCCGCTCTCAGTAGAACGCACACACACACACGCCCACACGCCCACCAACCCGCGCGCGCACAAAGACAGATGTGTGCATGTGTGCATGGGTAACGCACAACACCCTGCCATCTGCATGAGAATGTGACAAAACAATTTCCGTTCAGCGTGTCTTTGTCTTGCCTGTGACGGGCATCACCGTTCCGAGATTAAGCAACGAGACAAATTTGAGATTCGAGGTTATTAGTTGGTATTTTCCCAGCAACATTTTTTTGTTTTGTTTTACAATATAGTTTGCTGACAGATAATCCTTCTTAATGGAATCGGAGCTACAATGGTAGATAACTAAGAACAAAGAGCTCAAACCTCCGGTATCTGATGAGCCGAGATGTAGATAACAGCTGTGAGATTATCGCGAGAAATCACAAAAAAAAAGGACTAGTGTAAGGTAAGGAAACCAACTGTATCAACTGCTTGTGTTTTGCAATCTGTCCTCTGGATGGTAATGAGTGGAAGAACTTCATTTTTGGCCTACAACATAAATAAGCATTTGAACCAAGTTCCGGGCTGCGCTGGTGCTGTCAATTCAGACTTGTGTAACTCAATAAACTGAAATGCCCAGACACTGGGAGGCAGAGTAAAAAAAAATAACCTAAAATGGAGACCTTGGCGGAATGTTGTCCATGGTGTGTCTGCTCCAAGTGTACTGTAACCGATGAAAATGTCCAGATGTGTCATTATTTATTTTTTACGCATCTACTCGGCTTACGGGTGACAAGGAGAAGATGGGGAACTGGGAAAGACCAGGAGGCAGGAGCTGCCACCATGAATACCCATCACGGGGCAATTCCACAGTGATTTATGTACAGTCCTGCCAAACCAGGGGACAAATGACCTTCACACATAGCTATCAGAGGAAGATATCAGTGGACAGGGTTTTCACTATCACATCCCTCTTTCCCCCGAGGACCCCCCTCCTGACTTTGTGTGTGTGCAGGTGTGTGTGTGTGTGTGTGTGTGTGTGTGTGTGTGTGTGTGTGTGTGTGTGTGTGTGTGTGTGTGTGTATGTGTGTGCTGTTGAGTAAAACTGACACTGAGCTGGTCTTCGGGGCACACTGCTGTTTATATTCCTCAGTGTGTGAATCTGTTCTTTTTGGGGTGCCACAATTTATTTAATTTATTTTTTTTACGTGGGGACAATCGGAGATGAAGGTCTGCTTGTGGAGGTCTGACTATTGCGTTTAGAAAATTGTACTTGATATTCATCTTCAATAACAAAAAGTAACAAATCAGATCATGATTACTAAGCCAAAGTCTTTCACAATTACAATTGTCCTCGCTACGTAGTCACAGAGTCAGGTGTGATATCATTGCTGAGTACATATATATATATATATCATTTTCATTTTTGATTTAACTTAATTCTCTTAAGTTTCTTCGTAACTTTCCCTCAACCAATTGAGGTGACCTTTTGTGTGGAGCCAGCTGTGTGTAACTGGCGCGGGGCTGCTGGTGTATTCTTGGGCAGCAGCTCTGGTTTGTGTGTCTGTATCTCAGTCTTCTCGTTGGTTCTAGGCGTAGGAGTGCATGCTGTTTTCCTCGTAACTCCAGATGCTGGGTGTCAGCACGCCGCGTATTGTCCTCCTGCTAGATATAGTTAAGTCCCTCCTACTGCTTAATGTAAAATCACCATCGAGAATACAGAAAGTGACAACCAGTCGAGGCTGAAGTGATGATTATTCTTTTTCCCCTCAACATTCTATGATAACAATATTTCATCTGTCTAACGTTCGCCTACATTGACATTCTGTGAATGTTGTGCTTCTGAATTTTTATCAAGACGTCATTTTGACCTCCTGTTTATGACTTTAAGCTTTTGAGAGCGTCGTTCACAAAGGTCCCATACTGTAGAGAGAAATCTTTCCACGTCTTTATTATTAAACAGGTCTCAGGGCTATAAAAATTGGTATCAAAGCACTGAAGCCTAGAAAATTAGGATGAATTAGACACTGCTTCTCACAGTAACTTTGTGACCGGGTTGCAACAGTTAATGCCCTTAACTTGCAAATATATGCATTATTATATGCATTATACTAAAATTGACATATAGTGTGCTTATAGTTTTGTGGAAAATGTGGAAGTATTCTATGTTCGCATTACAAGCATTGATGGCTATATTTTGGTGGCTTGGTAAAAAAATGAAAAACTGTAGCAGCCTTTTTGTTTTTTATGGATCAGGTCCGTGGTCCACAGTTACGTAACATAATTCACAGCACTCGGTGTGAAAGACCTGCGCGCTCTCCTCCGACCAGGTGATCCAATGCCTGGCACCAACCCCGTCTCTTCCTGCGAACATCTCCAATATTTTCTCAATCTTTATGACGGCATTAAACGCTGCTGGAAATCTGCGTGTGCCATTTGTCAGACCCCTTTTTAACTGGAGTCTCCCGACACGCCAGTCCTCAGATCGCGAACCCAATTAAAGCGGGCAATTTGTGTTAAATTTATGAGGCCAACGCGACGCCGCGATTGGCTCAAAGCTCGTCGGGCCCCACCTTTATCACCCTCACTAGTTTCGGCCTGGTCTCTGGTCATTTTTGTTATTGTTCCTTTGATTTATTGCCCCTCGCAGCGCCGAAACTGGCCAGAGACTGCCCCCACTGCCCGCTGAGAGTAAAATAAACTACTGCTCCGTTATGAGCCCTCTTATCCTCTGATGACAGTATTATGAAGGAGGAAAATATACAGACTCATTCGAGTGTAGAAACTTGGTCTAAGCTCATTTGATGGCAAAATGTATGAGTAAAAACTCCAGTGGAGGAGGACACGTGATTACAGTATTTTTTTTTTGATCTGTTTCTATAAAATATAAAATATTCCCATTAAATATTCATTGCATAACATTAACTTCGGCATGTATTTCCACAAAGTATATGTTAATCATACTGCACGTTTATGTGTTTATTTCACATTACTTTGCCGTGACAAATAATGGGCCCAGTATTGTGGTGTAAAATGAACACATTAGCAGCCATTTTTCACGTGCCTTTTGATTGCCAGAGCTTTAGGGACTCTGCTCGGAAGCAACCTCATGAATAGAGGAGTTATTTAACAAATACTAAAAACAGTCTGCAGCCCAGGAGGGGAGGAGACTGTGGTATTGTTCCATTTCAAGGCTGTCAGTCTGACTGATGACTTCTGGGCCTCACATCATTCCTCTCTTTCTTTTCATTGTATTTATGATTTGAAGTAGAGGAATTACAACGCGGAAGGTCTGCCGCAGAGTCTCCTGCATTCATTTTAAATCCTCCTTTTGACTGGCAGTGCTGGTGGTTACTTTTCTCACTGAAGGATGCATGAGTTTTGTGGACTATCCAATAGCACAAGAAAGATTTTCTCCATTTCTGTATTTTTTAATGCTTCATACGACGACAGAATCCACCAGGCAGTTTTTCATGCATTTCTATGGCGGTTCTGCAGGAAACCAATCACAATGAATTCCATTTCTTGCTTTGTTTTTTTTCCCAAAGCGCTGTTATCTCTGCGTCATTATGCAGTGATTTCCAAATGGTTGTGTGGGAAGATTTACATGCACGCTGGAAGCTCTGGATTTCTCCGATTTGGCTGCCGAACCGCATTGTATTCGTGAGCTTTGGTTAACTTAAAGACGAGAAAATGATCAATTTAGATGTTGTAAAGTGAATGATAAAGTTATACTGCATAAATATAGATAAATAACATTGCACACCATGCTCATAGATCGTTCGCATTAATGTTTCATTTGCTTTAACAACATTTAAAACATTCGTAAACCCTGGGGAGTTTCATCAAGTATTTTTTTTTCCGTATGTAATGGAAATAAACTCATGCTGGGGGATGCGTGGAAGGTTGAAACAAAACCTTACTTTATCATACACATTACTGTGTATGGCAAATTATTAGGAATTGGATATTGCATTTGCAATCCATTATGAATATGCTAAACAACCACAGGGAGTTTTTTAACCCTTTTTTTCATGTAATTTCATTTTATTTAAATCGTTTTTGCCTTCAATCAGATTTTGCTTCTAGTTTAAATAATTTAAGTGTATGCATTTAATGTCTGTTATTTATCAACATTGTTGATCTGTCACCAAATAGTCTTACCTGCAACAGAACATAATGCCTTGCTCTGTTATATCTCCCCAGACAATATTAATGGGATGTGATGGTCCATCAGGTTCTTGTCCTTCTAATTGTCACCTTTCTGGTCCTTCCTCCTTCAAGTCAAACTGTCCATCATTTATTCTGAGAAGGAAGCCTGGAGGACTCCATTCAGGGAATGATTAACCGGTCCATTACAAAGAGATGTGTATGCTGCACTGATTTACAGCTTTAGGACTGAATTTATGGCAAATTCAAGTGAATAGGTCTCAGACTTTTTGAGCCCACCGTAAATCTAGAGCATATGAAGAAAAAAAGACACCCAAGCAGCAAAAACATGTACAGACTTAATATAAATGTAAAATGGTATAAAAAATGCCACAGGCCAGCGTTGACAATATTTTGTCTTTTTTTTTCTCTCAAACATAAGCAGATAGAATCCGCAGAAATGTATTCACCAAGCAAATCAGAGCAATTTCCCAAAGTCACAGGGGACGCATGTATTCTATACAGAGCTGTCAAATGAATGATCACACATGAGCAAACACATTTACTTTTATATTGCCGAAATAAATAGAAGATGTTAAATCCATTTTTACGTACGCCAACACACACACACACACATGCACGCACACAGAGGGCTGCACAATCTTACCAACACATGTGCGCACCCTCCCACCCGCATACGCACACACATACACAGACTGAGACTTTGCATTAACAGAGAGAGACCCATCTGGTTGCTAGTGCAAGTGTAGCACTCAGCGGACCCTGATTTCATTATCTCAGCGTGTTCGCCGTGACCCGGAGAAAAGTGACATCTGATTTACCTCAAGATCAATTTGTATGTAAATCAGTCAGAAACTGGAGGGCAATAGAGGGCTCGCTTGACAAAAGCTGTTTTGAGAGTGTGCGAGCGGGGTTTGTGAGTTTGCTCGTCGCAGCGGTCCCCACAGAGACACTAATGGAGCTCATTTAAGTAATAAGCCCCTTTGGTCTACAGGGGGGCAGAGTCTCTGAAGACAGCCCTGCGTAAAACCATACTGTCCCGTTGCATTCAGGGCCGGCATGTCGGGGGCAAAATCCATGTCATTTGCCATTTAATGCTCACATAATTGATCCTTGGCATTTTTATTTTATTTTTTTTAATGTATTTTTTTACTGAAAGACGACACTGCGTGTCAGTGCACTCCTAAAAGCCACTGCGGTGAATATATAAGACTTGAATCCCACCCCTTGTGTGGCTGTAAAACATTGCAGCCGTAACACCTTTTATCCTCAGATGATGAATTCCTCAGCCTCGCAGATGTTTTGGTCAGTTTCCTCCTCTTTTGATTTGAGACTCCTGAAGTTTAATGGTTCACATAAGAAGTGTCAGTCATTGCTTAAAAGGTTTCTACTCTGCACCACCTGCAGATAGAGCCACTTTACTCTGTATCCCCATTACTGGTTCATTGCACATGGAAATGGCCTATAACGTTTTAGTCAACTGCCTTGAAGTTTGTGTTCGCTATAACTCTCTTGACTGAGCAGACAAATGGTTTTCTCCCCACACAACGGCTCTAATGCTGCTTTTTCTCATTTGCTTCGTTATTTGCCGAGATGAGAAAGATTTCAAGGAAAAAGTGACTTTAATTGCGATTGGATTAATGAGTGTATCATTGGTGGGGGACTGACCATGGGGAGATATGGGTCTCGTGAAAGGGTCGGGTCAGATTGTTGTTTTCAACTGACAGGAGAAAAAAAAAAAGTTGTTTTGAGTGCGTATGAAAATGCATATATACAGTACTTTGAAAATACTACGTCCATATGGTCCTGTCGCACATGGTTCAACTTGCATAGTTTAATCCCATTTTTATTCAATTTGATTAATGAATGCATTAATAATTGTCAAAATGTGATGTGTAGCTCTTGCCCATGTACATATACCCCCCCCCCCCCCCCCCCCCCCCCCCCCCCCCCCCCACACACACACACACATTGTCAGATCAAACATGCGATAAGAACTGTACCGCAAAATTGCATCTATAAATTACATTGAAGGTAGTTTTCTTCAGAGGACACCATGCGTTTTAGTCACAGTAAATGATATTTTCTTAGTTAGTCAGTTAGCAATGTTAATTATTGAATTGGACATGTTTTCCTATGTGGTCTGGTATGGAGCCAGATTGCAGCAGCTGTGAATTTCATTTGGATATCCACGTTATATATATATATATATATTGCAGTATACCCTGGATGTCAGGGCATGGCTTTAGCCCCCCTGCACACGCTTTCAGGCCGCAAACGAAGTACAGCCTCTCCTCCACCATTGTATTAGGCTGTTCTGTAGAGCTTTGCAGAATATAGGCATGGTGGAGCGTGTCCTCCTCAGGCCATTTAACTCCTCAGGTAGCACTCACACTCCTCAGCCCAGGGGATGTACCGGTGCTCCATGGCTGCCCTCGGCTAGAAAATCCCCAGCACAGCACTCACTACACTTGCAGCGACAATGAAAGGGCCAGAAGCCGATCATGACCTAGTTCACTTTATATCTTCCATAAATCACTCCATTAACATCTCTATGGCGGCACCGGTTAAAGCACTGGACTCGACATCTGCTTCCGAGAACTAACGGATCACACAGGTTTTGGCCCGTCGCACAGGAGCGAGCGGGTCGTCCCCCCGCACAGAGCCGCCCCTCGCTTTATTATCTGCCTTCCTGCCTGAGAGAAGGGACTCAGTGCAGTGTGTAAGATGAACTAGGGTGAGTTGCCTCGGAGGAGAAACGAAACGCTCCTCTTGCTGGAATGGATTGACATTATTAACACAAACCAAATAGAAAGAGACTTCAGGGGAGCGGGGGGGGGGGCGTTTTGTCTGGTTGGCACCATTAAAGTCACACGCTGTACTTTCAAAGTAATCTATGGAGGGACTGGTTCATGGCGAGATGAAACAGGCTTAGAAATTGAGACAAATGTGATGATCAGTATCAGTACGTAAGACAAAGATTTGTTAGACTGTGCTGTATGGAGCAAATGGTGGAGAATCCAATTATGTTTGACTCAGAAGGACACAAAAAAAAAAACTCTGTAAACATACTCCCAGAAATCATTTTGAATGACTAACAGGGAACGGAAGCAGCTACCCCCCCCCCCCCCCCTCTCTCTCTCTCACACACATATTAGTGTTAGTCTATGCAGCCGATATTTAAATTCCTCTTCAAACTGACGTGCTTGGGGGGGGGGGGGGGGGGGGGGGGACGAGAAAGGAGAACAAAAGGCGTGAAACAAAAAAGAGCCCGTCTATACATTTTTCTCCTTGACACCGCACGGAATTAATCTCTCAAACAGTTTTGACAAGTGACCCTGTAGGGGGTTTCTAATGTTATGGCAAGGGACCCTATTTAAGTAGCCCACGCTGTCGCTTTTTTTTTTTTTTGTTCACCCTCGCTCCAAACTGACTGATCTAATTATTGCATGTTAAATGGGCATCTGGTAAATGGTGCATATAATGATGCGCTACCACAGAATTAAGTGCCTGTCTATCCTGCTGCTGGGGCTAACACACAAATTGGCCTCCCTCTCTCCTCATTTATTTTTGTTCTCTACCATTCCTCATTTGAGTTCTGGGGGTAACCTCTGGCATAGACATGCTTCAGGTTCTCCCTGGATTAATGACCACAGACTGAGGTGAGTCTTGGTCTACAGACTTAGAGGAGGAGGGAGGGGGGGGGGGTGAATTACATTTAATAAAGGTAGTTTATATTTATCACTTATAATCCAACATTAACCATGAGGTCATTATGTAATCTTAATGTAACAGTTCGGCCTCTTTGCATCACACGTTGGGATCCTGGTGATTGTCATTTGAAAAGATCATTCTTTACGCTCCTGCCATGGGGCTCTAAGTGAATATGGAGGCAGATTTCGTCATCAGTCCATGTTTTCCCCTCATCCTCTTCAGACTTGGCTCCGCTGTGTAAATATCAGCGGCGAGCATCATCTCTGTTCTGTTTCGGTGGCGCATCGGCGACGTCGCTGACATTTATCTGTATCTGCTGCCAGAGAAAAGCCTTTCTGAGTGCTGAGAGGCTGTCCAGGCCCGCCTGCTTAAATGTCGTAACGCATAAGTTCATTATTAGGACTCTGGGGACGAGGCTTAAAGGTCCAGTCTGTGATCCGCATGTAAATAAAAGAGCCGGCCGTCGACGTTCAATACAGAAGATTGAAATCTCCCGTCACAGCCAAATAGATTGGACAACATTTGTGAGGGAAACAAATGTACGTAGTGGGACACTTTCATACGAAGCGAGAAGTACTTTTGGCCCTGAATGAACAGACGCACAGCTGTTGAGCTTATGATCTGTGTGTGTGTGTGTGTGTGTGTGCGTTTGCGTGCGTGTGCTTTTTTGTGTGGAGACGTGCTTTGTCTATTGAATTTATATTCATAATTCGTCTTTTTGTCCTTCCGGAGGTGCTATTGGACACGATTAATATTATAATACATTTCAGGACACATTTTGGACAATTATTTGTCACTATAATGATGTACGGGATAAAACTAAATCACACAACCTTGATCTTTGTCATTAATGATGGACACTGATGGTTACTGCGTATGCTTATTGTCTCATTCATTAATGGGCATGTTCATTACTCATTTGTCGTATGCCCGTATCAAACAGCATTAATTAGGACAATATTAGAGGGGGATAAAGAGGTTTTTGTGAATGCGTAAGAGCATTTATTAACTCGTTGTCTGTTTGTTTTTGTCTGCCTGTGTGTGGTTAAGAGATTATGAAATGTGCATGGATTACAACACATAGTTTTTGAAAAGGACTCTATTTGATCTTCATGATGATTAAATGCAAAAGAGGAGCAAATAATTCAATTATATATAAAGCAAGCAATTAATTACATTCCAATAAGTGCTTCACACATATCAGTAAATTCAAGCACTTACAACTGTGCCCATGGCAGATGTGCAATAAAACCTCTCATAAAACACTAAGCATACTATAAACGTTTCACAGTTGTGTTTCTTAACCCCCCCCAGTTGGTGCAGTCCATAACTTGCCGCTCTCGTTTACACAGCTAATTCTAAACTGGCCTGTGTGTTAGAATCATTTGCATTTTGCATTAGCCCAGATCACAATTATTGCCGGGTAAAATTTGTCGACTCTAGGAGGGGAAAATAATGACGTCATCAACGGTCAATGGCTTAATTTTTAAACCAAAAGCAAGAACTGGTTTCCTTTTTTGCACAAAAACAAGAATGGGGTGAACGAGCCTGATTCGTGTGCTGCTCTCTCTTCACTTCCAGTGCCATGTCTGGTCCCGGTTGGCAGGCCCCGGAGCGACTGGGAAAGGAGCGAGGCCGAAGGAGCAGCAGCAGACTGGAGCTGTACACGCCAGTGCCTCTGCATGCTGAGGACAGCTGACACCCGCTGGTACCGAGACGGCCGCGTCCACGGGCCAAAGTTACTCAGAGGTGGGTCCTTTCCAAAAACCTGCCCGTCCCCCTACACATGTCTCACCTGTCTGCTGCGCACGCAGCCAAGTCCTCTGGCAAGCCTCAGTATGCAGAAAACAAAAGGATACACAGCCTTAGATGTATACACAAAGACATATAGCTGCAGACGCACAGGCAGGAAGGCGCGCGCACACACACGCACACACACTCACACGCAGTTAAAGAGAGGGTAGAGATGCACACCAAACGGCCTATCAGAGAGTCCGTTAGTCATGGTCCGATAGCGCCGTTGTCCTGACCACATGTTCCGAACACATGTATTGACCATCTCTGTTGACCTGGAGCGCCGCTCGCATGGGGTTCACAGGCTGTGCCGCCACACTGGAATGGATTAGCAGACAGCAGGCCGAACAGCTTGGCCCTGGTGCCTTTCCTCCATGGCTGCCATCCCGCCTTGAGCACTGCAGATGCCACCTCACTAGTGGGTGCTGAGAATGTGCGGCGAAAGGTGATATATCAGCGCCTCGCAGGCCGCGGCTTCGAAGCTACATTTTAACGGTTCGCAAAAGTCTTTTAAGTCGGTAGGTACGTTTATTTCTTTTAATTTTTTTTTATCGTGCCGTTTTTAGCCTTCGAAAAAAATCGAATCGAATCCTTCTACGCCATCCACTGATCAGCAGAAAGATGGAGCGACGCTTGTTTGACTTGTTTTATCGCGTCACAGTTCAGATGCCGCCGAGCGTGCCCCACGCCAACAGGCAGTGAACTTTGTTTTTATTGGTCTAATAGATGTTATGCCGACATTATGGTCCACCGGGGAACGTCTTGACGGAGGAGTTTGTTGCTGAAGGTTGTTTCGGGGGGTTTACAGCGTGCGCGACAATAACCTACGCCCAAACAAACAAAGTCTGACATCCAAAATTCCAACGCTGCACTCTCTCCCCTTTGATTCGTCCTCACGGGAGTCTGTGTGTTTGCACGCACGACTGGCACAGGATACTTTAGCTGTGAAGGTCACCTTCGGCGGCTTCCCCAGGTTCTTTCTACCTGCCCTCCACCGGCGAACATGAAATCCATCACCTGGCAGCGGCATGCTAATAGTCTCATTTTTTTTCCCGGCAGTCTGGTGGTCGGGGGAGATCCACCAGGGACACAGGTGTGGTTCCCGTGCGGTGTATAATTGACCCAGTGCCAGGAGGGTGAAGGGTAGTGGGAGGGTCGGGGTCAGTGATGTCAATGACAAAAAAGGACGCCCCCGAGCCTCGACCCCGCCGTTCGCGGGGACGCGGCGGGGGTAGCCGTGAGAGGGCGTCGGGCAATTAGACCGAAGGAGACGGAGATCATTAAAAGCGGTGATTAGAGCGCTGGAGACACTGAAGTGGGAGAAAAAAAGTCAGGTGGAGGAAAACAAGATTGGATGTGGACAGATTTCAAAAAGAGGGTAAATAAGAAAGTGAAGTGAAGTAGAATTGTTTGGCCAGTTATCATGGATGTATTGCAGACATTCATTGGATTTCTGTCACAGTCATACGCCGGCAAAGACAGGAGGCAAGAAACATTTTTTCATAAACGGCACAGTCAGCACAGCATACGAAGCGGCTCAGATCTGTGGTTAGAAACTGTAATGTGGAAACGCTCCTGTGAAATCAGGAAAATCTAAATAGCCTTTTGTGTTGGCCTGTGTGTTAAACAAGCATGGAACCGTCGTTTACACGATATGGCACTTACGTTTATTCTATCATTAGGGGGGGGAAAAAAAGCACACATTTAAATCCAAAGTGGCCCGCTAGCAGTTTTCTGACTAGATCACATTTTACCGAATGTGTTGTGGATAATGATTCGCAGGCTGGTCTTGGTGTGCATTTACCCACGGTGCGCAGGGTCAGAGCAGGGTGTTTGAGCTCGAGGGGCCAGGCAGAAATCTGTGCATGGCAGCAGAGCTGACATGCCTTCCGGAAAGAAGCGATGTCAGGGCCATAGTGCCGTCCTTCTGTTCACATACCATATAGCCATGCCATCTCTACCCCTACTTCTCTTTCAATTTAATTTCACAGCAAGAAGGTGTTGGGCTCCAAACCCCAGTTTGAGTAGAATTTGCATCGTGTTATTACGCGTTAATTGTCAAACCTAATCAAAGACTCGTGACCATAGATGTGCGCATGAATGCTCGTTTTTATTTAGGCCCTGTGATTGGCTGTCCAAATCAGCTGGGATTGACTCCAGCTCCCCCCCGCCTCCCAAAGGGTAAGCAGTATAGATAATGGAACGGAATGGATTTTAAATAAGTGTGTCCCTCTGACTCATGGCTTTCATACAGATAAAAATGGTTTATGCGACCGGAGCACAAAGATGTTAAACTGCTCAACTAAAATAGCTTTTGGTAGAACGACTTGTGCGGGAGCCAAGGTCATTAGAGTGCAGCGGGTGTAATGATATAACACATTTGTAATTATTTTTCGGGCTCGCAGGTTCATTGTCTCGGAGGGTATTTGTCGAAAAGCGTCACCTTATCTAAGTCAGAGCAGGCACCTTCTGCCCTTTCCCTAAATCCAACACCTGTGATGCTTGACGGTGCTCGCCACAAAAGGGCCGTTGGAATAAAAAGAGGAACTATTCGGAAATAATGACGGCCATATTCTAAAAATTGCGCGAGCCCTAAGACCAACTGTGAAACGAGTGATTAACTGCCCTCCTGAACCCATTCTTTTCATATTTTCATAATCAGTCTAACGGCCATATAACAATCTGCTCTTCCTTGTTGATCTTTGACCTCCGGTGCTTGTTGTCGTAATCTTTGTTCTCTCGATTTAAAATCCCAGGTATATCCCTGCACCCGCTTAGTGTCTCGCAGTGTTGCGCAACATGTTGCCCCCGGTGACTGGTAGCATCCCGGGCACATAATTGCCTCGGATAAGAAATCTTGTCTCGGCTGACTCTATTAAAAGGAGTCTGGCTTCGGACATGATTGTGAAGTGTTGTCTGGAGCCTCAGAGGGAGACTGCGTTAATGCAGAGCTGTCTCATGTAACGGCAAAATATGATGCCAGGTTTTTCCAGATCTCTGAATGTTTATGACAATATGATACGGGAGGTGTGCCTTACTAGGTCTGCTTGCTGCTGTTTAATCTCATCGCTCCCGGGCTTTACCGGAACAAATTTGAGTTTTCTTTTCAATTGGGGCCGTGAGTCAAAATGTATTTCAGACAATTCTCCCATAAGTCACGTCAAACAAATCCCACCACTTCATGGCCATACTGACTGAAGTCCAGTTTTTTTTCTTTTCACAGATTTGACAATGTGACGATACGAACTGTATGAAGTCCATGAGATCATTCTAGCAACCTCTGACCCGGGGAAGGGAGAAACATCACATCAAGTAGTGAACAACCAGAATTAGTTTTGACCCCTTCGCTGGGTTCCATACAATCCATGTAAGATCAGAGACGGCGCAGGAGACTTTCTGCACGCGGGGAAAAAGTGTGCGTTCAATGCTCTGTGGAAAGAGAAGGCTTTTTTCTGACAGCGTGAAAAAGCTCTCTTGCAGAAATCCCCCCCCACGTGCAGTTTTTCCTCTCTGGCCTGTCCATCCACGGCAGATACCTCAGTGCTGCCACTGGTGGCTGGATTTCTGATCTCACATGGTTCCGATTGACTTAAAAAGGAATACACTTTTTCTTCCCGACATCTGAGTTATAGGAAATACCTGTACGCAGGTTTGGGATACGTAGTATATAGGTCTGGAGCAGGGACGAGCAGTTGAATAATTCAAAGTCAGGCCCCAGGTCTTTTTTTATTTCAAACTCGGGAGCAGCTTTCAAGTTGCCTGTCTTCCGCTCTGGCAGATAACTGATTACCTTTTTAAACGTTGCCTTATAAACACCGAGAGAGCTCTCCGCACCGCACGGAGATCCACGGAAATAAATGTAGCCAGAATGTTCCGCCCCCGTAATATAGGAAATTATACATTTGACCTCATATTCAAACCCATAATTAGCTTGTGCCTTATCGAAGGGGGAAATGGTGGTTGGAAGCATGCGGAAGAGACTCGTTGCATATAATCATGCACCTCACCCAGTCCTCAGCTGGTGCGTACGTCCGGCCAAAAAATCTGCACATATGGGTTGTGACACACACAATAAGCGCTGCTTATGTGCGGTGCTGCCGGAGTGGACCCCACACTGAGGCAATATATGAAGCCCCACCGTCGCTCTCCGTCTCCACTGAGCCAGCAGCTGTAGAAATGAGCGAGGCAGGATCCTCACAATGGGGTTATTCCGCAAGATTGTGCCAATCCAGGCCCCTAATGGTAATAAAATCTTTTTTTACCAGGAGGACGCTGAGCCGCCGCCGCCGCCGCCGCCGCTGTGGGTGCGCGGCTCACACAGGACAGACAGCGCCGGCGCGCTGTAAATTGGCCTGATCCTCGCTGCAGCTTTATCACGTTTGGCCACAAAAGCCGATTAGCGGATTTCACCCCAGTCTGGTGGAGCAAGGAGAGCGTGGCTGTCTTAGCCCGGCTCCCCATAGAACTTTCTGGAGGAAATCCGCGCGCACCCCGGCACTCGGCAGGGGAGGAATGGAAGCACGTGGGTAGTATCGGGGAGAAATGAGGGGTGGGAGAAATGAATCATTCCAACCAGACAGATGAAAGTGTCCGTTCTTCAGAGATTTCACACCGAACTGGGCCAGAGGACCGTAAAAACCAGAATTGAAAGCGGGCCTTTTATGATTTTTTTTTCCCCTTATTTTCTGTCACATATACGGGATGATGTTACTACGTTGGATGGCCCTTTTCACGCGGCCAAAATTCCAAACGCAGGGATAAACGCTATGTTAAAGTGAGCCCATGTGAAACAAAAACTCAAATGTCGGAGCACTCTGGAACGCCACAGGTTCCAACCCTTTTTGCCAACAGCGCTCTGTCTCTTCAGCATTGCAACGCAACGGTAATCAATGTTAAATACAGTAATTGTACGTGGGATATTGCCCGTGATGGCTTCGCTGAAGTTTGTGTTTCCCGTAAACCAGTGGAGAGGAAACTGTGCTAATGTTTGCTGGGAAGCGAGACGATACATTTGGGGAAAAAAAAAAAAACGCTTTGAAAAGTTAATTAGGGGTATCGTTAAGTAAATGTACAGTATATGTATTACAGTGCATCGGCCACATTATGCAAATGCGCTGGTACAGTCTTTTAAGATGCCCGAGCCATTTCCTCCATCATTAGCATGTATATGGCGTACCCACCAACTCGGTGCTGGCGCCTCAGCGCTTGCTTAGAACTGCCCTTAATGGAATAGGAAATGATACGATACATTAGCAAACTTTGTGAAATAGAGGTCATAAAATATCATAATAAAATCACTATTGATTTGCATCTCGCTGGCGATGATAACAGCTTGGGCCTATTTTGAACCTGTCTTCGAAACACACGTGGCTGCTCCCCGGTTCCAAAGTCATCTCAGACTGTTTAATGATGCCGTGTTTGCATGCAGCTTCTGCCCACTAACAGGCGGATTTGGAGGACTAATACATTCAGGGAAATTCTTTTTTTCTCTCCGTCTGTCCTCCGACAACCATAATGAGATTGAATAATGGATTGAAAAAGATTCGGATCTTGGGAAAATACTATCAATCTCCAACCCTGGTACATTTCTAATTCCAACTCGTAATGAAATTGTGGGCTGTTTATTTATGATGAAATGGTCTTCCCTTGCTCCGGAAGTTTAACTGAGCTGCGTTTGTGCATTCGCTTCATGCATAAAGCAAAGTCGGGGCAAGTGCGGTCGGGCCCGATAATGGAGTCCGTCCTGTGGATGACTCAGACTGGCGCAGCGTGTCTCTCACTCGGTGAGCACGACGGTCGAAACATCTGAAAAGACAGTGGCCAGAAATGTGTACCTGAAGGAAGAGTTTTATTGTTATTACCAAAAGAGTAAAGACAGAATTGGCCCAGGCTTCCCTAGAGTGAAACAAGGAAAAGAATGCTCTCTTCCAGACTGGACTGTTGGGTGCTGTGTGACGTGTTTTGTGTGGGTTGCATCACAGCGCCAGAGTGCGTTCAGCAGATTGCAATGGTATACGAAACGATTATGTTCCCACTTTGCACAGCTGTATCCCCATCTGCTTGACATTCATTGATAAATACAATAAACACATTTGCCATTTAGACAGTGATCCCCCCCCCAGCTCATTTGCATATAATGACAAAAAAGGGTACATTTGATATTTGATTAGTCCTTTACAAAATCTCAAAGGTCGTTGTCATTGCTGTGATGTAGTGAATGCGCGTCTGTGGAGGTTATTTTGTCAGCTTCATAGTACCTTAGTGCATGCGAGGAAAAACAGTTTGTATGTCAACCACGCTGATTCCTGGATAGGTTGTGATGAGTTTTTTCATTGCTGTAAAAAAAAAAAGATATAGCAAGCACCCGTCGTGAAATGTATGTTTTCAGTGTCTCACAGTGTCACAAAACTTTGTGAAATGAGTCCCAGTCTCTGCAGTGAATGTGACGTGCACTCTAAGACAAAGATTACCTACCTCCACACAGCAGCGACGCTAACAGAGTCCTTCCTAGGAGTGCAAAATGTCATTTATTCACCGCAAATGAATGTAATGGCATTACACGGGAGTGTGACAAAATCATCTGAACGCAGGGCCAGCGTAGAAGCTTTTTTTCGGATGTGTTTTAATATGCGCAAGTCAAATTATAACGGGGGCGCAAACCCCATTTGCTGATGAAGACTTTTGAGAAATGGTCATAAGCTGAGGGGAAAGCAATGCAATTGTACCGTTATAATGATGGCATTCGTTTGAGACCATTTACTGCAAGTCGTAGACCACGCTGCGGTCAAAGTGTGCGCATGCGTGGGAGCACATAATCAGCTTAGTACTGAAACAAACCCACACTGCATTTTGTCATCAATTTGTCTTCCATAAGGGGCTGGTAGCTTTAAAAGCTTTTATTTGTTAATGACTGAGACTTTTGTTCAGTAAGTAAAGGACTATGTATACGTGTATGGCTGGGAGACACTCACTAATTTATATTTGTTTTACTATTGATTTTCCCCCAACTTTTTCCTCTATTAAAGAGATTTACGGAGCACTAAATGCTTTTATAGAGCCTTTGTAGGCGGCGCATTACAATGCATCGCATGATGGCTATTCAGCATTTTGTCATCAAATGGAAATAAACATTTGCCCTCTTACAATTCATAAGCAGTTATAAAAGGTGAATTGCTCCCCCCCCCCCCCCCCGGGGAATTGCCCCCCCCCCCCCCCCCGCTAATGCAGAGAGAGTCACACAGGTGACTGAGTTGTTCAGCAGCGGCTTGATGTTTAGAGATACACTATTATTCCTATCATTTTGATAGATGCAATTAAAACTGATCAGGTCTCTGTAGTTATTGGAAGTTTACGACCAATAAAAGAACTACCTGGAGTTTGCATGTTTGTCCTCTCGGTACCCCAGCTTCATCCCACGGTTTGTGTGGCTATAGGCCCCCCCCGAAAAGACCAGGAGGTGTCGCTGAAAGGAATACTTTACTTTATTGTTCATTTGAAAATGAATGTGTGCCGTCTACAGTGCTGCATACGAGCGGGGTCTCGCAAGCTCTGGATATTTTTTGTTGTATGCATCTTCTATACTATTCAGGGCTCTGAACAGATATTTTTCTCTATTGTGGTATTGTGTAACATTAGTGCGTGAGCATGTTAAAGACTCTAGATACAGATTACATTAGGGATGAGAATCCATTCGTTTTTTTCTCAACTGACAATTTCCAGACCGAACAGAACAATTCGGTTGTTGCTCTGGGAACGTAGGCTATTCCTCCGTCTTTCTGGTTCCCCCTATCAGGGCGGCTGTCAGCCTGCGCTGAGGGGTGTACTGCTGCATCAGCAGATCTGACGGATGGCACGAAAAAAAGAAAAAAAAAAAAGAAAGGCTTCTCCCATGCAGATGTGCAGGAAAATTTTCCACATGCTCGAACACAGTGTTACACGTAGAGCGGCTTATTGAATGCGGTCTACGCGGCGTTCACGTTGTCCCATCTGTAGCCGGCGGTTGAAGCCATCTTGTTACCCTGACACAGACCCACACTCTGTTTGCTGTGGAAAAGGAAGAGCGGATTTGTAATGTTAATTACTCAGGTGTGGAGACGCGCGGGAGCTTGGCTATGAGGCTCCCAATTGGACAGGCTCTTTTGCATTTATTTTCAACGGGAGCGGAGCGTAGCATTGCATCAGCGCCTTATGCGAAATCTGTCCAAATAAGTCAAGTGTGCATTTTACTGTACAGTACTACTGGCATGCCCTGGAAAAGGCACATTTACCCAACTATCATGTTCATAAATCCTTTCGATTATTTCATTTTGGAACTTTTTTTTGCCATGCTAAATCATGTCAACATGTAGGGAGAGCTGCCATAAATCTGAAATTGTATAGGGCTTCCCTCGTGATGATGACACCCCGAATGACCAGACTTTGAATGACCGTGAAAGTTTTCCATTCCTCAAGAAAAAAAAGAAAAAATGAACTATACAATGTAGTTGACCGAAAAGAAACAAGCGGTAATAAATTAACAGAAATGACGGTGATTAATCGCAGGAAGGAGGTTCGCAGCAGAACAGTTTAAAGAGAGGCAGATGGGAACTTCTTTCTCCAGCCGGGAGTTATTGTGCACTTTCAGGTCTGGCGTTTCATTTTATATCTCCTTACTTTTTTTTTTTTTTTTTTTGCTGCCAGATGATCCTCAACAACTAAGGTCAGCTCCTCGCTGTCCCGCACTTCCTGAGCCTCAACTCTGCAGCTGATGCACTGCGGACCTCATCAAAGTCTGCAGATATAAAAACCCCAGCAGGAACGGCACAGTAAAGTTTCTCTATGCTGTGAGCCAAAAGTATTCCCATCCACTCTGTGAGCTATAGAGCAATAAGCAACTTTTTCGGAGGACTTTAACTGTAGAGCCCTGGCCTGGCAGTATATAAATTAGCAGCAGAATGCAGTACTCACTTTGGGGATATTATGCAGAGAAGGCATCAGGGGCTGTCTCCAGCGCCACTGCAGCAACATTACCGTGATTAATGCCACGTTTCACCTATCCCAAAGAAAAGGGGAAAGTCTCTCTGCCGTCCTCCTGCTAATGCACCAGCCAGTCTCACCTAATTGTGGCTCATCCGGAGCTGGAGAGCTGGGACAGTTATTAACTGTCCCATTCCCCCTGTCATGAAAAATCGCAATTGCATTACGGCATTTAATACTTCTATAAATTTGCAAGCCTAAGTCCCAGTCAGTTGGAGTCGGAGCCCTTTGATGCAATTCGACCGCCTTTAACTGTGACACGCAGCCAGTCCATTCCCGTCAGCCGTCACTGTGTCTGTTATGGAGAAGGGTGCAGCCCATCTCATGGCGCATGTTGCAGTGGGCGCACCCTGTCTCCTGATCAGCACAATCAAAGTCACGGAGATGTTATATAAGTACAGTATATATTAACCCCTCTATAGGGTTTCTAGTTCAAGGTTCCCCTTCATTCACCTCCGTTTTATCTGAGTTCAATCTGATTTTGGGTCTATTGTCACACTCCCAAATGTGATGCTGAAACTTTGTGTGCTACTGCGATGGCGACGTTAAATATCTCCCGGACGAAACGCGAGTTTCAGTTTATGCTGGAGCTGCTCAAAACCGCTGAGCCCGTCCTCCAATTATCTCGACATCGTCTCTTTACACCTCATCAGATATGACAAAATACATTTAAGTACAAGTGTAAACCTCAAGGTGGCAGCCCAGCCACTGCCTTACTTCCAGCTGAGAAGATCTCACCGAGTCCGCAAACACACCACTGAGTCCCCGCTCTTAACGAGACACTTTAGTCGAGTGCGTGTCTCTTTGCCAGACCCAAATTTGTTTTCCTTTCCGGTTCTGAACAAGACAGCAGTGTGTCCTCAAGACTCTGAGAGCCGGATTAGTTGTGGTATAGTGCTCTACGTGCCGAGTGTTCCAGTTAAGTGTCGTATTTTTGGACACTGCCTTTTATCCACATCCGCGTTCTCTTCGAGCCCACATTCCCGGGCCAAGCGCATGGCTGGTCCCAATCTGTCCCCGAATGCAGTCCAGCTGCCTGGTGTCTCCTGTGCCGTTGCAGGGGGGGGGGTTAATGAAAGGGTCCAGAGCCCTTGATGAAAAGATACAACCTGTACTCGGGCTTATTAGCCTGCATAAAACCTGAAAGCAGGCCTTCCAGCCAGGCATAAAGAGAAATTGTCATGGTGATACATCTGTTTCAATGGAGGAGCTGGACACAATGCTTAATAATGACTTTGACTGATGCTTATATGGCCTTTAAGGAGTGTGTGAATGTTTGACCCATATCCCTTATGTTTAGAGTTATTGGAAAAAGGCAGAGGCACATGTTTCATAAAACGATGTCATCATCGAATGCCCTCTTCCAAGTAACTGAATGAATTCATGAACACATAGCCGTCCTTTCTCCCTGACCACTACAATAACAATACATCTATCCACCAACAGTGGCTGCACATGGAGTCAAATACAGAAGGTGACAGATACAAGCAATACAGTCAGTCCAAGAAATTTCACACTTCCTTTTTTTTTTTTTTTCTTCTTCTGCTGCTTCTTTTCTTTCATACCCAGAAAATCCAAGCTGCTATCTCATCTCAATATTCAGTAGGGTCAGACTGCCAAGAAACAAGAACACACAATGTGCCATCTGGTAAAATCGCAGTCCCCTCGTCTACTCGGTCCAATCGAGAGTATCTGGGGGAGAAAAAAAAACAAAAAAAAAAACACACATCAATAATCAGCGTGGACCGGAGGATAAGATCTTAAAGTGATATTGGACAGATTGTTCAAATAAATAAATAACATATAGAGGTAGAGAGGGACAGGAGTAGGATGATGCAATCAATTTCCGGTTGCACCTCGTTTCCGCTGGTCACGCTGACGTGAAAACACAAGAGAAGCACTCTATTAGCTCCTCTCTTCGGAAACAAGGAAATATATTTGAAAGTAGCTGCTGCTCATGAAGTCAATATTCATGCAGAAGGAGTGGTGTTTGCTGATGTGTGAAAAGGAAGGGGATCACCGCAATGCTTGGCTCCACTCCAATGCTCAGATATCCAAACTGTGTCTGCCTGTCTATCTATCTGCTTTTGCTGGCCACCGTCCCTGGATTTCTTTCATTTTCAGGTTGGGAGATTTAAACACGGCCCAGTAATTGAATGCAAAGGGCGCGGGGACCTTCTTTCATTTTTTTTTTTGCAGCCAGTCCCTGGTGTCTGAGAAGGAGGAGTGGACAAATGAGAGAATAGGTTCTGCCCAGTTCGCCAACATCCCAAGGGGTGGGGAAAAAGTGGGATTACAGCGCTTGCAGCTCACCTGAATTTAAATATTTTAATTGCTTTCGCCCCCCCCCCCCCCCCCCCATCCTTTCCTGCGGATTTGTACCTGTTTGCGGTCCCGTATGCTCCTCTAAGATTTTCGCCAATCGCTGTGACAGCTCGAGTGCGGGCTCCAGCCGTCATGGTGGCCCACTGCTTTATCGTTAAAACTCGAAATACGGCTTCAAAGATATTTAATAGTAGCTCTATGAAGATGAGAGAAGAACTCCACAGAGGCAGAAAAAAAAATGCTGTCTTGGTATTTCAATCTCACGTACAGCCATGGGACAGGGTAGGATTTCCTAAACGGGCGCCGGCGCACTCACGCACGCACGCGCCATAAGTAAAATAAGCTCACCCAATCCAAACCAAACCACTGTCGCCGGGCCGCCACATGTTCAATTTATTGCCTTCTCAATCTGATCTCCCCACACCCAACTTAAATCTTTACCGATGGGCTCAACATTCTCCGACAAGAAATATACAGTATTTGGTGCTTACAATAAGAATGAAGAAAAAGGCAATATTCACTGCATTCTTCATCGACGTAGAAGAGCAGCGACTTTTTGGCAAGCAATAGTCCGTGAGTACCAAAAAGCAGTTGTCATCTCTGTATGTTATGTACTAATTCCTCCGAACGTTCGTCCGGATAAGTTCGTGTTTGTTTGCAGAGCATGAAATGAAAATAACTTTCCCAAGTTTCCAAAGCGAATCGCTCCGTCTTATTTAGGAGAGAAAGGAGATAACAGTGCACCGGAAGGCTACGATTGCAATTCAATATTTTGCTCATGTTTAATTAATCCTTGAATGCCCAAATAGCCAGGCTCTGAAGGAGGAGGGGAAGAAAGAGTCTTCAGGTTTGGAGTTACAGAGGCGTGCTTTGAGCAGACCTTTGTGGCCCACTCCCCATCTCCGCTCGAGGCTAATGGTTTGAGGCTTGTTTCGTTGCGGTAGAGTGGGCGGAAGGTTTTTGACAAGGAAGAAGAATTAGAAGGAAAAAAAAAAACGTTCATTCTGTGGGTTTAAATTTTGATGTTTTTTTTTTTGTTTGTTTGTTTTTCCTTTTTAACCGTCCATTGTGAGTCCAACAATTGTATTGCGGTACAATGTTACATCGGTGGAGAACTCTTCGCCAGGCCCATCTCGGCAGATGCATTGCAAACCAGGTTCCACCATAAATCTTCAGGCCAATTCTTTGTTCTTAATAATATATTATTCCTGTATCCAATCAACATGCAGAAGCTGGCACTGCAGACAGGTCGTGCATTGATATCCACGTTTTTTTTTGTTTTTTTTTAACAATACAACCTTGTGCGTTCTCACCTCAGAGAAAAGAGTAAAAATAAATAAATAAATAAATAAAAGTTGAGGTCATACTTATGAGCTGCTCTTACCACATGACTGATGTCTCCTAATGCAGGCAGCGAGCGGCATGAAGGGCTTGGTGACTTTGGAGGTGTTTGTACACGTTGAATGACATGCAGCAGATGAAGGGAAAAATGGGACTGAGCAGCGTTTCCCCCAGGACTTAACATCAAAGCCTCTCCAACAGGAAACATAGTTAATCTCCCTCGTCTTCCTCCCCAGTGGGGTACTCGCAGCACAATGAGGGAAAAATGGGCCAAGTGCGGCAGGCCTGCAGAAAGATAAACACACATGTGCACAAACAAAAGTGCACACGCGTGTTAGCAAATGGTGTCATGTAAACGAACACACGGGTTAGTCTTACGTGCATGGATCGCATTTGCAGCGCAGGTCGTGCCTCATACGTACGTTTTTTTCCTTTTCATTTTTTATTAATATCCATTTCTCTTGTCATTTAGGATTACGGATCTCAGACGAACTCTGGTGGAGCTGTTTCAAAAAAAGAAAAGAAAAAAAAAACACATTCCACCTTTCCATCAGAGATGGATCCAGCCATGACACGGGGCTCAACGTTGCACTGAGGGTAGCGAGAGAGAGAGAGAGAGAGAGAGAGAGAGTTGAGGACACACCCCAGCTTAATGGCTTTCCGCCCCTGAAAGGAAGCCGTAATTAAAGTTAAGTGAGCAGATGCTGAAAGAAAAGCATTTTTTGTGATAATAAATGTGGTTTTGAATTTAACACCTCGGGGGCAGAGGAACCCTATCTAAATTACCCCCCTGGCCCCTGCCACTTCTACAGTGCGCCGCCGTGCTGTAAAGTGTAGTGACAACACCCTCCTCCGCTTCCAGCCCGCTGGCTGAGGTTGAAACCCTTCTGTTTCAGAAGGGATTAGGTTACTGCACTTAAGTGTAGCAACAATGTCGATGAAATTGAGACCAGTAGTGTTTGCATTGTACCTACAAGACAGCTACCCCCAACAGCAGAAAGAGGTGTGGGAAGAAGCGGAAAAAAAAAAAAAAAAGAGGGTTGAAGCTGCAGAATTTTTCATGGCAGGAAAATCTCCCATTTGCCAAACCGTGAAAATGCTAATTATTTATTTGAAATACTTGCGAGCAAGCACATATTTTGCATTTTAAACATTTTTCTTTTTTTGGGGGGGTGCAAATTGGCACATCATCAGAAAGTTGGGCTTTGAAAAGGAGAGGGGGGGCGGAAACAAATCTCTGTATGCAGTTAAATGTTAAATAGTGGCTGTGAGATTGTTATTGTTGTAACGGCACATGAAGCATGAGGAAATCATTTTGAATCCATACGATGCTGAAAATAAGATAAATTACACAGAACAGTCTGTCTGTTTACATTTTCAGTTTTTCCTTTTTTTTTTTCAATTTGTCTCGCATCGTTTCGATCCTTTCCCACATACGATATACAAATGAAAAAAAAAAAAATCTAATCTCTCAAAGATGCCGTTTGTACGCGAGTACGCGATCCGGATGACATTCAGACTAACCCGTCTCGTAGTTGTAGGGTCTTTGCCGTCCTCTTTTTAATTGAGGTTCAACCACGGGGTAAGGAGACCCTTCAGCATCGGGGGGAAAAGGGTGAGGAGCTTCTGGCCTGATTGCCGTAACCTGGAGCAGAAACAGAGCAGGGGTCCTTAGATATCCCCCCCCCCCCCCCCCCCCCCCTGCAACCCCCCCCCCCCCCCCCCCCCCGCCCTGCCTAGCAGGAACCCCAGCAGATCCCCCTTCCCCCTGCTTCGGTGCCTAAAGTGGAGTGTGTCTGAAAAGTCGGCGCTCTCCCGCCACAGCCCGTCTCAGCGGGGGGTCCCAGGGAGAGCTCTCAGGCGCCAATCTGCTACAGAGGAGCAACAGTAATATAATCAAGGCCCTCTTTTGTTTTTATTCATCGGCACCCACTTTAATCAAAGCCACAGTATCAATCACATGAATAATGTCCCCTTTAATACTGGTTACTGTTGCTGTTACGTGTGGCTCTGTGATGTGCCTCAGTATAAATACGCAAAGAAAGGACTATTCAGGTGCCTTGTGTCTGCCGCCTTTTTAAAAATACACTGTTCTCCCTAATTGTTTTACACAAACGGGATTTAAGAAGATTTGCTTTTTACTTCTCATGGCATTTTTTTTTTTTGGGTTAATTGCCCTCGCAAGCATATTGCGTACTCATTGCTATGCATTAAAGCGTAGTGCTACAACAGATTTATGGAACAATAGAGCATATGTGCGAGGTACAAAAATAAATCCGAGCCTAATAAACAACAAAATTTCCATTTAAGGATTGCACGTGACTGGAGTGGCACAAACCGCTTACAATATATGGCTTGAAAAAAAAAAAAGATGAAGTCAGTCTTTTCTTTCTGTTGGTAGCGCATGCTTATTTACACATTAAAGTCCTCACCTATCAGGACTGTAAGTGCTTTATGGGCTAAATAATTTAATGCGCTGTGTGTGTGTGTGTTTGTGTGTTGTGTCGGTGACCATGAAAGGGGGGGGGGGGTATTTTTGATTTACATTTTTCCTGCTCGCTTTGCATATTGTCCCCCTCCGGCAACAACCTTTTAATGAGACAAGCGGGTCATTCCTGCAGCAAAGGATGCTTATACCGTGCCCTTTTTCTGTAGTGAGTGCGCTCGCAGACACACCGCCGTTCAAAGACTCGCACGCTTCACTTAGGCGCAGACCAAAAAAAAAAACTAAAAACTTGCGTGCGTCTCTTCTCATTCATTCACGCCCTCTACAGAGTCTAAAGTCAATCCGGTGCTCTTGCATTCAAGGTTTTTGACCTTGTGCTGGCGCTCTGCGTCGTAGCACCCAGCGCCGCGGTGTCCACCTCACTCTCTCACTTTGATTTTCTTTGCTCTTTGTGTTTACATGCCCCCCCCCCCCCCCCCCCCCCCCCCTGTGTTTACATGCCCCCCCCCCCCATCCTCTCCTTGTTCTGCAGCTGTGCAGATCAGATGGCTGATACATTAATGGGTCCTGTGCTGAGTGATGGGGCGGGATCGGAGTTTGACACGCTGACCCCACCCATCGGTGCTGCTGGCCACCGGGAACCCCTCACAGGACGCTCTCTGGGAAATGTCTCTACTGCTTATTGGAATTTCTTTGATGAGCCCGAGTTTTGGGTTACGGAAGAACATGATATGCACTTTCCACCCGGCCTGAGATGACTTGGCCCGAGCGTCATCCGAGAAGAGATTTATAGTTTCGCTACGGCTACATTTTCTTGATCAATCCAGATGTCTGTTTTTTTTTTCCCCCAGGCTCACCTATATGCCCCCAGGAAGTAGTTCTTAAGGAGAACAATGTCTTCTCTGAGATGATGAGATGAAGTGCTCAGCCCCCCCTCCTTCATGCTGTGTCACGAGAGTGGAATGTGAAAGGGTGTAATGGATTCCTGTGTGAGCCTCCATTAGGTGTCATACTCTGTGTTTACAGTAGCTCCTGTCCGTCTGACTCCATTACCATAACCTGGCGTTGCCCCCCCCCCTCCCTCCGGCGTTCATAAATCATTCTTAACAGACAGACCTGACGTCGGGCTCATACATCACCACGCAGGACTTTACTTCCCTGTAATTCAGACGTGCACAAACATCCCTGACCGTGTCATGTCGGTTCACAACGCAGCTGTAACTCACACCCTTCTCCCCAAGAACAACACGACCGACTTTCGGACCGGTGAGATGAAAGCTTCGCGCGTAAGTGGGGAGCTCTCGTGCCTTAGAACGCGCGGCTTCTTCCGCTTTCATCTGCCAGGAATTTGGAGGATCCCGCCAAATGTGAGTGATTCAGCCTTCTGTGAGACTATGAATTAGGCGGCCGTTGAATAGGAAGGCACAAACGAAAAATGATGGACCGTGTCATGTCGGTTCACAACGCAGCTGTAACTCATACCCTTCTCCCCAAGAACAACACGACCGACTTTCGGACCGGTGAGATGAAAGCTTCGCGCGTAAGTGGGGAGCTCTCGTGCCTTAGAACGCGCGGCTTCTTCCGCTTTCATCTGCCAGGAATTTGGAGGATCCCGCCAAATGTGAGTGATTCAGCCTTCTGTGAGATTATGAATTAGGCGGCCGTTGAATAGGAAGGCACAAACGAAAAATGATGAATATTAATCATCCCCCCCCCCCCCCCCCCCCCCCCCCCCCCCCCCCCCATATTCATCACCCCCCCCCCCGCCCCCCCCACCCTCAATCCCCAACTTTTCTTTTGTGAAATTGATCAAGAAAAACGAAAAAATTGTGGAGCCCTGACATTTTATGCAATCATATTTGGCTGCCCACTCCACTGGCTTTTTAACCAAATGTAGCTTTTCTTCCGCATGAATATCGGAGACGTTTGGAAGAAAAAAAAACAAAAAACCCGAAACATAAACTATTCTGAATGTTTGACAGCTTTTACGAAGCATTGGGTCATTAAGACATGAAAGATAAACTTTAAGTATGAAATCTGCATTTCCTCTCCTTTCCAGTAACATTCAAACATTTCTTGGCAGCCGTCTGGCCGATAGTAATGTGTCGCGCTCGCTTGCCAAGACTCCAATCGTTGCCCGAGTGTCGTTTCACCTAAAGCGAGTGCCCTTCAACGCTTAATGCAGGACCCTTAACTTCCACCCTGAAGTCGATAATTTATAATCGCCTCCATATATAGCGACACCGTGGATCAGTTTGAAATGTGTGCAGTGACAGTTTCTAGAGTTTCTGTTTGTCCGGTTAATCATCGTGTGTGTCCCCCACCCCTCACAATGAAATAGACCGAGAGAAGTCTCCTCATTGATCACTTACTAGCTGCTTTTAAACCATCAATACCTTTTAAAGCACCACTTAAGATGAGCAACATATGTCTCCCTGCTGCCTGAGTGGCCGGCAGGCGCTTTCACGGCTTCAAGACATGCCAGAGGAAATTGTAGAGGAAAATGAACTAAACGTAGCAATCCATAAGCGAAATATGGGTAATTGTCAGGCGGCTGATTTAAAAAAAACGTCACTATTAGTTAGATCAGGGGGATCTCTGAAGTCATTATGGAATTAATCCACCGTGCCTCTATGTCATTTGCTGCAAGTCCATCAAACAGATGTTGGGTATTTTCAACCGGAAAAAACTTGGTCTTGCTGGCGGTAATTGAATAGAATCACCCAAACTTGTTTGTTTGGGTTCTAAATATCTATCCAACATTTGAAAAGTTAATTCCAATAATTGCAAAACATCCGTCCGCAGAGTCGTAACGCTTGCGGGGGACGGGGGACGGGGGGCGAGCGGGACAAAATAGTGGCCCTACGTCACTTCACTGTTTCTAAGGACATGAGGATCATTTGTTGAGCCCGGGGGAATGAAAATGGCACTCAGGATGTGGCCTTTAATGAAGGAAATTAAAGTGCATCCACAACCTCCCGGTTAATCTTGAAGGCGGTTTTACAAAGCCGTACATATTTTTCATTATTTACGGCTATCTTTGTTGGTAAAAAAAAAAAAAAAAAATGGCGTCCCCCATAATTAACTCTCACAGAGCTTGTTGTTGCACTGGGCTATATCGGGTGGCATACGATACATTAATGTTGGTGATTCTAATTAAATGGCAGATGAGCATAATTGATGAAGGAGGTCTGTGGTCAGTGAGCGACGTCTTTATGCCACAGTTTATCATAAAACATGCCGTGAATATGCTTGGACTAATCAGCTGAGATTGCAAGTGTGGCTGAAAGCTGGTTAGTGTCAGAATATGCTTGACTTTATCCACCCTAGCCCGTAGTTTGGGTTTCAATAGGGCCATGTGTGTGTGTGTGAAGTGGAAAGTGCTACTCTTTTGAGTGAGGTGCCATATTGGAATAATATTGACTCATATTTTACATGTACAATCTACCACATATCAAGTTGATCTGGCAAAACTAAACCTAGGTTGAAATATATTTCGATTGTTTATAACGCACTAGAAAAATACACTTTTAATGTGGTCAGTGCAGAAGATCAAGTAATTATGATTCTAAGACATAAATGTCAATTGTACCTTCCATCACAGTCCATAAACTGTAATATATTATGCCACTCGTCTGTCCTGGAGCTAATGATGATAATGGTGCATCAAAAATGGAGAAATCATCATTATTTGTCCTCATTTTCCTTTATTATTTTGAAGCTCCATCCGCACACTTCCTGCTAAAAGTATTCTTTGTGTTTAAGATCTGAGGAGTCAAAGAACGCGGCTCACTTTTGTGTGGGGAAGTGCGAGTACACAGTGGGTCTTTTTTTAGTGTGACATTTATCGGAGAAAGTGTGTGATGTGTGTCTTTTTTTCTTCTCCGTCTTTCATATGCATCGTAGATCACTCATTAATTTATGCTTATCCACAAATGTGAACTCCTTTTATTCTTCAGATTACAAAAATGGGGGGCGATGGAGGGGCAAACTATAGAGGAAACAAAAGAGTTTGCTGTCAGCCCACTCTACTTCCAATCTCCAGCAGCGTATTTCACCCGGAGCCACGGTCCCGCCTCCTCCGCTCGCTGTCCTTGACACACTTACCCAAGGTGGACACACTGACCCCATCAGCTGGTGCCGTGCACGTCCCACAGGGGGCCGTAACCCCCTCCCCGCACCCCTACAGCATCTATCTCCCGCTCCCATGTGCCTCTGTGTGGCCCACTTCAAATGCCGTGGGCTGTCCCTCAGACAATTCCCTCTCAAGGAGTGATTAATGCCTGTTTACTTCTGGTAGACCAGATCCGTTTCCCCCCCCCCCCCCCGATATGAGGCGGGGACTGTAGGAAAAAAGAAAAGGGGGAAAAGCCGGAGAAGGAAGGAGGAGATGAAGATGGGATGAAACGGATGCATGGATGGGAGACTGCAGCGCCGTATATGCGGCGTGTGAGTCTGAGAGCGGAGCAGGAGATAAGCAGTGGCTCTTATATGGTCAGAATGGGCCACGCAGGGACCTCTGTGGAGGGGAGTCGGAGCATTAAGTGGGGAGAGAGAAAAGGCTTCTCTTCGAGGATGCACTCCGTGTTTATTAAACAGTGAATCACAGCCTTTCCGTGTAACTGCGCGGCGGATGCTGGCTTCCTGTTGAAAAGCCACCAGCTGTTGTCTCCGTGGAGCGATCGTAGCATGAAGAGGCTCGATGAGCGCCAGTTTTCCCATTTTTTTTTTTTTTTACTTGCACAGGTTGGAGGTTGGAGCCAACGTGAACCCATCCCACAGCATATTACGTAACGTCCATTTCCATGGTACGAGCAGAGAGAGAGAGAGAGAGAGCAGTTAGATGACAAACTGATTTATCTTTATTTCTCTCTCTCTCTCTCTCAAAAGAAATAAAAGAAAGCCTATTTTATACAGCGTATACAGCGTACTATCCAGAATCAGTAAATCGGACGTGCATATGCATGAGCTGCTGGCTTGTGGGTGACCTGCTGATGTTTGGCACTCTGTTTGCCGTACGTGGCTTTTGATGTTTCTCCGATAAAGAAATGTACCCGCGAGGGATTAATGATGTGGCTCTTCTACTACAACTACCACAACAAGTGGGACTTGCTGCCTCGACATCAATGGCTGGGACTCGTCGAGGGGCACCTCGTCACATGTGCTTCGCCCTCGGTTGTGCTCAGCCGCAAAAAGCCAAGCCATGGAGAAGATGGGAGTGGTGGTGTTGGGGGGGGGTGCAGGTCTGGCACGGAGTTCACCTTCCTCCAGGCTCAGCGTCTATCAGCCGATGGTGCCCGGGGGTCGAGGTCTGGCTCGCGTCAGCAGTCGCACGTCAAGAACCCTGGTGGTCTCGGATATGACCATCCCCCCTGTGCTGTTAGCACTGTATATGTTGTATACACTTTATTCGGGAACCTCATCAGACTGCTGTGTTGCAAAACCCATAACCAAAGTCTGAAGCACTGCCGCTCAGGTGTTTTGCTGTCTCATGCGTTCAATTTCCATTTTTGCCCTAAACCATTCGCTCAGTAAAGTATGCCCAGTGTGAAACATTTAAAAACCCCATGCCTCGCATTGAGCACAATCTAAAACAAAAAAAACAATGAAGAAATGAAACATTTTCCACCCTGACATGTTCAGTGGTTTGTGTGACGAAAAATGTATTTTCTAAAGCTGGCAAATTACAGATTCAGTAACACTGAAGCTACGAAGGCTCGTGCACACTTCCCCGTGCCAAAAAGTACACTGCAACAACACTGACCAACTGGCACATCCATCGCTTGAATGGACGTCAAAACATTATGCCATTTTGCCTCAAACAGGATGACTTCCGTTTTTGACCGTGACACCAAGAAGAAAGCTTGCGCGCCGGTTGTGCTGGTGCCCTGTCGAAGCACACCCCTGGTGGCGGCGGTGTCTTTGGCTCGGTGTGTTTCCCCACAGGATGACTCACAGCCGTGATGGACAGGAAAATCGATATTTTGACTTTGGCCACTGGTTTTTCTCTTCCAGGAGGAGCAGCGGTAATGGAAGAGGACTGTAAATAAGTGGAAGGTTCTTGACAAATGAATCCATTAACATTTGCCTGTGACGCCTGGCGAGCAGATTTGCTGTTTTATGGAGCAGGAAAAAAGAGCTAGTAAATCTGAGGGCGCTGCACGGGTGAGGAGCGGAGAGCAGGCTGGGGAACACATCTCCCATGATGCAGCACTTTATCTCCTTCCCAAATGGCATCTTTATCTGCCTAAATTAAGTTTTGATTCCTTGCCACATATGGAGCTGCAAATCACTTTTAATACTGATATCAAGAGCAGCAGTAAAATGTGCCCAAAGCGATGGGAAGCAGCTTTATTGCGTGGCACACACTGCCACACACCACCACCACACACACCGCCGCTCACTGTCTCCGTGAGGCTCACCGTTGTATGAAAAATCAGCCCCCCAACCACTGCTTTGTGTGCAAATCATATTATGCTGTTTGTCATCGTTCCGATTCCTCTCTGTCCCGCAGCTCCGGCGCAGTTGCTCCAGTTATCTACCTGTGACTCTGCGGATGAGCACGGAGGATACCCCCTAAAGGTGACTTCATTTATAGCCGTGATTAATTTCCAATTCCATTTTCACTCAGGCGATGTTTATCTTTAGAATTAGAAAGGAGCCAAGGCCTATTTGTGTGTGTGTGTGTGTGGCGATGGGGGGGATGGATTGGAGTTGGGGGAGTGGGCTCCACACATTACATGGCCTGTGCATTATCACCATATCTCCCTCTGTTTGTTTGTCTGCCTATCAATCTGACGGCATGTGTGTCGCGCTGTCTAATTGATCGGCCGCCCGACGGGAGAGAGACAGAGGGACAGAGACATTCAGAGACAGAGGGAGAGAGACATTCAGCACGAATGCGGGCCGCCTGACGTGCCGCGTCGGCCGCGCCGGGAAGCAAATAGCGCCCAGGAAAGAAGAATCAAATGCACACGTGGCGACGACGACGTGAGTCTACTGACATTGCTGGGGCCTTGGAGCCTGAGCTAATGTTTGATCGGCAGCACAAAACACAAGACACAGATGAGGATTGTGTTTTTGCGGTGATTTGGGTCATAAACTGAAGAATTGGACGGTTTTTAAGAGATGGACTTGATGGTGGCACGTGGAGGACGAGTCGGGGGGGGGGGGGGGGGGGGGGGGGGGGGGGGGGGGGGGGGGGGGGGGGGGGGTCGCCAACGTTATTGCAACTCATAAAGTTTTATACCAAATGTCAAGTCGATCTTTTTTCCTTTTTTCGCTGCAATCCAGCAACAGTGTAGGACGCTCCGTCTCGCAGGATAAGTGACAACTTTGACCGGCTGGTTGCCTTATGAAAAAGGTAAGGGGGCGTGACTGAAATTAATGGGTGTTATCCTCTCGGGAACACGAGTGTCCAAAAAAAAAAAAAGTGTTATGTTGTTGAGTTATTTCAGTCCCACCAATCGCGCCATCCCTTTGGCCGCTCCTGGGGGTAAGAGCAATACTTGCAAATCAGACAGAGACTCGCAGACGTAGAAACACTTTTACTAATGTGTCCCTTTTGAACCATTCTCCTCTCCTCTCCGCTGACGCAGCCTTCTCAGAACTTTCGTAAATCCCCTGATTGGCTTCAACATTGCAGCTTCCCAGCTTTAAATTGCCACCGATAACACGATTCCACATCTTTGCCCGTTCTTAAATGTCTTGCTTAAATGGGAAATCGTTTTTTTGTCCTCCTAGGCATAACATAAGTGCAACAGGATGAGCTTTTTTTTGCACTTTCGGGAAGAAATAACGACAAGATATGTGCGCCCCGTGTCCATCCAGGCTACCCCCCCCCCCGCCCCCGCATCGCCGCTAAGTGACTCGGGTTGCGGCCAAAGCTCGGTTATAAAACATGCCGGGAAGTGCGGGGGTTCGGCTGCTCATAAACAATGAAACCTGAAATGTTTCTTTTTGTTTATTTTCGGCAAAATTGCTGCACTTCCAGCATCTCAGACATGCCCGCCCTCTTGAGGTTGCCATGCACTACGGTGTCGAGTTTCCATGGAGCAACAATCCTGTGGGGGTGAGATACTTGTTCCTAACGCAAGAGTTTTTTTGCAAAAAGGTGCATATTAACAATCTTTAGGGCATTTATACCTCAGTATTTGTGTGAGATATTCTCCCCCTGACACACACACGCATTATATTAATTTGGCAAACGTGTTCACAGGTGAGCAGCTATTGTGTAAGGTTGTTTGCCTCTTCTCCTTAAAAAACTGAGCCCATTTCCTACTGTTTCTTACTCATACAAATAAAAAATAAATACATTCATACAAGATGTAAACCCAGTTCCAATCTGATTGGTTTGTGAGAGCCTCGTTGAAACAAATAACGGAAAACCTGAAAACTGTTTTGCCAAAGTTGAGTTGGTTTTCTTCTTCTTGATATTGCATCTCAGTTTATGAACTACATCATTTTAAATGTCGACTGTCTATGACAGGTAAATCATTTTAAATGAAGGCATAACTAGCTGAATTCAGTTGAAATTAAAACAAATATTTCACATGTTGGGTTCTCTGTTTTCACAGCCTGCCCTTCGGAGGCTGAGCGAAGATGGACGAGGAAAACAGCGAAACTTGCTCAAGTTAACAGGCCACAAATCAACGGCGACTCAGTGCAACAGCTGTGTGCAGAGGGGATATTTCTGAAAGCACTCATCGTTTAACCTTGGAGTGGTCGGGCTGCAGCAGCAGCAGCAGCAGCAGAAGGCTCCGCCACTTTCCACTCCAGTCGGCAGAGAAAAAGGAAAATGGAGCTGCGTGAGTCATCGCCGGAATTGGATGACCGAGGAGCGCAGGAATAAAGCGCGACCTAAGAAATCCTTGTGTGTGTGTGTGTGTGTGTGTGCGTACGTGCGTGCGTGCGTGCGTGTGTGATGTGACCAACTGTTGACATGGTTCAGGATGTGGCCTTCACAATCCCTCTCTCTCTCTCTCTCTCTGTGCTGGACACATGGACACATAAGATGCTGAGGGAGTGCTCCCGGAACCACGGCCTCCTCTCCCTGCCCCTGGAAGCGTTGGGAGACCAGAATCAAAAGCAATTTCCTGCATAGGCTACCTGTAATTGAAATGCCAGCGAGATGACAGCTGCCATGACATCACACCACACATTAAAAGAAAAATGGTGATGGAGGGGAGGAGAATACCACGATTCTTAAATTAGATTCGTATTTTAAGCTATGGTGTTTCATTTTGCTGCAGAGATAGTGTCAAGCTCATATTTCACATTAATCACAGGCATTGCCCAGACATCTGTCATGCATATGTAATTACTCATCAGCCTTTTATCGGAATCGCTGAAACAAATTTCCCCCCTGCAAAGCAAAGGTCCAGTGTGTGTGTGTGTGTGTGTGCGCGGTGCGTGCGTGCGCGGTGCGTGCGTGGGTGGGGTGTGTGTGCTTCTATTTGTGTCTGTGCATTTGATTGCATGGCTGTTAAGTTGAACTCATTATTGATTAGGTTTCGTGACATGCTATTACTACTTCTAAATAACAATTAGAGTGGCTGGAACAAGGGGCGAGTGCAGGACCCAGCCCAGATAATTTATGCCTTCCTGTCGCAGTGCCTGCACTAAATTAATGACGATTTATGTTTTCAAAACACACAGAGTGACCAGAAATCGGAAGCACCTGTTCACCATGCATGACGGTGGAAAATGAAGCACATTTTTGTTCAGTGCAGGGTAATGGACAAAAGGCTTTTCCAATTTCGGATTTCTTTGTACTTCCACCCTGTGACATTTTAAAAGGAAATATTTACTCTCTGCTACTATTTAGTGGCTATAAATATTGGTTCTTTTGTTCTGAGACTCATAAAAAAGCAGCAGGAGCTCCTTGTCATGTCGCAGATGCCTATGAGCTGTTAACAAGTCCTCCAAAGAGACAACCCCCCCCTCTCTTGATGAATGCTTTTATCCAAATAACTCCAAAGAGAAGAACAATGAATAACTGAACATTAAGAAGAAGTAGATAAAAGAAAACAAAAATCATAAAGACGTCAGAAAATAATGCTTTAAATCTCCCCTCCTCTTCCAACCATATGAGGACCTCTCAGATGTATGACTCTTTGGAGGGGCCACCCTCCTATTTCCCAGTTCAACAGTAAAATGTTGCTATATCACAATCTAATTTTATATATATAATAATGTGTCACTGGATATTTTATTGCAGAGCAACTACTTATTTTTTGTACTTTCTGAAACTTTGAGTTAATATAGCAGATGATGCATCTTTTTTTATGATTCATGATTTTGAATGCAGGTCTTCAACTTGTAATAGAGTACTTTGTAGAGTGAGTATGAAAAGCCTTTCAATAAATACACCCATCTTCAAAAAATATTTATATTTAGTGACGCTTTGTTTCTGTCTGATGTTTGTTTGTCTGTTTCGTTGCGGATGTTTTTCCTTCACGCGGGCTACTGAATGCAGTGATTGAACCCAAGTCTTTTTGATGATGATGAGGAGGATGATGATGATGATGATGGTGATGAACGCCATCCATTCCTCGCCGCTGTCCGGGCCAGGTTTTGATGCAGCGCCGCCGCCGCCGCACTCCGGAGCTCTCGGATTGGCTGAGGGAGAAAGGTGGCCCCGCAGAGACGGCTCCTTCCTCCGGCTCGGTCCCGTCAGTGGAGCGCGAGGCTCGACGCGCGCACACACGCACACACCCGGGCGCGCGCTCTCTCGTCACAGACTGATTGCACACACGTGTGAGGTGCGACGGAGAAGGGACTCACCGGGGGACAAGCAGCCATGGTGCGGGACTGAGTCGAGCGTTTGTTTGCCACTAACACAACGACACCACACTTCTACACAAACCAAGTGAGCCTTGCGAGGGAGAAGAAGACGGAGGAAGATTTTAATGCAACATCTCAGCTCACGGAGGGCGGTGCACACGCCTACTCTTCCATAAACTGTCACAGATTCGTATGTGTGTGAACACAACAACAACAACAACAAAAACAACACAAACAGCAACGAGCGCTGGATTTATTTTGACCGGAAAGCTGTCTTTTGCCCACCGGCTGTGAGGAGTGAACATTTGGCTGCGGCGCGCGCGCGTGTGAGCGAGCGCAGTTTCCCAGTGACTCGGACTCTTGACTCCTCATCATGGGGCACGGTGCGCAGATTGACACACACGGCGGAGGACGAGTGGCCAGAGTATCTGCCGCGATGCTGACCCTGTCCTGGCTTTTGTGTTTCCTCCTGGTGGATTCCGCTGTGGCTCAAGGTAAGGCTCGCCTTATTCATATTTGACCCGTGAACTTGCCCCTGTCTCTCTGTAAAAGTTGTGTGAAAGTCCCGTAAGGTACAGCACCGGTGGAGTGGAGGGGAAAGTGGAGGCTGCTGTGACCCACAGTCACTAACAGAGAAATAGTTGATCAACCTTTTTGGGCATTGGGCTTGATTTAAAGATTAAAGGATAAATCCAGTCCGCATCAAAATGAGTACGCCTACACTAATGCGCTCCTTCATATAATCAAACCCACTAATGTGGGTTAGGTTATATGAAAATATCATCAACTATAACCATGTCTAAATGAACAATTAACTAAGAAGAAGAAGAAGAAGAAGAAGAAGAAAAAAAAAAGATTGGCGTCAAGTGCGATATCGCGTTTTGGAACAACTACACAGTCAGGTAAACATGTTTGCAGACCCACAAAGGAGGTGCCAAAAACATCACCATTACTTCATTCAAGGATTTAAATATGGCTCCCTGTATTTGTGTAAACCACAACTGGCATTTTGTAAACAGTCGCTCTATCACATCTCTTTCTCCAAGGGAAATGAATGATGAAGTAGTGCTGTGCTCCTAACACAGCCTCATCAACCCACATTTACGCCGGTGCTTTAGATCGCCCTAAACTGAGCCTTAAATATTGTCCTGCATTGAAATCATAACTGTAAAATGGTCAATAGGACTTGCATGTGCTGCAGTTATTATTAACTGCGTTTGATGAATTCCCCCTGATTCTTGAATTTTAATTTCATTCATTCCCTTACTGTTGTGTTACCATGGTTAAACAATAACTCACAAGACGACTCATTATAGGGTCTGTGGTAATATGAATTGTCCAATTATAAAATGTAATGTGCTTTCTTTGGAAAATCCTCTCATGATATTACATTCAAGTGCAGCTACGTGTGATATTATATTCCTGACCTTTGGCCAGAGGGGAGTTAATCATGTTCGGACAACATGCAGTGTTTGAAATATGGGGTGGTGACGTTGCAGGCACGGCTATTTTTCGTTTTCAACCAAACACTTTTCATACGGCGAGTTTGAAATTGTCAGCGTCAATCAGTGAGCGCATTTAAAATCTGCACTGTGTTTTCAGCCGTGTGCCCCCACCTCCCGTAAGAGTGCCGTCGTCTGTTGAAAGCTATTTTTCTGTGAACCGTAGTTGCCGTCAGTTATGGGAAAGGCTGAGATAATGCCACAGCACCTGAAGCCATTTACTTAATCTGCTCTCTCCTGAGTGGGATTGTCTGTCAAACAAAGGCAGCTAGGAGGAACCCATTTGTGCGAGGGTGGATGTTCACTCTGTGTTTGTGCATGTGTGTCAGATGCCAAGTGTGTATGCTACTGGAGTGAACGTAGGTGGTCTGTCTGCTCCCTCTCTGGAATAAAGTGTGGCTGAATAACATGCCGAGATGGGGTAAAATGAGCAGTTTTTTTTGGGGGGGGGGGTGCAGAGAGGTAGACTTTTTCACAGAAAATACCGAATGTCGTCTTTCCAGAGGCCTAATGTGTTTTTTTTTTTTAAGGTAAAAAAAAAAAAGAAGCATTGCTGCTCATGCAGGAGCAACCCGTGCTTAGATTGTTCGGTCCGTGCACATAACCTAGACAGGGATGGAGGGTCTGTGAGCAACCTTATCTAGCTTCTCCAGACCTCCATCTCTCTCCTACATAGTTAATGAGCAAAAGAGGGAGAGGAAGAGTGGAAAAACAGCACAGGTCCGGTTTCTGAAGGGATGGGTGAGATGACATAATACCCATCCCACCCCCCCCTCCCCCCCACACCCCGAGAGCCCTGTGTCATTGACTAGATAGGAATACGAACATGGTCCTCCTCTGTCCATTAAGAGGTCGATACACCGGGAGAACATTGTTTGAGACTAATTAATGGGCCCCGCTATTTTTGGGCACTGATGAGCCCGACACATTTCCAAACCACCCGAGAGTCACTTCACCGGTGTAAAACTACTGCTGATTAAAATGTCTCGCTTACCCGGGCGCACCTCATAACATCATCTCCCCTTCCTGCATATTTAGTTTTGGAGTCGTTTGAACACATTTTCTATATTTGTGTATATATAGAATGTCATCTGGCGGATGTATTATTATTTTTTTCTTTTCTTGTGGCACGTTTTTTGACCTAGCCTTTGAGAGGACTTGCTCCCATCCCATTGCACACACAGAAGTGAGCAGTGGGAAATGAGAGTGCTCATTAACCTGCTGAACTCTTGACAAAGGAGACAGGTTGAGGCAGATATAAGCTGGGAGCTGCCAGTGAAGTAGCTGAGAGCTCTGTGACAGTGGCTTGATTGGAAAGCCCTGTTCCAAAAAGCCTACTTGTGGTATTTCCTGGCAGAAGTCCTGTCAAGTATGTGCAGTGTATTATGTGCATGTTTTTTAATAAGTTGTTGGCTATATATGGAATACATTAGTCCTGGTAATGATAATATGGGTAAGCAATTCCCCTGGAGACTGGGAAGAAAATTGTTAATTTAGTTTTGAATTCTAATCTGGAATATTGGGCTTTTGTTATCCATAAAACAGGCTGACCAGCTGGGCAAAGCATTATCTTTCTTTATTGATTTCACATTTTAATTCTACTTGGGGGAGAAGTAGAAACGGGTTTTAAGAGGATCTCCAAAACTCCAGCAATTTGAGACATGGGTTCTATTTAAGAGCTACTCTCCGGTATTAGGGAAATCATTCAAGAGTTTTGTGTGTAAAGTTTGCGAGCAGAGGAAGGGGAAGTTGTTTTCCTCAATTATTGTTTTTTTTTTTTCTTGTTTTCATGGCTGACCTATTGCGTTCATTAACATAGCTGTTTTCATAGTGTAGCTTTGTGTTCTGCAGCGGATTTTACTCATAAAGTTCAGCCCATGGGTGCTGGCCTTGCTGGGATAAATTCACTTTTTCCATAATGCTGCTTTTATTTCACTCTCTTTCACTCCAACACCGTGTTCCTGTCTCGGCTGCCTCTCGACTTTCTGATGATGTGTCCTCTGAGGCTTGTTTATGGAGGGAAAAGTTGAAGTGTGTCTAATAAATATATATATCTGGTTTCTAAAGTATTGTGGCTCAGTGAACAGTTTACATTGTGCGTGCAACAATCTTTCAAACTGATCTGAGCGCTGCTTTAGGAGTGCAGGTAAATGTGAATGTTATTCCTATCATTATTATTCTCACATGCTTCCATGGGGCCTGACAACTGGTTCCTTGGGGAGCACTAATTTTACAGGCGCTGCGGTCATTCTGCAAACAGGGCCTTTATGCACAATGAGCACATTGTGTAAAAGCAGCAATACCTAGAAAATGAACTTCTATGCTTTATGAGCTTGCAATACAACACTGAAAATCGAGCCTTTCTATGTAACTGAAGGAAATTAAAATTCAGCGACGCACTCCTACACACAGGTGACGGGAGAGGGCAAAGTAAATAGTGTGTACAATATGGTGTGATAGTGCTGAGCGGGATCAGAGGTGCATGCTGGCCGCTTGCTGAGCAACACACACAGTAGTGAGTGATAATTACTGTGAAAAGTGACTGCTGAGTTTTCTACCCCGCGCCGCTTGATGTCATATACTATTGTTATTAAAAGCAAAAAATCGACAGCGTGCCATTTTCCGGGGCCGGGAACTTTCTGCAGTTATTTGGGCGTGTGAGGATATGTGCTGCTGGAAGCAAGTAGTGTTGTCGTCTTTGAAGTCGGATTTCATGCATTTTGCCCAAAAACGTGATCATATTTAAGGATTTGTTAGTCCAACTGTCCCTGAGACGTCAACATGTTTAATTGTTTAGAGATCCCGCTGCACCACAAAGAGCGGTTTACCCGAGCAATTGAAGTGTTTCTTCTGCATATTTACTCGTTCTGACCAGCACGGTGGAAGGATTTCTGTTCCAGCAATGCCAGAAGCTCTCGTCGGAGGCGTCCTTGCTATTCTTTTTATATTTGCTCCCGTATTATTGTGGCCCTTTTTTGAAAGTGAGTTTTTGCAAGTAAACCTTGGGTCGAATAACAACGTTTCCAGATTCCTATGCGCTGTAATCACCTTTCTTCCCGGAGGGGAAGGCGAAAAAACACAGGAGAAGAGGTGTAATGGTACGAGTGTGATCACAAGGACACAAGAGAAGCAAAACGGGAGAGAAGTTAAGTGGAGAGCCAGCTGAAGGTAGAAGTGAGTGAGTGAGTGCGTGTGTGTGTGTGTGTGTGGGGGGGGGGGGGGGGGGGGGGGGGGGGGGGGGTACAAAAAGAAAGAGAGAGACGGGTGAGAAGGCCGAAAGCAAGATATGGAGCGAGGGCAGAGATGGACAGGGGAGGGAAGGAGAGTGTGTCATTAATCAGCCCCTGTGACACACTCGACTACAGGGGAGCTTCACAGTGCAACATTCACTTCTATTAGCAGTCCATTAGCTGAGCCCAGCACAAGTCGCAACACTTGGCAGGCAAGTCTGAGCCAGAAGGGCTGACCTGTGTGTCTACGCGACGTACACTGGGTGTTTGTGTGTGCGCGTGTGCGCGCGGGCGTGGGTATTTATTTCAAAAAGTTGTGAGAGCAGGGGTAAGTGCACAGTGCAACATTTGAGCTTTTTACTCTAAGGACGGCAAATGAAAATGATGGCCTGCAAAGTCCCACTCACGGGCGCGCGACTGGATGAGATGGGCCCCAATAATTGCGGAGGTGATGATGGTCGCGGTGATGTGACCTGATTTCTCTACCTCTGATATCGCCCCCTCTGCCAGAAAATGGCCCTTCAAAGTTGAGATGGCTGATGCATTAGAGGCGCAGTCATTTGTCATTCAAAGGGTCGGTTGGCCTCTTACCCGCCAAGAGCCCAGTGATTACAGGATCCCAGCCAAGGGGGGCTAGGGGGTGTGGACCACTGTCCCTGCTCTTGATCTACAGTTCATTTTTATGATTAGAGATCAGAGCTGACAGTCGGGAAATTTGGGCTGGGGGTTACGAGGGCGACAGGAGCCAAAGGGAGAGAGAGAGAGAGAGAGAAGTGATTACGAGTTAAGTGGCCCTTCTCATGCCATTATAAGCAGCAGGGCTGACGGGGCATATCATGACTGAGTGTAAGTACATACTCTACCCCTGCCCTTTAATTTGGCACCGTGGCCTCTCCCCCCGGTGCGCAACCACTAATGCCTTCCTGCATTTTTGTGTTCCTAACATGAAATTAGCCAAGAACGTGTCACTATAGACACAGGTACATAAGGATAACGAAAAGAGGAAGGGCGGAGGTTGCATTTTCAATGCTTTTGTTTTGCCATGATGAGTCCTGCTGATAATTTAGGGACGTATCCCATGGCCTTTGTGTTGTTTTCCCTAATTATAATTGTTATGCAATAGCGAGATAAGCGTGAGCACTTTTGACACATTTTTTAGCTGATGTAATCACACGGCAAATATGAACGTCCTGTCCTGTTGCCATACATGCTATCCCACTTACTAAAGAGGATTTGGGTGCAAAATAGACAGAGTTAAGGGGGGGCGGGGGGGATTTCAGACGCTGCTGCAATGCTGGTACTCTTATGTATGCACACAGACACTATAAAAAGCTCAAAGTGCTGATGAGCAGTAAAAGGCGGAGACGGTGGGAATGCTATTATTTCCCCAATGTCCTTTAACGGTGTTCCCCGCAGTCTCGGTTCTCCGGCCCAGCGTGGAGCATGGAACCGCCTCGGTAACTACATAGCAAGCGCGCGGCACAGCGTGTGGAGAGGAGCTCCGACGGTGCCCTGGAAATTTAGGCCAAACACGCCCTGCGTGCAGTCCAGAGGTGTGAGATGATCCTAGTTTAACTCCGCTGCTGGAAATGTTAATGGCACCGAGTCGCAGCGCTCGTCAAAGTGAGGGAAAGCCATCCTGTAAATTCCAGCAAAATGGATGGCCGAAGCAGGCCGGATAATTTGCGATTTACATAAAGTTTCCCCGTGCGCCATTTACAAAGAATTTAAATGACTATACATCAAACGTCTCGACCATGGCCTGCTTTAAGTCAACACCCAGTGCTTTAAACACATTTAAGAAACATTTTGATGTTATTGAATTGTGTATTTCATTGTAAAAAACAAACAAACAACCACGTTTTATATATATATATATATATATATATATATATATAGCCATCCACTAGTTGAGTGTAACTGGGCTACTCAGTCACATACCCTCATTTCGCACGTATAGGTACGAAAGCAGAATCCCAAATTTTCCAACAATTTCCAGAAAACAAGCAAAGTCAAAATTGGGGTCATTCTATAGGCGATTGGATAACTCTGAAAACAGTGGACGAGATGATATCGGCGGTGACTCACAACACCTGAGTCACACGCACACATTTTCCCGCCTCCATCCAGCACACGCTCTCCAGAGTGGGAATCCAGCTGCCGTCTTTTCCCCTCTGTTCTGACTCTGATTGACAAAGCTAAACCCTTAATCCTGGCTTTGCCCTGTCTTGTGCTCAGTGCCGGAGCTTCTCCAGCGGAACGGGACTGAAGCAAATCTATGAATACCCTCCTGGAGAATGGGAACAATATTCATCTGCAATAAGTCATTTGCCAAGCCGGCGTCTATTTGGTTAAGCCCCTCGAGTGGATACATCCGCTCATTTGATATACCTGCAGGACCCGAAACGTTTGCCTCGTTTTCTCGTGGAACGTGTCACTTCCATGCATTGCGATGAGGAGTGGTGGTTTCCAGACGCTGCACTAATGTCTGGTTGGGGAGGGCTGTGGTCTATGTATGTCAGCAGAACAGAGAGAGAGAGAGAGGAGGGGGGGGGGGAGGGGGGCGGTGTATAGGACCACTAGTCCCGGCTGAAACATGAGAGCCGGAGACCCACGCTCCCCATTTCCTGTCTCCACTTTATCAGCATCTTGCACTCGGTTATTTCTCTGCTCTTAAAGCATCCAGTGAAAGGCTTACCACAGATAAATGTTTGTTCCTCCTTGTGTTTTATGGCTTCTCAAATGAAGGACTTTATAAGCCCCCCGTCCCCGCCCCCCTCCCCGTCCCTTTCATTCTCTCAATTTTTTTTTCTCCATTCCTGTGTCTGCTTTGAGATGCCACAAGAGAAGTTTTAGCTTCTGGTTTACATTACGGGTTGCTTAAAGATGGGCTTGGGACGCCTAACGGGACAATGCTTGTTCTTGTTCTTCAAAAGTAATACATTTTTTACTAGACAGTCGGGAAAGGGCACGACAGAAGGCCACTTTGTTCTACATTCTTGTTTACTTTGTAAGAAATAACTATTTCCACCAATGGATTCATTCATTCAATTCTGGGAAATGAGAGGTTATATCCTAGTATAAGGATACTCATTTTTATGTCCTCAGCAGTTCACACTCGTGTTCCTCTTATCACCACATTTGATATTTTAATTTTGACTCGCAATATTCAGTGTGCGTCTGTTTTTGAACTTTCTGTATGGCCACAATGCTGCGTGTGTGTCTTTTGTGCGTGCATGTACGACGGTAAAGTGTGTGTGTGTTTATTTATTTATTCAACAATAACAGAGTCTGAGAAAGTCTCTTTCAGATAAATCTATGTGAATACCAGACCATTCATTCCTAGAAAATCAATCTTTATCATAATTCCCTTCATTTTTCTTCCATCTGTTATCTACCGGGCTGCCAGACAGACTTTTAAACAGAACAGGCCATTACCAGAGGGCAGAATTAAATGTGTGTCGGAATGCCACTCTGTAAAGTTGTTGTTTTTACCGAGTTAAATGAGGTGCTAAATTAAAGCCTCACAATTGGTATGCACTGTTGTATGATGAATCCCCCCCCGCAGGGTAATTACAAAAAAAACACCCGCTTTATTTATGATAAAAATTTGTCAGCAATTTCAAATTGTAATCTATTGAAATCCCGCTTGACTGCGACAGTCAAGCGGGATTTCAATAGATTACAATTTGAAATTGCTGACAAATTTTTATCATAAATAAAGCGGGTGTTTTTTTTGTAATTACCCTGTAGACCCCTGCTCACCAGCATTTTGGAAAGCGTTTGGTTTCCACCCTCAGACTCACCTACCCAAACACCCTCCTGTGTGACCTCTTTTGCTCGTTTTGGGCATTGTAACTGTGAGTCCAGTAATCGTTGGCAACTTGAGATTGCAGTTGGGTGTCAGCACTTTCCTGTGTTTGTACAGCGTGTGTTTGGGGGCCTGCGTGCGTGTGTGCGTGCGCGCGCGTGTGTGTCATATCTCCATGATCAGTCCCTGGTGGCCTAAAGTACTGGCAGACAGTGTTTAACTGGGGCCAGCTCAGTGGGTCTCATTTAAATGGGGCCCAGACAGGAGCCCCCACAGTAAAGAGCAACTTTATGACTAACATGTAAGGCACACTGTCAAAGCTGCCACGATTTGTGTGCTTGCCCCTCGCCTCCTCCTCCTCCTCCTCCTCCTCCTCTTCCTTATCCCCCTTCATCTTTTCTTAAAAATCTGCCAAATTAGGGGGTTCCGTGCAGACGGTAAACGGCTGTGTTGTCTTTGATTTGTATGCGTTCTTCGTCTAATGAAAACTGCGGTGATGAGGTCGATAATGGCAGAAAGCGGCTCTGAAAGTTCACCGTCGTAAATGTCAGCATTATTAACGAGCTCCGAGTGTCACTCCCTGCTTGTCCTACATGATGCTCTAACACAAAAGGATTGTGTGGGGGGGAAAAAAACGAGCCAAACATAGTTGCCCTCGCCGAGATTCCACGATACGTCTGTCACATTGCATGTGTGTCTCCATTGGTTGAAAGTGCTCCGACTTGAATGCGTTTGGAAAGATGTGCAGCGCAATGAATGCAAATCCTCCGAGTTGGGTATGGGATTGGCAGATGACGGGGGGGGGCTTCCAGCTGTGCATTTGCCCCTTTCAAGGAGTTAACCAAACAGTAGGCAGAAGGTGAATAATAGATGTTGTTGTGATGATTGCCCTGAAACTCACAGAGAGAGAGAGAGAGAGAGAGAGAGAGTAAGAATGTAGGAGTTTTTTCGTAAACCAGGTCAAATGTCTGAATTGGCCCTATTGTGTATACAGAGGAGCCTTCTAGTTCCAAATTCCTACAGTAAACACAACTCTTGTTTGCTGTTTAACCTCCCCAGGCTCCCGATCTGTTCAGGCATGGAACCCCGCAATATTGGTACAGACGTTGACTGTGGCATGTATGCCCATACCAGCCCTCGCTGGGCTGCCTGCAGATTAGAACATGCCCTCAGTGCTTTCACAGGAGGAAGGATCAATTTCTGCATTTCCAAATATCAAAGCTTAAATCATACCTTTGTTGACACGTTTCACGACTTCCTGTATGGATTGCTAAATGTTTGCGCGTCTGCGTTCCCTCGTAGTATCACGAACGCACGCGCTGGGAAATGCTGACCCAGCCATCGGTTTGGTCGGGGAGCATTGTTTTAGGTTTTTTGTGGAACTGCTCCCCCCACAAAGTGCAGTTGATGGAGAAATGAGATCTCAGTTTGGGGGGGGGCCGAAAAAAAAGGACCGAGCTGGGCAAGAAGACAAGCTTGTTTCTCTAATTCCGGCCCTCTGTAAAACTATGACCCCATACGGAACACCAGCTGCACCGGAGTCAGCGCACCAACTGTAAGCCGATACGCCATAATGGCTTGCTGCAGATACGCCGGACCATGTGCAGCGGAAACCGATAATTCACCGGTGACACACGGCGCACAGGGGTTCCCATGGTTTTTAGGCTGACGTGGGGTAAACCGATCTGTCAGGTAAGAAGCGGAGGGGGTGGGACGGAGGGATGCGGAGGGCGAGGGCCAACCCTGGGCCACCTCCCCTGCGTACAGGACGGAGCAGCAGACTGGTAAATCATACCTCCTGATGAGTTCCCACCACCTCGCTGCTTGTTTTAAACCCCACTGCGCACATTCGGCACTCAGTCGACTTACTAAATCGGGATATTTTTTGTTATCGCACGTCGGCAAAGACTTCCTCGCCTGCTCGCTAGCCAGTGTTTTCGGCACCGGCGTCTCACCGTGCCAAATGTTTTATTCAGGAGCCCGCTCCAGCGCGGGGTCCCACCAACAAAAGCTGCCACACCGGCCAAATGAACGGGAACGCATTGTGGGAGCTGAAGCTGAGACAAAGAAAGCTATGAGACGGAGATGGGAGAGCCACTCCTAAGATCCCGCAGGATGAGCGGGCCGCATCCACAATGGCGGCACATTAACCCACAGCTATTCTGGGCTGCTTTGTGTGGCTGTTTTGTTCACGCAGAAGAGGCAAAGACCAAGTAAACAAATACAACACCAGTGTGTGTGTGTTTGTTGGAGGATTGGGCCAAATGCGTATTTCCATTCCCCTGCAAAAAAAAAAAAAAAAAAATCAGGAAATTCTGCGGTGTAAACTTAGACTTATTGTGTTGCTTTTCTGCGAAACACCAGATACCAGCGCAACCTGGTTTTGGTTGGGACGGAGATGGGAGAGCCACTCCTAAGATCCCGCAGGATGAGCGGGCCGCATCCACAATGGCGGCACATTAACCCACAGCTATTCTGGGCTGCTTTGTGTGGCTGTTTTGTTCACGCAGAAGAGGCAAAGACCAAGTAAACAAATACAACACCAGTGTGTGTGTGTTTGTTGGAGGACTGGGCCAAATGCGTATTTCCATTCCCCTGCAAAAAAAAAAAAAAAAAAATCAGGAAATTCTGCGGTGTAAACTTAGACTTATTGTGTTGCTTTTCTGCGAAACACCAGATACCAGCGCAGCCTGGTTTTGGTTGGGACTGCCGTTTCTCATGTTGGCAGTTGTTTTCGCGTCGCCTTGAATTTGAGTCCGAGGGGCACGAGAGAGTGGAGTTGGGATATTGACACTGCATCGCTCTGTCCGCTGCGGTTTGTTTTAATAGGGACTTGACAGATTGCAGTGTACTGTCCCAGGAATTTTCGGCGGGGCCTTGTCAAATCCAAGGAGCGTCGGCGGTCAGCGCAGTTCCGCCTGAAGCCGGTGGTCATGGAGTCGAATGGATTGGTCAGAGCAGTGTCTGACACAGACACACACACGCGCACGCACGCACGCAGCATGTAACAAGGACGGGACGAGCGGGAGGACAAAAGTGATCAGCGCTCTGATGGACGTGTCACGACGAGGGGATGTAGCTGTCTTACATCCATCAGCGGTTAAATGTTTTCTTGGCACAGGCTGTCACATCCAACTCCACTCTTCATTTCTCCCCTCCCTTCGGCCCCCTTCTCTCTCTCTCTCACCCTGTTACAAGGCGCTGGGTGTCGGATGGGGGGGGGGGGATAGGGGGAGGGGGGGGGGGATAAAAAAACATCCTGTCAGAGCCTACAAAGAGTTTTTTGTACATGCTTACAAGATTATTTGTTACGGCGTGGCCCCGGTTAGTGGCAGACATCTCCTTGTCCTTTGTGTCGGGGTGGTCTCTCGGGAGTGAAGCAGACATTTTAATTCAATCAGCGGCAAACAGCAATAATGCGCTCCCCCTCCTAAAACTCACTCAACTCGCTTTGGTGATACAATTACGAGCGGGGCTGCACGTTGGCCATCTTGTTGTGATTATATGTGTTTACATGGGAGGGAGGTGTTTACTGCGGAAACAGGGCGCCCCCCTCCCCCCCGCACCTCCCGCTGCTCATTTAGCTGCTGCAGGGAGATTTAATTTATTTATCATCTCTGGGAGGGAATTATGATGCTCCTCCAACTGCCGTCATTGAGACTCGAGGTCCAGTTCCCATGAGGAGAGTGGCTCCACGTTTGGAGAAAAACAACAAGTGGACACAAGGACACCGGGAGGGATAGGTTTTTATGCGAGGAACAAGATGGAGCAATACCTGAAGTGCATTGGTTATTTTTACTTTCACGTAGCAGAATGCAATTCATAAAGGCTAAGAGGGGTCCAGTGGTTAGGAGCGAGTCCATCCGCCATCAGTCTAATAAACTGCACCAGACTTTTAAAAAGGGCCAATCCAGTCATTTGTTTTCCATTCCATATTTGTAAGTACCCATCTACCCCCTGGCCTTGCACCGTCCCATCACTGCGGCTTTCGAGTGATAACATTGACTCGCTAATCTCGCTGATGGTCACGTTGCTTTGTCAGGCCCCCAGCACTCTGTTTTATTGGTGTAGCATTACGCACTGTGCTTTGACCACTGTTTTCTCCACAACATGCCACTTGTTATCTTGTGCGGCAAATGGCCACGTCTTCCCCAATTCCGTCTGCCTTTTGTCCACCCTCCTGTCCCCTCTCTCGCCCCCCCCCAACTGGATGAGCGGCCATTTAGCGCACGGGTCAGGGTTGTAATTGACAACCACCACTAAACAAATCCGCTTGGCTCGGCGGCGGTAGACCGTCCCCACCTCCCGTCCCCTCCCGCTCCTCTAATCTAACTAATGCACCCATGTGTGTGCTGGAAAGTGAATTAAGCATCGCAAACTCAATACCTGATCCATCTGACAGAGCTGCCCGCGTGCACATTAGCAGTTTCTCTGCAGCCTCTGTAATTGTATTACACAAGTTGGCCGCTCTAACGATCGGGCCTTACACACACTTATACACACTCTCCCCGTTGTCGTTAATCGCTGCCTTCGCTGGCCCCGGAGGCGTGCAGCGGGCCAAGAACAGAGCGATCGGGAAGGAGGATGATGAGGCGAGGAGTTCAGCTCTCCCTCAAGGCTGACATGAAATAATGTCATAGTCTCTGTCTCTGTGTGGGTGTGTGTATGCCTGTGTGCTCAGAGTCTGGTGTAGTGAGCGGAATCTTCAACGTCTTTTAATGCTCAAACTTTCTGCCCCTCCGTCTTCTAATCAGTGCCTTTCTGGGATCTCCTGCTGCGTGGCCCTGTTTATGTTTCAGCCTTGCCGCCGTATTCACCCGCTGCCTACTGTCTGTGCTACTGTCAGCAGCCCTGCCCCCGTGCCAGAGACCACAGAGCGATACGATGAGCTTTTAACTCCCCTTATCTCCTGCCCACTGATCTGCCCTAACCTATTTTGACGAACGCCAGGCGAGGAAAACATGTCTCCGTGAAGTATTTTCACAGTAGAAAGCCGATGAGGGCTGAAGAGGGGAGATGTAAATGTAAGGATCAATATGTTTGATGGCGGCGGGTGTAGTAACGCGAATTGTCGCCAGGACTATACTGAACCCTATACGTGACAGCCCAGAGGTGGGAGGAAGACGGGAGAGGAGAACAAAAGGGCCGAGAGGGTGATTAAAGGGGGTTGTTGGGTTGATTTGCTGTATGTGTTGCCGTGCAAGCAACCATTCGCTCTGGCCTCACTAATGGAGACTTCAGTTTGAATCCGGGGAGTAGCTCTTTAAAATTGTATCCCTTCGAACAGGCTGATTTATAATGATGAGCCCCAGACTCTTTCCAACGCAGCAGGACATCACAAAGAATCCCGAGGAGCGAGGGAGCTATATATAGCGGGACCATGAAGGGACTTTGCCACAGGCGTGGCAGAATCCAGCAGATAGATGGTGAAAGATGACCTGCCCGCATGCAAAGATGCACTGTGTTGTCTGAAAGACCTCTGTGACCTTTATATAACCACTAAGGTCACCCCCCCCCGTACTCTCTGCTCACAGGGTCTAGTGAAACCCTACCTGCCAGATGACACCCCATGATCCTTTGCCTGAGAGGAGGTCTACTTTGCGTGCGTGTGTGTGTGTGTGCGCGCGCATGTATAAAAATCCCTCGGGGAGGACTTGTCAGAGTAGGTCATCAGATATGTCTCTGTGTGTGTGTGTGCGCTATTCTGTGTCTGTGCACGCTCACATTAGTTTGTGTGTGCGGTGCACAATGGAGGAGGGACGAGGAAAAGCTGGGATGGGCAGGTTTATCATGCTTATCTGAAAGGTCATTCCGTCATTGTCAGGCTGCACTTTACGGAACCTCCCCGTGGTGACCGCAAGGCAAACTGATCTTAGAGAGGTGGCCAGAGGATAGAGTTAAGACATTTAGGTATGCTTCTACAAAAAGAAAGTAGTTGTAAGCAAACTTCCCAAAGTTGGCAAAATTTCACCCAGAGTAAAAAGCATCTTTGACTATTTTACTCATTATATCATTTTTATTGTAGTGAATTTATATTTATTTATAAATTAAGGTTTATTCTTTTGTTTTTACTATTGGTTTAGATTATACATTCTCAAATGTCTTAAAAAATAACGTTCCTGTCTTTTTGCATCTGCAAAACCACTAAAAACTTGACCTATCAGGTGAAAATAACGAAAGGGGACGCGGGGGGAAATATGTCAAAAATATGTGTGAGCCTAAGAAGGAGTTAATTAAGTTTTGGAAGCGCAATTATCAGTGGAAAAAGGTGTGGAACTTGTCGCCGTTCGTCTGCGGTGCACAAGCCAAATCTCTGAGCGACACTAATCCTACTGGTTCTGCTGGTTATCCCTCCTCCCTCCTCCTCCCATCATCCCTCAGCAGGTATTCCCCCACCGCCAAAGGTCCGTCTCTGATTCTCCCCCCCCTCCTCTCCCCTGCTTCCCTAATTCCTCCCGCCTCATCTCCTCCTCTCTCCCCTCTCCTCCAGCGCTCTGTTTGTTTTCCATGGTGTTGTCTCAGTGACATTAGCCACTGTAATCCAATTGAATGTTCCGCAGACCCGGAGCCGAGGTTCTGTGGGGTTGAGGCGTTTCCATAGGGATTGCATGGATTCCTAATTAAGCTCATTATAGCTCGTTATTAAAGCTCGTTAAATCTCATCGTGACACGGTGGTGCAGCTCCTGGTGTCTAGCGTTGACTAATTCCTACACTAATACGCCCGTGCGCGCACACACGCTTGCACACAGAAGTCACCGGTGTGCTGTGCTTTTGTGAGTGTAATTAAAGCTCGGAATAAGCCTCGCAGTTTTCACCACTTCATAGTTTGTACGCAGTGAGAACATGGCATTTTGTGAGAAATGTCATTCTCTTATCCAAACATCATTTGCACTCCTGCACAGTTGTTTTGAGGTGAGGGGGAATTAAAAAAAATAAAAAAAAAGCAATATAGTTCTTTTCGAATACACATCAGCAAAAATTTTTTTTTTGGAGATCTACGCCAATCAGCCACAACTTGTAACTGGTTTTAATGTTGAGTGATGTGTCAAAAAATAAAAATAAAAAAAACAAATAAGTTTGAAACCGAATACTCACTCTCTCAAAACAGAACTCGGCTGTGAACTGATAAGCCACAATATTTAACCCAGTTGTGGCGGTTTGGTGTTTGTATTTAAGAGTGAAGTGACACCCTGAATTATGCCCCGGCGTGACCCTCGACCTCACTCTGAGTTTACTCTTGGATTCCAAATATTTGGCTGCGAGGAAGAACGGTAAACCATGATGTTTTGGGGGTCTTCGGGGGTTTGAGTGGAAAAGCGAGTATGTGTGTAAAGAAAGCGAGAGAAAAGGGAGAAAGTGAGAGAGCCTCCTGAATCAGCCCTTTGATGCTGACGGGCCTTGACATCGACAATGTGGCCTTTCATAGCCCTCACCCACCTCTGAGGAGCTTACCCAGAACACACACGCACACACACACACTTATGCAGTCCTTGTTTCTCTGTCACTCTCTCTTTGCTTTTTCACGGTTTATTTTTTGGAGCTTTTTGTGGCCGTTCAAAAGAGAAAAAAACATGGCACTTTGGCTGGAAATAAGAGATCGTAAAAGGAAGAGGAGGGACCTGTGGTTTAAGGGGGTGGGGGAATGGGGGGCCATCAGAATCTGTGAGAGATACAGTATGTTCACCCTGCATATTCCCAGCTGAGCCTATGGAGTTTTGCAGGAAATGACGTTGGAAACATTAAGAGAAATAAAGAATAATTAGCTGTGCATGGGTTTTGTTAAATGGACTAGCACTTCCCTCTTTTTTTCTTTTTTTTTCTTTGTTCCCGTAAAACAAATTCTTCCTTTCGATCGAGCGCTCTTGTGACACGGAGAGATTTTACGCCGAAGCACATCTTTAACGTACTCTTGTTCAACAGTGACTGTGCTTTCAGTCTTTAGATGAAGTCCATTCCAGATGGATGCTCAAACACCGTGAAGTCCTCTGAAGGGAGGTTCTGAAGCACGAGCCTGCCGAGGGACATCCATCATTGACATCACCGCTAATTTCAGTCGGCAATACACGGCCAGCTGTGTGTGAAAGAAATACATGAACTCAGTGATTCCGTGTGGCTTTTTTTTTTTTTTGAAACTTTTCGACAGCTTACAAAAGCGGCCGGTTGTATCAAACATGTGTTTCTTTTTCGGCAGTCTATGTGTGAAAAGAGTCGAGTGTAATTTGCGCTGACAAATGACGTTTCCAGATGTGCGGCGGGGGCCGGTGGAACATTAAATCTCCGAACTTAATCTTTATTTACTCTGGGCAGGCTGCGGTGGACCTGTTTGCATTAATTAGCCTTGGCTCTCCAGAAATTTGCCGCGCGCGAACGACGGAGGATCGCTGCTGCGGGCGGAGACATTCATGGAGGTTGACACAACTTGACAGGGGTGAAGATCTTTGCTCAGGGCTGTGGCCTTCTGTCGGCTTTATTGACCGAATACGGGCGCGCAATCTCGACACTGACTTGTGGTCCGTGCTTCTCAATTATGCACCGGTTCGACTCAACTAAGCAATAGATGCATGCGTCGAATGTGTGTTCAATTAAATGGAGAATCTGTAGTGTCCCCCCCCCCCTTGCCACTTACTTCAAAACCTGACAGGAGGCTCGTGGTTGGTACATTACCTCTGTCTCATCTGACGTGCTCAACTTAAACGCTTCTCGCGGAGCACGCCATTTCCTGAGGATGAATAGCACTCTGTGAGGAGGAGAACTAAATGCATCCAGTCATTTCCCCTGGAGCCCGAGTCTGCGTTTAGGTGAGGGCTCGGGCCGAGGATGCGGGCGGTTGCGTCGGTGCCTTGCCGCCTGCTTCCTCGGCCACTCTGCCACGTGGACGGTTGGCCCTCAAATCGGTCGTGTATTTATTTTTTCTCCCTCCGTCAGTGACTTGTGTGGTCAAGCCTCAGCCTAGTGGAATAGGATATTGTCAGGGACGCCTTTTCATGATGCAGTATTTCTTTTTGTATTTCACCTTGAACCGACCGGTGTTTTAGAAAGCAGACATCTTTAGTTCAAGTATTTCCTTTTTTTGTTTGAAAAAGGCCGGAGGGTAGTGCGTCTACGTGTTTGCCAGACGAGGACGGATTAGATGACATTTCTATTTCCCTAATATGCTTAAATGCAGTGTTTACTACGGTTGCAACTTCAGTTAATATATATATATATATCTCTTTTTCAACATTTGATAATAGAAAAAAAAATCCCGCCGACTTTTTCTCTTTTCGACGCATGATCGATGAGTGTGTTGGGAAAGGTGAAGTGACTTGGGCTTGTTTCCCAGTTCGACTGCGGTGATTACAGTAAGTGGACATACAATCCTGGTGCTGCCCACTGATGATGTAGGGGATGTGGTTTTTCTCAGCCTGCGAGCACCAGGTCAGGTCAGCTGCTGTCATGCAGCCTTTTGAGCTCTGCCCAGCTGCCTGCCTGCCTCCACAGCTTCAGTGGTCAGGGGGCTCATATTCCAGTCTTTCTGACTGGCTCGGTTTGCTTTGATAGTCAGGTCTGTTTACTGCTCCATGTCCTCGGGGCTAACTGGGCTCGGATCACCCTCAAATGAACCGAGGAGTGAGGGAAATATTCAACACAGCTGTGCCTACTCCGAGGGGCGGCTGCGCTCGCAGGTACAGGCCAGGTCTGGCCTCTGAAGTTGTCTTCAGAAGGAGCCCGTTTGTATTTATAAAAAAAAAAAAAAAATGGTTTGCTTGGATACGAAAATAAAGATTTCCCCACCGGTGAGGGATGGGAATGCAAAGAGAGAAATTGAGCTGGATGGAGATAACAGATATATATATTTTTTTTACAGGTAGAAAAGCAAATAACCCAGTGGCTGCTAGGGAATATACATAGCAGGAAATCGGGGAAAAAAAAAAGGAAATCAAAAGATAGTGGCAGTGTAAAGACTCAAACTTTACACCTGAGTAAATCTCGCCGTTAGAGCCGAGATTTGTTGCTTTGACCAACGTACCATCCGTGTGTGTCTGCGCAACACACCCAGGGCTGGCAGCGGGCTGTGTGAGTGGCACAGGGAGACTGCCGTGTAATGAATAGAGGGCATGGCTCGCTATTTGGCAGGAGATGACGGGAGGGAATCGCAGACGCCGCTGGGTAGAGTGGGTAGAGTCGAGAATTATGACTGCCAATAATCAACACTCGTCATGTTTTCTGCGCAGTTCTAGTTTAAAATCAAACGGCCAGCTGTGGAGCAGTGGTCCCTCACATGGGTTTGTGCGGCAGGACCGTGCGTAAGTCGTCCTAGTCGTTTTTCAGGAGTGTGGCGTTGAAGATGAGGGCATATGCGTGCGTGTTAGTTGGCCCAATCATCGATGCGTAATTGTGGCTCCATATTTTGCCTTCTTTACTCTTGATGTCCTTTCCCACCTTTTGTCTCTTGCACGCCTACAGAAATAAACTGGAAAATGTCAAATGTCAAATGTCAAGCCTGTCATTAATACACGACAGGCTTGTAAGGTTGTGGTGTACATCAGGCCACTCAAATGCCATCGTGAGAAGATTTACATTTTTCCTCATTAATGCAAAAGACATTTGACAAATGCAAATTTTCCCAAAATGGATTTAGTCGTCTTTTTTTTTTTCCCCCGGTCTTTTCGAATGTTACCAAGCAACTCGCTACTTAAAATGGAACGAGTGTTGTCAAAGGAGGCGGAAAGTCCTGAGCAAGCAGCAAGCGAAAAACATGTTGTGAGTGTATCCATACTGCCCACTGTGTCGCTGGCGCCCAGGCCGGCCCCCCGTTTGTGCGCGCATCCTGTACCCCTCCGCTTCGCCGGCCCTCCCTATGTTTCGCCATATTTCCACTGGCTCTTTCCGTCCAAGCTTTTCCTAGTGTGAGTTCTGGCATGCCGGCCCAGCCCCGCTCCACTTCCTCCCCCCGGCTTGGTGGCCCGGCTGCCCGGCGGGGGCAGCCCGCTCACCTCCGGGGCAGCTGGCATGCCTGATGGCCCCATTCATCAGACCTGAGGGCCAGGGTTAGGGGGCCCACAGTGGAAGAGGAAGAGGAGGATGGGGGGGGGGGGGCTTTGCATCGTGGGCCTTGTTGTTGACTTTATTGGGATTTAGGGGGCCCACAGTGGAAGAGGAAGAGGAGGATGGGGGGGGGGGGCTTTGCATCGTGGGCCTTGTTGTTGACTTTATTGGGATAGTTATTAAATAAGCCATGATGACAAGGGGACAGAGGAATGCTTTCAACTCACTCTGCAGGAGATGTCCTACACAAACTTCAGGCGAGGACGGATGGAGGGAGGCAAACAGTAATTCGCCTTAAACACAGAAGGGGGCAAAAAAACAGACGGAGCGATATATTTACCAAGACGGCGGCGTTCACGAAATGAATTGAAGAGAAATGGAACATTAGGGAAATAAGGAGCGGCGGTTGCGAGGATGGAGGGAGAGATTACCGTTTGTTGTCATTTGAAGACGGATGACTTGCCCGAGGCGAGGGGCTGGCAGCTCGCAGTGTTGGGGCTGGTGGCTGAATGGCTGATGACTGAATGACAGAACCCCTCCTGAGATTGGCCATTAACGCACACAACACGAGCGCGCGCACACACACCAACACACACACAGAGTTCATTGAGTGTCCCAGCAGGGGAGAGGACTCAGCCCCTGGGCCAGGGGCCAGGGGAGGGATCCAGAGGGCAGTGGAGGTCTCTCCACAGTCTCCACTACAGCCAGCAGTTAACTACTGGCATGGGAAAATCCAGCCCTGTGCCTCCACACCCCAGGCTGCATTCAAGCCTAACAGTAGCACATCCTCGTGCGCGCGCGCGCGAGAGCGTGCGTGCGCCTGCTCGTGTGTGTGTGAGAGTCCCTTGACCCTAACCCTGCTCCACAGCTGTTGAACAAGGGAGGAAGAAAGCCGTAGCGGTAGAAAGAAAGAGAGGGACACGGAGAGAATGGACTCCAGAGATGAGAAAGCTTGAATGTAGTCCCCGGGGGCCAAATGAATGACTCACTGACATCCTAGCCTCACAAGTCTGGTTTGTTCAGCAACAATGCATGGAGAGAGAGAGAGAGGGAGAGAGGGAGGAAAAAGTTTCATTCCATTGCGTTTATTGCCACATTTATCTTTCTCTTCGTTGTACTCGGCTTTTATGCTAATACTCACCGGACCTTCTCATGTACAACATTACCTGAGCCTTACGGTAATATCGGAGGGTATTTTTAGGGGCCATTGCGTGCCTTTTTTTTTTCTTTTTTTTTTTAGAAGATAAACACCATTTATCCTTGAAATGCAGAATAGAGCCGTGCATTTCTATTAGACTGCGACAACCATAACATTTAGAATAGAATTGGTGGAAATATTTACACAATCTCAATCTCAAGTGCGACCTTGGAAATATTCATTGTCCCTATTATTTACCTGTCTCCTTGGGCCTACCACACCTATCTGTCACTCAACACGAGGCAATGAAACCCCAGGACATGACACCACCTATCAGGCTTCAATAATGTTTTGAAAAACACAGGGTCCACAGACTTTGTCTCTCGCAAGATAACATTGTGCCAAAGACAAACTCACCCGGGTTCAGTTGAAAGGTTATGGCCATCTTTCATCCTCTTTTTTTTTTTTTTCTCTCTCTCTCTCTCTCTTTTGTCTCCAGAGAGACTTTGATTGCTGCGTCGCGATGACACGCAACATCGCTTAGCGGCCCGAGCAAAGCCCTTGACCTAGAGAGTTGCTGTATCAGCTAGTTTGAAATGAAGGCTAATCCTTTAGACCTGGTCTACAGGGTGAAATGTTCTCGCGGCAGAAGATGTCACTTTGGTAAACATAGACGATGAGGCCGTTTTTTTTTCTCCGTCAGTAGTATCGTTGCAGTTATTAGATGTAGTCTGCAGTGGATGCCTTCGGTTATGTTTGATTTTCTGTAATATATTTGAATATGTAATTTCCCTTTCCTGGTGTCTTGGTTTGTCGTTTTGATTATGCTCTCACTGTGTTCCTGTGAAACATGTCGGCCGGCCAGGTCACTTGGTTAGAGGCTGCTGGCGTGATTGTGGAGGAGAATCACAGACGTGGATTGGCTGGTGGCGTTTCCCATGAAAATGACCCTCCTAGCATTTCATTAGACATAAACAAATACAGCTGGTGGCATAATGAGTCACACTTCAAAGCATGGAGAACAGATCTACGCTTCTGTCTTAAAAAATGCACTTATAGGCATGCGTGTGACACGGACTGTCGGCGGAGGAAGGATAAGTGCCACGCTTGTCTCCGTCAATTTCCTGGCATTTCAGATCCACCCGTAGTGGCGTGAGAAGGGAGAGACAGATGTATTTCTTTTTTTTTTTTTTTTTTTTTTTTTTTTAAAGCTGGTTTTTTCATGATTAAAGCAGGTTTTTTCATGATGATTTCAAGCTTTCTCTTCACCCTCGTAGCTGTGCGAACACTTCATGATATCCCCACCAGCACATTTTGCAGTTGGTTTTTTTATTGGTTGATTGTTAAACCTCCGATTTTCCACCTTTTTAATGTGAAAATTAATATTGAACCTGTTTACATTGTTATTTTATTTAAACTGTTGTGTAACTATGCTATACATTATGTTTTTTATATATGTTTTTGCATTGTAATTAAAAACAATAATAACTGTATGACACAGTCAGGTTTTCATCCCAAAATTGTCATTAAAACTGGTATTGCCATCTTTTCATCCACTTCAGTGAATCAGCCAAATTAACACAGACTGTTTTTTTTTTGTATGCTTTGTGTTATTGGTGCTCGATCTGCAACGGTCCATGTCACATCTGCATGGGCTCAGCATTGTACTCTCGGTAAATGAGTCCGTCTGTGCATCATTTATCCGGGGGAACGGGGACAAACACAGTCACATCTGAGCGAGTAAACCGCAGCGACTGTTGGACCCGTGGAGGATCCAACCCTCTGTTGTCTTACTCCAAAGAATTCCTCACCTCAACAATAATGGCATCCTCCTTATTGGTAACCTAAAAATAGTGTGACAGGAGATAAATAACTGAAGCATCGTATTCATTTTTTAAACGACATCAATCGGATGAGATGGCATATGGTGTGGGGAATTGGGGAAGAAAAGAAGCCCAGATAGTGAATGATGAATGCCACGTTTCATTCATCTGTGTCCGACATTTCAAGAAAATCGGAAATTTTGAAAAATTTCGAAAGGTACCCCAAGGACATCCAGAACACACCATGGCTAACACTTTAACTCACACCATTCACATGCGACCGCATTTTCTCCCTCCTTGTAGGCCGGTATTCTCAAACACATTCTGTGGAGACTGTGTTTTCTAATGGTTCCGAAGAGAAGTCTTTGAATAGAGATGGACAAAAGTGCGTGTACAGTCAGTGAAGGCAGATATTCAATAAGGCTTGGCAGCTTGTTTTTTTTTTCCCCTCGTTAACTAACTCATTATTCTGTATCAACCCATTGGATGTGCGCTGTCAAAACATGTTTGTTTGCAGGCAGGCCTTTGCTGATGGATGCGAGAGGCATTTCATAAGAGATTTACCAATCAATGTTATTCTATCATGGATAAAACGAGGGAATAGCTTTAAAACCAGAAGCATGTGTGAACTTAATCTGTAGCGCCTGTTGTTGCATTGGTAAATTAAGAACCGTATTTTGATGTTGTTTCTGACTGTGACTTTAGGGCGTTTTTTTTTTAAGGGTATCTACCCGGGTATATTCAGGCTAATTATAGCCCTTTTATTAGTATTCAATTGGTCAACAAATGATGACAACATTCCAGACACAAAGATGTCTGATCCATGGATTCGTGCTTTTGGAACCAAATTCTGACCTGGCCATCTGCAGCCTTAGCAAAATTCCAGATTTATCAGACCAGGCCACATTTTCCCAGTCTTCCCATGTCCAGTTTTGTTGAGCCTGTGCCCACTGCAGCCTCCTGACAACAAAGGCTATCCGCCTCGAGGTTTCGACGTGTTGTGAATGAATAAGATGCCTTTCTGCTCGCCATAGAGGAGTTATCTAAGTTACCCTGGCCCGCTCTGTCAGCTCCGGCCTGTCTGGCCATTCTCCTTTGACCTCTCTCATCAGCAGGGGCTCTGTCTGCAGAGCCCCTGCTGCTCACTGGATATAGTTGTGTTTTTAGGTCTCGCTTTTTCTACCCCATCGTGGCTGTTGTGATGCAAAGTCAGGCAAACCAGCAACAACAAGCATGCCAAATCACAGAGATCCATTTTTTTTTTCTCTTTTCTGGTATTTGTTATAAATATCCTCTAAAGCTCTTGACCTGTATTTGCTTTATTTTAAACACTGCACCGCTGCCACGTGATTGATTTTATATATATATACTGTATATATATATACAGTATATATTCATGTATATATAAGAGGAAACATTTTAGACAATGTCAGTCAAATGCCCGCGACCATATTTTTTTAACCTAGCTCGGCCGGTGATGCAGACCGAAACTCTTGGTAATTGGCATTCTAACACTTTGTAATTGGTATTCTAACACTTCAGAGATGAAGTACTGACACCTTGCCCCAATGACCCTGCATAACAACGCTCACACCTCACACTCCACTAAGCACAACCACGGCTGGATGTGTGCCTATGTGTGTGCACCAAGACGCAGAGAGAAAAAAGCGGAGAAAGAGGGAGAGAAAAGAGATATGATCTGTCCATCAAGAGTGTTGTCAGTGCATCTGTCCTGTTGGCGTGCATGTGCAGGTGCTCACTCCACTGAGCGAGAGAGCGAGAGCGAGAGAGAGAGAGAGAGACGTGTGCCTGCATGCCCATCTACACTGTGGTCTTTTCACAACTCCTCCATGTCATGTCACTTGTGCTCAGAGTGCAGCTTTCGTGAGCTGAAGCTTTTAATTTTTCAGGAGCTCATGTGCCTGTTAACCTAACCTCCGGGTGACCTCGCTGATGTCAGACTCCCCGGGCGGCCCAGCACCACCCCTTGTTTTCCTCTTCTCCTCAACCAGCCCACAAAATGTGTTGGTGACGAATTTTCGACAATAGGAATTGGACTTAATTACTGAACCAACATAAAAGGCCTTACTCTTCGCATGGCGAGATGCTCTCGGCAGGGCGGCTTCATACGGTAGCAACAGTTTGGACGATGTCTCGTGCTGTGTTGCCTGGTCTCGTTTCTTGGGCCGAAAAAAACAATAACAAGCTTGTAAATATATATTTTTTTAGATTGAGCACTCATCCTTCTAAAATGAACAATGGGCTGAAATCTGTTGGTAACATTTGAAGGTCTGCAGCACAGCCTGTTACTGCCCTCCCTTCCTTTGTCCATTTTGTTGGAGTTTGTTTTATTTTTATTTTTTGCAAATGCGTAGATAGATGGATGGCGAGGACAGAGTTAGAATTGCAGGAGCTGCTGATGTAAATTCAGATGAAAAGGATTCTACTGTATATTCCTCTAAACACGGAACACATGTCGGTGCTGGATCTCGTCTCGTTCGAGAAGCAGCTACAGCATCCCCCTGATCTCCCCCTGTGTCTCACCGGATCAGAGCTGAAAAAGGAGAAGAAGGGAGAGGGAGGGAGGGAGGGAGGGAGGTGTGGTGGGATTGCATTTGACATTCAGCCCCCCTCTTGCCCCCCAGTCATCCATTTAACCCTGCCACTGCGGCTGGTGCAATATTAATGCCCTTAAACGCAGATGAGGTGAAAATGTGTCTGAAGGAGCGGATCCCTGCAGGGAGGGCAGCTGCATGCACGGGGTTATCAACACACACACACGCTGTACGTGGAGAGAGCTGCAAATGAAAACGCCCTGTCCCCGTGCATAGGCAATGCACATTTTTCGGGAGGCGTTTGCGTTCAGATGGTCCTCCACCCCAGATGCATGCATGTGTACCATCTCCGTCCGCTACACGATCGGCTCGGCAGCCATGTTTGGGCAGGCTCTTTGTCTGCTGTTTGATACGGAAACAGGCTTAGCGGAGATTTAGGGATCAAGGTGTGTTTATGTGAAACCCTAAACCAGCTCATATGCCCCACTGTTGCTCCGCATACCCCCGAATACTTGCTCGTGCGGCCGGGCCCTTTGCAGTCTGTTTGGAATGTTGATCTGAGGGGAAGAGGAGGCAGGTGAGAGGTGAGGCATGAGGGCAGGAAATCAATTTAGTCCTGTGTTACCTGAATAATGAATAAGGGTCTGTGTCCAGAGATTAGAAAACCATAGCTTCCCCAGTGTGCTGCAGGGGGGTTGTGTGTGCAGGTGGAAGAAACGTGTGTTTCAGGTCCATGTTGCTTAGAGGTTGCCAGTGCGAAGTGAACAGTCGTCGCGAAGTGTTTGTGCATAAGAAAATGTTAGTGGAAACGCCAGAAATAAAAATAAATAAATAAAATTGCATGATTAAGCTTCCTGCTTCAGGCATTCCAGCAACTCAGCGTGGCCGCACGGAGGCAAAGCAGTGCTGTGATTTCTCCAGTAATTTGGGTTGATACATTTAGGAATTAGCCCAGAAATAAGAGGTGCTGGGTGAATAAGAGTAACACAATGCTATCCCACTGGGACAAAGTGGCCACTGGATGAGCTTTCTGTGTTTTTTTTCTCCCCCCGACCAACAATAACAGCAAGTGCCCCCAGCAATTCTGTGTTTTTTATTTTTGTGTAAAATTTAGTTTGAAGTGTCTGGGGGGTAGTTGGAAGAAGCCGGGGTGTTTGCGGAGAATGGGAGAGGGAAAGTGGAAAACAAGAGAAAAGAGGAGCTATGGGAAGAGTGAACTCAATTTGGGGATGCTCTGTAACCTTTGCTGTTATTCTGTAGTCCCAAATACCCCTTTGGGTACCTCTGGGAGTGTTGTGCAGCCCCCGCCCTTTGCTGGCTTTTAGGGGCTGTTTTGCTTGGATGTTTTATTGACGTGGGTTCAAAAAATAAAAAAAATAAAAAAATGGTGACACATTCAGTCATGCGAATGAAATCTAACAGATTTGAACTTGTGACACCGGAGTGTGAAGGGAGAGAACGAAAAAAGTCTTTCCAATGGGTGGGGTCACCCGTTTTGGTCATGCCACCGCACCGGATGAGGTCAGCTCCCAGCTTTGCTGTCCTCGCCACCTTCCCCACTCTGAGGGCTGAAATCATGCAGTACAAATACTCTCTCAGAGCCCCTTTCAACCCCGGCCCCCAAGAAAACACCAAAACCAGGAAGTGTGTGTGTGTGTGTCTGTTTTTGAGCAGTGCCCTGTGCGTGACCTTACTCTTTTCACAGCTCCTGCACACACGCACACACACACACACACAAACCTTTGTCACAATTATTTTCCGGTCGGATCACACACAAGAACACACGCCTACAGTCACACGCACACATACATTCTCATCAGAAAGGGGTCCGGCTCTAACAATGGTGATGGGTTAACGAAGACACGGCTAATATTGGCTCTTAATATTTGATGTGCTGAGAGGAGCTTAATGTGTGTTTTTCATTAGAGCGGTCCATCTCTTTCTCTCGCTCTCTCTCTTGCGCTCTCTGTGTTTCTCTCTCCGTCTTAGGTCAGATAATGTAAAGAGACTTTAGATCACTTAAAGAAATAGATGGTGCTGTGAAATCTACTTATAACATTGAATTATCTTTTTATCCTATTGGGCTTCCTTTGTAACCTTACCCCGGGCTATATCTCTTCATAAAAAGGTGCGGCTGCTTCTTAAATGTTTATCGACAGATTCACAACCCCATTCAATTAACAGTCCGTGTGTTGTAGTCTAACAGGCATTGCGATGGCGGCTGTTATGTTTGAATTTGGAACTAGTGCTCCCATTTATTTCATGGAAAGCCATTTTCAGGTTTTTTGTCCCCCCCCGTCAGAGATCCCAGAGGACACAGTAGTAGATGTCATTGTTTGTTGCAGGAAGGGAAAGCTATCGCCCAAAATAATTGGTGGAGGAGTCTCAGCAGGGGAAGGTAAACTGAAAGTGACACCGGGGCGGAGAGCTCGGCATGATGCCGTCTTCCCCTCAGCACTTCTGCGGAAACGACACACCCCTTACGATTCCAGGGGAGCGCGAGGTGCAGAGAGCCTCTCGGCAGACCCCGGCGCTGATTTGTCTCCTCTCCCGCATGAATCTTTCATATGCCGGGGCTAAATATGAGTTGAACCGATGTGACGTTGCGTCGGCGTCGGGGGCAGTCTGAGTATGAGTGGGGGCCTGTTGAGGTTAAGTGCTCTGATGTTTGCGACTCGGGGGACGCGAGGAGGAGAAAAGGGGCAGGAGTGTGTGAGCTGGCGGGGGTGGGGTGGGGGAGACGGAGGCCGACTGTAAGATCGTCCCATGAGGCGAGGCCTCAAAGCCAGGGAGAGGTTTTATGAGTTTGGCCTCTGTGCCACACATGTGCGTGCTCACAGGGATGTTTTTTGTCCCCCCCCGTCAGAGATCCCAGAGGACACAGTAGTAGATGTCATTGTTTGTTGCAGGAAGGGAAAGCTATCGCCCAAAATAATTGGTGGAGGAGTCTCAGCAGGGGAAGGTAAACTGAAAGTGACACCGGGGCGGAGAGCTCGGCATGATGCCGTCTTCCCCTCAGCACTTCTGCGGAAACGACACACCCCTTACGATTCCAGGGGAGCGCGAGGTGCAGAGAGCCTCTCGGCAGACCCCGGCGCTGATTTGTCTCCTCTCCCGCATGAATCTTTCATATGCCGGGGCTAAATATGAGTTGAACCGATGTGACGTTGCGTCGGCGTCGGGGGCAGTCTGAGTATGAGTGGGGGCCTGTTGAGGTTAAGTGCTCTGATGTTTGCGACTCGGGGGACGCGAGGAGGAGAAAAGGGGCAGGAGTGTGTGAGCTGGCGGGGGTGGGGTGGGGGAGACGGAGGGCGACTGTAAGATCGTCCCATGAGGCGAGGCCTCAAAGCCAGGGAGAGGTTTTATGAGTTTGGCCTCTGTGCCACACATGTGCGTGCTCACAGGGATACATGCACAGGCACGCACGTACACAAGTGCTGAGGCTCAAACAAAAGCTTGCCCCATCCAGAATGCACACTCCCATTTTTTTTCGTTTTTTTTTATCTTTAAATGTCCCCAGGCCTCTCTCTGACGGGGCGGACGGGCGTTGATGGCGTTCCGGCCGTCTTAATTCGGCATGAGTTTGTACATTTTTATTTATTTTTTTAATTCTCACAGTAGAAGTTTTGATCTCTGGGCTGCTGCAAAACTTTGTGCGCTGCGGCTGTTTCAGGCTTCTGTCGGATTTTGTTGTCGGCGAATTTTTGAAGGCAGCGCGGGGAAATCGGCGGCGGGTCTACAGTAACTCGCGCGGCACCTCTGCACGCACACGCACACTGAAGGCGCAGTCGTCGCCGCCGCTGTGCTAGATGGTATTTTACGAGATAAAGATGAAAGCCTTTGTGTGCGTCTCCTTGTGTGTAAGTGAGCGTGTGCACAGGGAGCAGACACACACACACACCCTGATCATCATATCAAAACAATAATGGGAAGAAAAGTCAACATTGTTCTCCGCCACGCTCCATTAACAACAGAAGAATCCATAATCGTATTCATTTTCAGGCGGCTTTATTTAATAAAGTGGAATAGGCCCGCTACCCCCATTACCATAATGCTACTTAACATTAATCTTGGCCATTAAAGGAGACTGATACGCAATCCCCAGGCATCAGAGTCGTAGGATTTAGGGATGAACCGAGGGAAAAGAAGTGCTTATAGTCTTTTTGTGTCTTTGCCCCCGTTTTCAATTTGGCAGTTGTTGCGGTTGTTAAAGTGGCTTATTGTGGAATGAGGGTTTTCTTCAAAATGTTTGTCTTGGATATTTCAATTTCCGATTGATTTCTTTTGAGGAATATTTTTTTGTGCTTCGGTCAGACTCTCCAAAGACGCTTTCGGGTTTTGACTACTGTTCTATCTTGGCCGTCACGAGCTGCATTTCTCACGGAGCGTTACCATTAATACTATGATCGCGGGCACGATCCATTACCTGTACATGGCTGAGCCCTTCTCCCTGCAGTGTCAGAGAGAAGTGTAAAAAAAAACGAAACAATATCATATAAAAAAATAAAATAAAAAAAAATAAAAGTTGTGTTTTATTATTCAGCGAGAAAAAAAACTCTGAAAAAGAAATCTTCAAAATAAACACCTGAAGTGTTGAGGAGTTAAATATGGGACCTTTTTAATGCATCCTATTGACGCTGGTAGCCATGACTTGGAGGGGCGGTTTTTGATCTGCTGCTGTGGAGGTAAACAAGTCATTAGGCAGAGAGCGGGGTTCCTGCTGAGTGGCAGGGACAGCAGGGGCTGGTAACTACCTCACTATCTCTCTCGCATTTGCTTTCATCCGCTCATCAGCCACCAGAGGCTTACTCTGGAGTTGTGATGGTATAATTGTGTCTTACTAACAATACCTTCTCCCCCCCCCCCCTTCCCCCTTTACCTGCTGTCGGGGTCTGATCCTGCTTTCAGCTCCCCGTGTTGTGCTTACTCTCCACGTTTTAGTCCTCCTTTTTTCTTCACGCCGTCTCAGCTCTACCTTTTTCTGCCTTGCTGGGCTGTCTCCCTTCGCACTTACTTGCTCTCTTAATCAATAACCTCCCAGCCTTTCCCAGCATTTCTCAATTTTCCCCCCCCCCCCCCCCCCCCCCCCCTTTACCTGCTGTCGGGGTCTGATCCTGCTTTCAGCTCCCCGTGTTGTGCTTACTCTCCACGTTTTAGTCCTCCTTTTTTCTTCACGCCGTCTCAGCTCTACCTTTTTCTGCCTTGCTGGGCTGTCTCCCTTCGCACTTACTTGCTCTCTTAATCAATAACCTCCCAGCCTTTCCCAGCATTTCTCAATTCGCCCCCCCCCCATACTTCTGTCACACCACACCTTTGTAGAGCATGTCACAGTCTTTCCTCATACGGAGTTGTCTCATGTGACCTCTCCACATGCCTCTTTTTTTTTTTTTTCAGCTCTCCACCCATCCCTCCATCTCCCCCTCACGTTCTCTGTCGAGTCACATCTCCTCGTGAGCTCGGCAACAAAGAAACTGCACGGCCAGCTGATTCTCTTGTCTGGACCAGTGATAGATAAACTGTTGTTTGAGGACTTTAATTACCGTGACATCCTTTCTGGTGAGATTATGCGTTTTGCATTGTAGTTGAGTGCAGAATACGGCTTTCCCGGGCAGAAAAGGAATTTAACTGGAAATGCTCGAAGAACATGCTGCTCTTATGATTTATTCCTGCAGCTCTCACAGCTTCGCATACTAAAAGCCCAGTTCTGACTTACACTGTGCTTCAGCCGAGGACCCAAGTTTACTAGTCCTTTTTTTTCCCACTCTGATCAATAATTAGTGCTCTCACCAAGCAGAAAGAGTTGCCATAAGTGCTATATTGATTGGAAGTAACAGTCCATGCATGCTAATGAGTCCTCCGAATCCATAAAACAAAATCTGAGATGTACAATGATGATGTCAATACGGATATCTAGGAGTACCCGAGGGGAACATGGGGAACATCAAAAATTGGATTTTACTTTTACTTACTTGGGACTTTTGCGTTTTCCCTGGGTGCATCATCTGTTATCTATATATTTTTTAATCAGTTCTTTATATCCTCATTTATTTCAGCAGTGTGTGTAGTCGAGGAAGAGACTTCTTTCCCCTCTACCTGCAGCCAGTCAGCCGAGCTGGGATTAGTGTCTCTTTGTGCCGCTGACTTGCAGCGCCGCTTCTGTGACGGACCTCGGAGCCACCGGCGTCCCATCAGATCAGCAATTAACTTGTTTAAACAAACTGGGAGCGCGCGTTAGCAGGAAAGCTTTCAGGGCCCTTCAGAAAAGCCATTAAAAGGGAACAGAGTGACACAGGAGGGGCGGCGTGCACTTTTTATCAATGACCTGGAACCCGAGTCCTTTTTTGTATATGTGCACGTGTGTTTATGTGGCAGGGAGAGAAGATTATGGGGCTCTGTGTTTATGGCGCAGTTCAGTCGAGATGTGGGTGCCTTCTGAGGAATCCCAGACACAAGCAACTTAACCTTTGACCCCTGTGTACTGAGCTCAATCGGAGAGATTGCAAACAGAGATTGTGAAAAGAGTTGAAAAGGAGGCGCACAAAGACGACCAAAAATACTGACTGGAAAGTCCTGGGCCAGGGCTTAATTGTTAACTTTATTGTTTGGCTCGGTGATTCACCTTCACTCATACCCAATGAGTCAGCCGTTTAGTTTCCGCTGCCCGACCGCTGAATGCGTTTCCTCCTCTGGGCGGTGCACACAGTGATATACTTGTGATTGTCACATTCCAAGCTGTTTCCAGTGCAGTCACTGGTTTTGCAATAGTGATTATGTGATTGAAGCCTCTTTATGAAGTGCCAACCAGGCAATCTCAGCATTCACTAATGAGCTCCACTCGCCACGGCTGCAACACAGTGTAGCGTTGAACAAACACAGTCCACCATGGAGCTGTGTACTACGTGTGACGCACGTAAGCGTTCCTTCATCATCGTTCTTGGTGCTGTGTGTGTGTGTGTGTGTGTGTGTGTGTGTGTGTGTGTGTGTTTGTGATGGCTGGGCGTTGTAATTAGAAGAAGGGCTATTACCCAGTAAAGATGTTTTCCCCCCACAGACCATCGGAACAGTCGCCTTGAGGATTTTGTGCAGTACGGAGAGTTAATAATAGAAACGTTCAGGTTGAGTAGAAGCAGCCTTTCCACAGGGCTTCGTTTAGTAATAAAAAGCCCCCGACAGAATGCGGTGGGGAAACACGCACACACTCTCTCACTCTGTCTTATTGGCAATCGGAGAAACATCCTTTGACATCCAAATGTAAAATCAACTCTCATTTCAAATGTACCTCAGTCCTTTGCCAGCAAATGCTAGTACGCCTAATATATACTACAGCGTGTAAATGGCATACCTGTATAGGTGCACGGCCAATACACGGACGCAGAGACAAAGCCATGTTAAGAGTCGCACTTGTGCCTCAGCCTGATGTATGGTCCTCATTCCCCCCCCCCCGCGGGCCACCTCCAGCTCGACATTAGCCATAAGACAGACAGACGGAGAGCAAATTTATCTCCCATGCTGGCATTGTTTCTGCCTGGTGAGCTCTGAATTAACACATTTATTAAAGTGCCAGGTTGAGACCTCCGCTTATTACAGGGCAGAACTGCTGAGCGTGCGTTGTCTGTTGTGTGTTTTGTGAAACGAAAGCGGTAGATTAAGGAATTAAAAGGTCGGAAAAATTAAATGGAGGCCATAATCTGCACATTTGTACGGGGGGGGGCGCAAGAGGGACCATTGAAACGGGCGCAGTGACAGAAAATAGCGTGCCACTCTGATGACGGTCTGTGATGTTTTTTTGTGTATAATAGTCCTGACATGCAGTTACATTTATTTACTCTTCCTCCTCCAAAGTGAGCTGGAGAATGGCTCATCCTTTTTTTTTTTGCACGTATCTTTGCAGAGTGTCGCGCAGGAAGTCACTGCTGTCAACATTTTTTCACTTCAAAGGAGGTCGCATTAAATACGCACTGGAGGGAGTTGCAAAATTCTTAGCTTACAGGATAAAAAAAAAAAAAAGCCTGTACCCAGTGTTTTATGTCATTTTATGTCTATTTTCCGCATGTTTTGATTTTCTAGCTGCACTATGGATTTTTGGCAGATATATTACATTTAGAGTCAGTCCAGGACAGATTGATTGTGTGCGTTAAATCATCTCTCGCCAGAGGATAAGATTTGTTCGTGATGAAGCGATATCTATTGTGCAGAAAGCTTTCAAATGAGAAAGGTTAACATGGCGGACTGCATAGAACCTTAAACCCTCAGGCACCCTCGCCAATCAAAGTCCTTCTCGCACACAGGGAACTAATTAAAACTCCACTGCCAGAGAATTAAGTAGGGGGCTTCGGTCACCTTTATAAACATCCATTCATCAACGGGACTGGAGAATTCTTCAGTCGCTCCCTGCCGAACATTCAGCAAAGTCTAGAAAGAGGGAGCGGAGCAGGAAATGCTCCTGATTGATGACTGGATCTGCGCGGACGCTCAGAACGCGCGTTTTGCCGACAGTTGAGTTGTGTTCGCTGATTATTGATCAGACTCAGATGTGCAAACTGTGAAGCTGGATAGGCCCAGTGGTACTGAAGCACCTTCTCATTTCCTGTGGCGCTTCCTGCCCCTTTTTCTCCACTGCCTCTGTCCGTGAAAGGTAAAGCGGGAGCTGGGCTCCTGGTGCCTGAGCAGCGGTCTTTAACTTTGCCCTGCAGCCCTTCTTTTTCTCCTCCATGCTGGACTGCTGTCCCAGGGGCACCTCATCTCCTGTCGCTCCCCTCTCCTTCATCTACCCTTCCTCCACCTCTGGCCCTACGGCCGCTACAGTCGGCCGGCCTAATGGAGCCACTTACTGCCCCTTTAAATCTTAACGGTGCTGGTTAACCCCTTATTGATGTTCCCGGACCCCTCAGCTGCCTCAAGGCTGCTCGGACTGTAAATCCACTACCTGGGCTTGATCAGCTGCTCACAGGGAGGCTTTGACTCAAGGCAGGCCTGGTCATTAGACAAAAAAAGAAGAAAAAAGAAACGCCTAACTATAACCATTTGTCAGAAACCGAACTGTGATGTGTTTTTTTTTTTTTCCCTTTGAGGCCTCTGTTCTGGTTTAAGGCTGCTGCCTTCTGATGTCTGCTGCCACTCGTGATGGGGCATACTGAACATTTTGAGGTTCCCCAATTTACACAATGACATGAAAGTCAAAACAAAGAAAAGCACCAGACTCCAGTGTTACAGCCTTATATCTGTGTCTAATTTGTTTTAGCTTCAGGCTTTTTTTTGTTTACTTTTCACGAGTGCATGCTTTCCATGACAAGCCGGCGATGATACGTTACAGCTGACTTCAACACCCCCCTCTCTCTACAGCAAACTGATCAGCCTCGGTGGCGATGGGAAATCTGAACACAGAGCTAAATGATGGGCGCATTAGCGGGACTCTTGTGAGGCCCATGCGCTGCAATAGGAGTGATAATTAAATGGGAATAAATGAGGAAAGACAGAGGGAGAAAAGTGTGCAGGAGCAGCAGTTTGCCAGGGAACAATGACAGCCATCTAGATCATACGTCTCGGTTCATTTGCCCTTCCATATTGGAGTTTATGGTTTGTAGACTCTACTGCAGTAAAGAACGTATTTTTTCCGAGGCAGATGTTGGCTTTTGATTGATTTCTCCTTTTGCTATAGAGCGTCTCACAGATGCTCTCTCCGTGTTCCCCACTGTTTGCCGTACAGAGATGGACTAAAGCCTGAAAACCATCGGCAGATCCCCCCCCCCCCTGAGGCATATACGGCTTTATGTAGTCTGGAGTGCTTGTCCAAATATCTAATAACCCATCGTTGGTCTTTAGGCTACATCCCACCCTCATCCCACTCATATCTCCTTTCCCCCTGGGGCCTCGAATCAGAGGAAATGTGTTTTCCCAAAAGAAAATATGCTGGGTCATATGCAATATCGCACGGCTCAACCACCTCCATTGGTATTCATGCGCCCCGCAAAGTATAGCTACACGACAGGTGGCCTCAACTGTGGTCCAATAAACTCTGCAAGACTGCTTGTCTTCTTCCTCTTTTCTCCCCCCCCCCCCCCCCCCCTCCCCCCCACTCCAAAGGCCAGCCGTATCCTTTTACCTCGGGGCGAAGTGGGCCTGATGGTCTGGGACACGTTAGCCAGCTGCCAAATGAAAGGGGATAAATCACACAAATGAAAACAAATAGAGCCAGGTCTGCTTGGCTCTAATTAAAGCCCGGGTCCTCCGCTCTGTAAACTCTGCTGTGTTCTACATACTTGATGGTGCTCCCGGAAACATGTGTTCCTCCTGAGTTCCTCCATCCCCAGAAACAGAGCCATGTGTGGTTGCACGGGGGGCGGGGCCGTGCCTGCTTTTTATCTCAAATGTTCTGTTCATTGTCTTTGGAAACAATGTTCCTTGTTTACAACCCAGACCCTCCATTTATCCAATTTGTGTGTCATTTTAATCGTGTTCAAGTATACATTTTATAATGTTTTTTAAAGGTTGGATGCATTGCCATTTTTCTGGTGAAATTATACTTTTGCTAATTTATGTTTCTCTCCCCCTTTGTCTCTCCCACGCTGCGTCACGACGTTCCGTGCCTGCTGCATTTACAGGTAAGAATATTTCGAAACATTTATTTGCACAACATGCTTTTTGGAACAGCTGTGGCAGGATTCTGAGTTTTTATCTTTTTGGTTTGAATGCATTTATTGTAAGTCGCTTTGGACAAAAGCGCGTCAGCCCAATCAAATGTCTTATAATAATGACCGGTCTGCATAGTTTTGAATCGACGCTTAAAGTTCAAAAGTTCGACTGATGCATCCGTGCATCCAGAGCCATTACTGTGCTGGCTGTGCTTGCATTGCTGGAAAGCCAAAATAATGAGTACTGGCTGGCTGCTAATGTATTGGGCTGTAGGCTTTGGTCTACGTGAACCTTGCCTTGCATGGCATGTGTCACCCTGAATTACTCACCCGCTCTCATTCATATTTCAATGTCCGTGTCAGGGACAATTTCATTCGTAATAGGTCTATTCACGTATTCGGAACATTTGCTGTGTGCGCGCTTGCTCCACCACAAGCTTAATCATAAATTAAAAGCAAAGCATTTGCAGGAGGAAAAAGATCAAGGCCTCTTTTTGATTTGCTCATTGTCCATGGGACAACTATGAAAGCGGTGATGGGATGAGAAAAATATGCACGAGTTGGATGTTTACTCACCAGCACAGCCTTACCTATAGCTCACGGTTAACTGAAAGAAAAAATAAAATAAATTTCAAAATTCCATAATCCTCTGCGTCACAGGGCTCAGGTTTTTTTCCTCCAGTTTATTGTAAAGCCTGAGAGTAGCTCAGCTGTCAGAGAGTGGGAGGCAGGAGTGTCTTCCAGCAACGACAATTTCTGCTCTGCCAGAATGTGTCTGTACACTGCTGCTCAGGGAAAACAGGAAGACTCACTGACCCATGGACCAGTTCAATTAGCATTCGCCAACGACACCTGCTCTCACCAGCAGCACAGTTCTAGTAGGAGTGTGTGTGTCTCTGTGTGTGTGTGTGTGTTGTGCTGGTATTGCTGCACATCTCCATCAAATATTAAAACATAAGGCTGGGAGTGCACTGGGTGAGACCTCCTGTTCCCCTCGCTCATCAAAAATAAAAGGACCGCAACTGCCAAGTATTTGGTAGTCGGAGAAAGAGAGGGGTGCTGGGAGAAAGGGTTTCTACCATGGCTAGAGGATAATGGCTGAGAACATAGTGGCAAAGCACTAACTGAACAATACGAAAAATCAAGGATCGAAGTAAGTAAAAATCAAAAAATGAAAAATAAGCTGTAGTAATTCAAGCTGTAGACCACGGCAGTTTCACTTAGAGTTCCTAGCACCTGCTTCCAGTTTCAACTGGAGCTGCCAGGGAGAAAAGAAAGATTGAGTGTCGTGAATAGGGGGTTAAAGGTCAAAAAGTGGAGCCACCCAGCTGGTAATGGCTTTAACCTCTGACTCCCAGACATGTCCAGAGTCATCCCTTAATGCGGCATGACTGACAGATCAACAGAGCTTCACATTCTTGTGTCTGTGTCTGCAGCAGACAGAAAAGAAACTCCGATTTATGCAGATTTAAACACATAATAAATTGCTGAATGTATAAATATCAGATTTATAAGCCATCAGCGTTCATATTTTCTTGTTCCCAGTGCACCATGTGGCTTTTCTCACAGTCTCCAGGTTTTACAGCCACCGTGAAGGCTGACAGATAATTTTCTGGATGTCCCGTTATGTAGCTCGGCATTTTTACTTCCTCGATGCTGTTTCTCAAATGTAGCGGGGGGACTTGAAATGAGACTAATTGTTATCTATTTGTTTGTTAATGTTGCTCTTGTTTGGTGTTGTTGGGAACAGATGTGCCTGATGAGCTTTGTGAAGTGGCGAGGATCTGCAGTGCAGGGACCAGCCTAATCAGTCGCACAATTATAAGTTGTGTAGTGCATCATCGGCGTGTGCCGAGGAGGAGGAAATGAAGTTGTTGTTTTTCATCTGCTGCACATTGCGCCTGAGCGCGCTCCTCATCAGCCAAGTTTTCAGTGGGAGAAGAAGCGGAGACGTGCACTGTGTGCCTGAGTCAGCAGTGGATGCGGGTGTGTTGGAGAACAGCCATTCTATATCTTTGCCAGTCTATAAAAAGTGACAGGGGCGGAGGAAGGAGAGGTGTGTAGGGAGATGTGGGATTGAAATGAGGATGGATCTGTTGTTGACGGACGAACGGCGGTGACATGTTCCCTGACCTTTTCTCCGACCCTGTGTGGTGATGCCTGAAGACTTCTGTGTAGGCCACGACCTGAGAAGGGTTGGAGCTTGTTTTACGTATAACTATACACAAAATAATTTTTGGATTTCCAGCGCCTTGCTGAAAGAAGAAAATGATCTTCACGACAAGACTTCATTTGTCAACCGTTGGACGCCAAAGTTGCTCTGAGGATTAGTCTTTTGTCATGAATTAATACAATCGACCCGGGTGGTGGCAGTTTTTAAGTGTGTGGGTTAAGTCTCCTGTCCAGCAGATCACCCTGATGTTTCCCTCAGTGCGTGGCCTTTGGGCGGCTGCGGTGTTGCGTCAGTCCCCGGATGGCACCTGAAATGTGCAGGGTAGGGAGGTTACGTTAGATCAGCGCACAGCTTGGCAGCAGAGGACACAAACTCCTCTGTCACCGCCGCAGCACAGGAACACATTAAGCTGTGAACACCAGTGGAGGAGCTATCGGGCGTCTTATCCACCTAAAATTCGACACAATTGACATATATTAAATCGAATATTGAATTAAATCAGGTTCTCATTTAATTACCAAATAAATGTATTATTCTTGTGTCTATTTTTAGGAAGGAAAAAAAAAAAACATTTAATATCTCACCTCAAATATAATACTACAGGGGTAAGCCATCCTGGATGTATGTGGATTTGTTTAGAACTATGTCTCTTCTTTATCTCGCCCCCTCTGCCACCTTCTCTCTTTTTATAGCTTATGTTCTGTCACACCAACCTTTCATTAATACTCCCTTATCTCCTATTAAGCTTTGAGGGAAAAGTCTTTACTACTTATAAAGGGTGATTTATGCCTTTGTGTAGGTGGGCCTTCACCACAGGTGTGTACGCGCATTGTCTCTCATTAAATTATACTTTGGGGCTGTTTAATGCTGCGGTACATGGACAAAAAGCCTTTTTTTGTTCTGCCTCCTTTTCAGGATTTATAGCAAAATTCTTTCCGTGCAAAAAGCAATTTCCAGTGCAGAATTTCTCTTTTCTTGCCACCACCACAGTGAATATTTGTGAATGTACATGCTATTACCTGAGGTTTTCCTTAAGAAATGAATGCACTTATGTTATGTTTGAGTTAGAATATTAAAAAGGCAAAGGATATTCGGAACTATAAATCATTTGCTACTCCTTTGGCACTCACAGCGTTGTGCCACTTAAATACAGGAGTTTAATTCAGGCTTTAAATTAGGTTTCCCGCATGTAAGGCCCGAGTGCAAGCACAAATTCCACCTCTTCCTCGTCTGATTGGTGTTATCCTAAACTGAACCTCTGCAAAGACCGCATCCAGATTCTTCCAATGAAACGCAAATCTCTGCAGGCGGTCTGGAAAGGCCACACATCTAAATTGCATTTTTTTACCACACGACACTCCGGCGTGCGACGCACTTCACATCGCTTTTCGTGCCCTGAATGTTGAAAAGAGACGGAGATTCCCACGTGTCGTGCATATGCGTGTGCATTTGTGGCCCTCGCAGACGCCCGTGTGTTTGGGCTCGCGTGTCTGCCACATCTTCCTTTGTGGAGTGTGATATGATTAGTGTGTCCCCAGCAATGTGTAAGAGATAAAGGCAGCAGACACGGGCTAATGTACAGACCTATAAACAGTAATGGATCCTGTGGGTATTCGCGGCTGATATGAAACTTGTGGACCACTCTCATGGTATATTGCCTTTAATATGTCGCTGTTGACACACTGCACAGCGCATGATAGGCACGGATGTTTAGAGGAACAGCAGGAATCTGACATGACTATATTAAAAAGACATTAGGAAAATATGACCCAGGCTCTGAGAGAGGCTCAGTGCTGGGCGGCAGTCCTCTTGTCTGTACATGGAAGATCACTTCTGGAGTTTAATAGTTTTAGATTATTCCAGTGTGTGTGAAAGAGATGGGCTGTGATATGATGCTGATTGCATCTCGGCCATTCCCCCACAGGACTAATCCGAATATACATCCTTTCTCCCCTCCCTATTATTAACACAGCGATAGACACGACACAAAGCCTCTGGGAAGCGTGTTCTGTTTATGGGCTTCATGGAGGACACGGGGCTTTTCACGGTGTCCGTTATTATAGCAGGAAAGTTATGATAATGTTGAGCATAGTCGGGGACATTGGTGCTCGCATGACCAGAAAGGCCATTAATCATTCTGTCGTGAAGGGCTGGAGGCAGGGCTGAACGAGGGGGGGGGGGGGGACTTGAGAGGGGGCTTGGTGCAGGGGGCAGTGACAGTTTGGCAAGGTGATGCGAGCGGGACTACTAGCCTGTGGAGAACCCCACCCACCCCCCCACCATGCCATCTCCCCTACCAGTCCTTTTTTTTTTTTTTTTTTTTTTCGCTCTGTAACCTTCATTGCTCTTACCAGTCGTGTTTTCATCCCACCTATTAATGCACTTTGTTCGCCCCATGGTGTGTATCTCTCAGGGCTGACAATCACGCACATTGCTGAGTTTTTGGAGCTTTACGTGTCCTTTAAGCAAAAGGATGTATTGCATTGAATGCAGACGTGGGTGTGTGTGTGTGTGTGTGTGTGTGTGTGTGTGTGTGTGTGTGTGTGTGTGTGTGACATGTGGGTGTAGCACACCCACTCATTGAATGATCATGATATATGTGTGTGCTTGTAAAGCAAAATACTTTAATGGTGTGTCCTTTAAGATAATGCTAATGTCAGCGTGTTCACTACCAATACTAATATGCTGAGGAGGGTCATTTAGCGTGCACATGCTCACATTTTCTAATTAGTACAACTCACAAAGTACACTTGAGGCTGACAGGATTGATTTATTTGAACATACACCAAAAGTGATGGACCTGCTGAAAACGGTAAATTAAAAACCAGGGCGCAGTCAAAGGTTAACCCTGAGTAGGAGATTGATATTTGTACAAAATATTGTGGCAAACCAGACAATAGTCATTAGGATATTTCACAAATGTCAACCTGATGCTATAGCAGGGGGGGGATCACCGAAGCCATTCAGACTTATGGTTCATGCAAACGTCTGTACAAATTCTCATGGCCATCCATCCGACAGTTTATTGAGATATTACAGTCAGGTGAATATTCATGATTAACTTTTTGACAAAAAAATATTCAGTGTGACTAAAATATATTCCTTTCTTGTTCTATGAAAAATATTTGAGGTTAATCATAGTGATGATTTTAGGTCACGTCCCCCAGAGTTATATACGCCTGTCAACGCCTGTGTGCGTGTGTTTATCTGTGTGTGCATGGGAGTGTGCTCCGCAGGCGTCGCTTCTAACACGGTGGCAATTTTTTATTTTTTATTTTTTTGTCGTCCAACTTTTTGCCTTTTAATGATTACTCACTAATTAGATATGACAGTAAATGTCACTGTAACCGCTCCTCTTCACAGCTGTCGGGTGAAAAACCTTTCATGTCTTAAATTCAGTTTCGAGGATTACATGCTCTTTAATGGGATGAGAAATATGTACCTTACCTTTTGATTCATTTAACCATTCTCAAACCAATTAGATCTACTCAAGAACACGGCCACGAAACTGAACGTGACTGAAAATAAGACTGCAGGTTCCAGTTTGCCTCTTACACGATGACGTGTCATGTAATTGCTCGCAACCTTTGACGAGGGAAAACAATAAGATCATTTATTTTTGTAGTCCGTAGTAACGCTGTGCGCGGTTCACGCGGGGCCTTGGGGGAAAGAAAAAAAACAAACAAATAAGTATCATCTGTGGAATCCTGATATGAACTGTTAACAGCAGTGGTCACTCCTTTAACCCGACCGCGGGGATAATGTTTTTTTTTTGCCGGAAAAAACATCCTTTGGAAGATTTTCAAACGTTCTTGAAAGGTTGATCCCAGTGTGTGCGTCCTCTTTGATCTGTCAGCTTGATTACCCTGTGAAGTCTCTCCCTGTGTATCGTGTGTCTGCATTAGTGTGGCCCACTGAATACATGCTCCTGGGTGGGCATGCATGCAAAGTATGCATGTGTGTTAGCATGCATATTACTTTGTGATTGAAGGCCATATCTTCAGGGGTGCGCAACAGTGACATCAAGGGCTGGCCGTAGAAAGGGACCCCGGGGGAGTTGTTTCGGCTTAGCAGACAGACATGCCTCTTCTACCGCTTGTGATTTTTCCATGGCTAATTTAACCGTCGAGTCTCACTCGATTCTCACCGTCCGAAAATAAAATAAAATTCCACAAAATAAAAGTAGGTAACGTGGTAGTTATGTTTGAAAAATGACACGCTTTATTTATTTATTTATTTTAATATTTCTTTTTGTCTCCATTGATTTCTCTTTCTCTCCCCATGCCGCCCGCTCGATTTGACCTTTTTTTCCTTCCTGTTTTGGTTTCTCGAGCGAGGCGTCCGTGTCAGTTGTGTTTTAAACACCTGCTTTGAAAACCCGAGATCAGTCGTGTGGAAAAGCCCAACAGAAGCCTTCAAGGGCTGTGGATCAGAGGCAAAGTCAAATGTTTGGATATGGAGCGGTGGGTGAGGTGCACGTAAGGTTTTTTTTTTTAACCATTCATCTCCCCCAAGATGAGGATTGCTGCAGCTGTCAGAATGCGTCTTCGGGGTTTTTGGCGAACGCGTCCGGGAAAGGTGACAGGGCGAGATACATAAACACCAGGGAGGCCAATTACAATATCCCTCTGTTAGGCCGAGCGGTTCACCAATGTTGTCGTAAAGGAAAAGATAACTGAATTCTGAGCTGCAGCTATTTTTTCCTGCCGTGTATCCTACATCCCTTTCTTTTCTGTCGGTTTTATAAAGGCCGACCGTTACTATAATCTGCTGTGCGGTTTAGTGGAAATTGTGCTGAAACTCTGCTTTACCGACAAACAAAAAGAGAGCCACCCACAATGTCTTAACGGCAACACGGTGACTCGCTCTTTCTAATTTTTACGCTGCTGATCATTAATACATATAATAATAATAATAATAATAATAATAATAATAATAATAATAATAATGAATGCAAGTACCGATCAAGCCCACCCATCCAGTTTCAAGTTTTCCAAAGATTAGGAGTGAGCTGTTTTTGCTCTCAGTTATGTGAGCCGCAATTCCTGGAGCACATTTTTTACTTTCACCCTGAATCCGAGTTAAATGATAAAGTATAATCACTGGATTATTCCCGTGGAAAGGGAAGAGGAGGATTTGATGAGTCCACCTGAGGGTTTGGTAGATATCTGAGTACCTGAGAGCGAGGCACCTTGTTAGGCTGCTGCATTGGCAGCAGCGGTGAAGCAGCGATGGCTGATTGTCGGTGTGAAGAGAGAGCGAAATGTTCGGAAGATTTAAATAGTGACACAAAAAAAACAGTGGATCGCAGATACAAGTCGTGCATGTGATCTCGCGCATCGGGTTGAGCGACGGCTTCGAGCACGGATTCCAAAAGTCTGGAAACCTCGCAAGGCCTCGCAAGTTGCATGAGGTGGAACTTGCGGACTCATCGGTGGAACCATGTTCAAATGTACTGCCGGCTGAATGGGCTGCGTTGGGATTTCCGAAATCACGCTATCTTACAAATTCGGTTTATCCCATTGTCTCTGAACGTGACAGGACGGAGTCTTTGCCAAAAGTGCACTTTCAGGAGCTGCGTAGATGTGCCGGGAAAGGGACATCAGGGCCGGACGGGTACATTTGAGCAGTCATTATCGTACGTTAAACGCGGACAAATACAAGTTATGGGTAAAAAAAAAAAATGTCACGGAAGGACCTTATTTTCAGCTGCTGGTATGCGGCGATGAGCTTCGGGTATGAAACCGGGATAATTGGCGGAGTTTCTTCATGTCGGTTGCCTACTGTCATTCCTCTGCCCCAGTATTTTAGATATCTGCCACTGGGGAGTGTCAAAAAGATATAGGCTGTGTAGATGAGAGCAGGCAGCCTCCACTTTTTTAGGCTGCGGAGAGCGATGCCTATCCGTGGCTATTTATCTGCATTTCCCTGTGGGTGACGGCGAATGTGGCCGGGCTTGGCTCTGGCTGTGCTCTGTCCTTGGAAGTGGGTGTGCGGCGGACCGGCTGGGGAGTCAGACAGATGCCCTCAGCTTACCACAGATCATTAATGCATGAGGGAGATGGAGATGGGCAGTATCCTGTTCCACTGGAGGAAAAGGTCACAGCCGGCGGAGACTGCACAGGAAAGACGTCGCGATGGAGAGCGCGCTGCGAGGTGCGAGGGATACGTCGGATACGGAGGAGGGATGGAGTTTAGGAAAGCCGGACTACAGAGAGGAATTGTGGAGTGCGGTGATCGCTTGTCTGTGCACGCTGGCACGTGTGAGTGCATGTGTGTGCGTGCAGGCAGTTTTGACATGAGTATAGGAAATAGGATGCAGCCGCGAGACAACAACATTTATTTGATCTACATGTAATGGTATATTTGATTCTAGAAAATAAACGTATCAGTTTTGTTTCATCCCATAATAACTTCACATTATTACATAGCATGTTCCTGTTTATGGTCCCCTCCAACCCTGTGCTCGGCCTCGTACCTTTACAATTTGTTGAGTTGTGTTGTTTACTTTATCATTACTTGCGTATTTGAGAGGACTCGTTTGTTGCCATTATTATATCATTTTTTTCTGTTCCTAAAATGTGAAGAATAGCAAGAAGTGCATTTGAAAAAAGCAAGATATTGATGCAGTAGGGGTCAAGATGCCCCGGAATAGCTTGAGGCATAGTTCAAGCCACAGTGAGACCCGGTAGTGTGGAGATACCTGAGGTTCTCACTTGAGTCATTTCCTCAAACCCGACAGAAGACGTTATGTCGCTATTTTCCTTGGCTGTGTATTTCTCTCTGCAAATATTCAATTGACATGCAAAATTGGAGCAGCGCCCCGTAACGTTGGAACCTCGTGGCCCCCGTAAACATACTTTTTTTTCTTTTAATCCTCCACATCTCCTCTCCTCCATCTCGTCCTCCCCAGGAGAGTGACAGTGATGAACAATTTTGTGATTGCAAACAGTTCCACACAATACACACACACTATCCATTATTGAATTTTTCCAATTTCCCCCCTTTCTCATTTCATTTGGTGGAGCCGAACATTTTAAGCCGAGGCTGCGAATTTGTCTCGTAATTGCGCACATTCCACGCTGGTTGCTGGAATCTGCTCTGCTCATGCGTGGCTGCGTAAATGGCTGTTGTGGCTGGAGGTTGGCATGTTGTGGCTGGTGTGCCCGTCTCTCCTCAGCCAGCCTCCGCGTGTCCGTGGGGGGGGCTCGGCTTGCCCTCCCCTCCTCAGACGGCAGCGGTAACCGGTGTGAGAGTGCAACGGGACCAGAAGGTGGGGGGGCGCACTTGCTCCTCCTTGCTCCCACATTATGTGCGGTTGACCTATTTCAGCGGTGAGCAGCAGAGGAGCTGCGAAAAAACTGGGAGGGGTACAGGGCAAAATCACAGGCTGACACAAGTCCCCCGGTGAGGGGAGCTGGGTGTGTGATTCCCTAATGCAGTCTCACTCTCTCTCTCTCTTTCACCGACACACACACACACACAAGTACACACAACGTGCCTTTCATCCCACCAAGCATCTTTTCCTCTTCGCAGATCCATTAACAGGAGTGGGTTTGCGTGTTTGTCTTTGTCAGTGTCTGGCGGTTAAACTTTAAAACGCCTTGTTGACACCTTATATTGTGTAACATGTGCTCTTGTGATACATTAGCACCGTTTGTGTCATTATTTCTTGATATGTTGTGCATCGTAAAGGCGCATAACGCAGCTGTGGGTTCAAACTCGGTTCGTCTGAGGCCCCCTGTGCCTGTGTCACAGTCCAAAGGCTCGCCGGGGTTATTGGCAACTCTAAATTGGCTGCAGTTGTGTGTGGGAAGTGGAGTGGTTGTTTGTTTCTATGTCCGCCCTGCGGAAGACTTGACCTATGCAGCGTGTCCCTCCCCGTGTCCCTCTGCAGCCCTCAAAAAGATGAGCATTATAACTAATGGATGGATGGATGCGTTGTGCCTCCTATACCTGCCATGACTATACAGATCGATGTAGAATGTAAGGACAGTAGCTGGCTGTAGGGTGACCACAAGCCAGAATTGCATCAGAAACTCCTCTTCCCAAAAGCAATTTTTTGGTAGTTTAGTAGTGGAGAGCACTCTTTAAAATTCTTGATCAGAGTTAAGTACTGGTAACTTATTTACGACTTTAATAGAACACTTAATTTCCTTGAATGGAAGCATCTCTACTATTTTATTCAGCTTTGTCTTTGTCCCTGTTCACTTGAAGTATTTAAAAGAAAGCCTGCATGGTCAGAACTCACCATGCATGATGTGTTTTTCAAACCATGACCGCTCAGTCCTCAATATGGAGAAATGCATCTGAATGGTGCTGTTTTGTTTTTGGCCTTAATGACCCGCTCCAGACACGCAAACTCCACACTGAGGGGCCTTGCCTGAACTGACCAGCTCCAGCCCCTGAACCACGGCTTTCCCAATTAGGCCGTGGTTAGGGATCCATGGGACCACATATGAAGAATGGCCTCATCTTTTACGCATTTGGGATGCACGGCAAAGCTCCCAAACACTAAAGTCCTCTGTTGCCTGCACCAGAGGCGAGTTTCCATCTTCTATTTGGTTTCGGGCCCTTTCCTTGTTGCACTGATTTCAGGGAATGCACTATTGTTTCCAACTGTGGGTTTGGTTTTTTTGAGGCTAGTTTCGACCAGTGCATAAATAAAAAAGGCAGTGGGATCTGATTGTAAGTGCTCATTCAAGATATATAGCGCTCTGGCTGCAGCCTTTAACCACTATCTCTCTCAGGCACGGAGAGAAACGCTCCGGATATATCTGATGCACTGATAGTAGGTCTCGACCGGGTCACAGCCGCAATATCTAAGTTTGGACATGCCTTCATATGTACACTTTCATCAGTGTTTATTATACCATAAAGAAACGGCACGAATGCTGCACATTCAACATCACCGCTTTCCGTGGGAGCCAGAGGCAGAAAAGGCAGTGATATCAGCGAGCAGTGGCTTTTTGGCTCGGGAAGGATGCAGTTGATCATCCCAGCTGAATGTGATGTCCTGTCCACCTACTTTAGAAGAGCCAATGTGAATGATACCCTATCCAAAGTGTAATAGCAGCTATGTTGTCATTTCCCTGCCGGATGATATTGCGGTGGAACGGGGAAGTGTGAGAAAATAGGCTGAGACAGCTAACAGCTTTCCTTTGGTTCCCGTTAATGACGGTATATCAAGTCAGAGGCATTGATTTGCAAAGTGGGTCTCAAACACAATATGATACAGTGTGAGGCACCAGACTTGTTATTTTCTGACAGGTATCTGTTTTGTGAAATAAAAAATAAAAAAAATAATGATAATAAAAACCTGAAGTGTGCGCAAACCTCTTCCACCGAGTTTTGAGTTTGCGGCTAGAGGCATGATGCAACCTGAAACAGCAAAGCCGCGACCCTGCTGCAGTTGCACATATGCGGCACCTTTGCGACCTATGTTTGCAACCAGTATGCTGTAACCCCCCTTTGAATGCTTACAAATACCCTTTTCATTCTAGGCATGAGCCCAGCAAGAATCCCCGTCCTTTAATAAACATGCAGTGAGAAGCGCTTGTGGCATCTAAGTACAAGGGGAATGTTTACCCCTAAAATGTAGTGCGTGGCACCCAGACATGTTGCAGGTCCTGCCTAATTACTGCATAGCTCGGAAAATACGCCTTCTATGGCCAAACAGGCCAGTAAGTACACCCCAGTAAGTATTTCACTGGATGGAGGCGTAGTGAGATGAATGTTTACGATTGCGAATGTGAGCGGAATACCAAGTGTTCTCAGAAATGCAGATTCAGTCTGAGGCGCTGCATTAATTATTGTTTTCATTCGCTGGGAAAACGTGTCTTCAGCTAAACCAACTCGGCCTGACGCATGTGTGCAAATGTGATAACTCCTGCTCGCCACCGAGATGAAGGCCAGTGGCGTGAATGCCTAATAATGTGTGCGCCAGAATCCGCTGAGACCAAAAGGAATCACTTCACAGGAAAACAGTGTTACCTGTTGGAAAAAAAAAAAATGTGATTTGTGTGTACTTCAGCTTTCTTAGTAATGTGACCATAGCATTCCCGGTTAGCTCAAAAAAAAAAAAAAAGGTGCATTTGTGGGAGGGCTATAAAAATGCAGCAGTGATGATGAACAGCAAAAGACCATCGGACTTGATACTGACAGCTGTGATTATTTGCGGAGCAGTCTGTTGACAGCCCGTCTACTCTCTGATGGCCTGGTCAGAGTGTCTGTCTGTTGACGTCTCGTAAAAGTCCCATCAGCTCGCTGCATGCGTGTTTTTGCACCAGCGTTCTCACTGGAAATCGTCCCCAGCGTTTTTACTTATTTTTTTTTTCCGGAGGGCCATCCAATGCTCTCCACAGTAAGTAAAGAATTAGCATGTCGTACAACAGAGAGCTTGTGTGACAGTATTGAGATTTTAAACAGCATTACAGCCATATCGAACACTTGCGCTGCCGGGCTCTATGCGCCATATTGAATGGCTGGAAAAGTGGATAGAGTTTGTGTTTTTTTGTGGAGTTGTATCAATGCGGTTCGTGTGTGCGTGTTGTAACCCTTAGGGCCGCATAAAGAGTCACGTCTATTAGCTGGCCATTGCGGCTGCAGTCCTGTTTCTGTTATCAGCATCACAACGTTGCCTGTGTGTGTGTGTCTGTCTGTCTGTGTGTGTGTGTGTGTGTGTGTGTCTGTGTGTGTGTGTGTGTGTGTGTGTGTGTGTGCGTCTGCCCTTTATAATTTCACCTCCTGCTCTCCCTCTACTGAACCTGGGGCTAAGATTTATGATTCTGCATTACATCTGCCTTGTCACATTAATTCAGCCATCACACACAGACACATGTACACACGCAAACATATACCTCACCCCCTCAACACACACACACACACACACCCACCCACACCCACTGACACACACTCGCATACACAGTAAGGCCATCACAGCCTGCATTAAGGGACATTAACCCGAGTTTGGTAGACAATGGCATACAGTAAATCCTGATCTCTGAATTAATTAACATCTTAGGTTGGTGACGGCTATAGAAACCTTTTATGAACAACGAGTTAAAGAGGGACACTATTGAGAGGGAGAGAGAGAGAGAGAGGGAGAGAGAGAGGGAGAGAGAGAGAGAGAGGAGAACTTTCTCAAGCACTGTGTGTCTCCTTTCAGGTTTCTCACCTTGCAATTTCATTGACGAGATGGCGAAAATGAGATTTAGGTGAAGATGCTATGTGGGATGGAGGACAAATTGTGCGTGTGTGCGCACAATATTGTGTGTGTGTGTGTGTGTGTGTGTGACTCTGGGGAATAAGCAGGCAGACGGATTCAGTGACAGACATGGGGAATAGACTCTACTCTGGGGACTGTGTCTCACACATTCTGACACACTTCCAGTTTGTAGTGTCCTTCAGATAAAGTGCTGCCAGGGATTTTTTTTGTGAGGAGTGTCGGACATCTGAGTGCTCCAGGATATATATGTGTGAGGTGCGTATGTGTGAAGTGTGTGCACATGTGTGGGTGGTGGTTCGTCCTCTCCTGCATAATATCATTCTTGTACTGAGAACACTCTTTGGAGGACTTTTTTCCTGCCATCACTTGCTGAGGCAATTATTTTTCATCAGTATCCCTCAACGTATGTGTGTGTTTTTGTCTCCTCTAACGATGAATTTATGTATAAAAATGGGGGATTACTCGCATAAGGTAAAACACACTTTCTTTTGCTGAAAGCAGCAGGCTGCTGCAGACGAAATTACACTGGGAGAGCAGTAGTGAACCAAAACATTGAAGTTGTGGGTGTACAGCTGAGGATTGAGCTGAAACTTGATCTGTAAAGCAGATGCTCATGTAGATTCGGGGCGTAAATGGCCTGGAGTTTTGTCACAAGCAGCGTCCCTCACATGGTTGCATTGTTTTGACTTTAAAATGTGTTTCCTAGTTATTACAAAATATTGAATTTACCTGGGCTTACTTAGTTAAACGTATCTATATATGGTCATTATTCCAACTGTTCATATCCTGCCTTCAAATGTAAATATAGTGGTTCAAAGTAAATGTCTGGCCATGAAACTCACAGTGAAGAAAGGCTGTTTATGCTCCATAGCTGCACCTTTACTCAGCTGTTAGCGTAAAGAGTGCATTATAGTATTACAGTCAGAGGAAGTGATCACTCCTTTAAAGGATGGACTGGCATTTTTCAAGACCGTATTAATACAGCACAGCAACAATGCATTTTTATGTCACCAATTCCCACGCACCAAGGACAAGTGGGAGCAGGCATAAGCACATACACATAAAAATGTTCAAGTGCCCATATTATGCTTTTCGGGTTTCCCCTTCCCTTTAGTGTCTCCTATAACTTTTTGTGCATGTAAAAGGTGACAGATCTGCTCCAAAAGCAAAGCGAGTCACTCTCTGTAACAGAGTAGTCGGCCAAAGTTACCTTCCAAATAAAATTCTTAAAATACTTTAATTGGCCAAAATATGGATTTAACAATATGGATTATTATGAAGAGATTATTCCCAAATGTGAATTGTATTTCCTATGGCCAGTTCTTTAGCTGACTATATGTTTGCCAGAGTATTAGTGTAGGGAATAATACACCCCTTGTGCTCTACGTAAGTGAGGTTGATCATCAGATTGGCAGCTTTCACTCGGTGCAGACGCTGAATGCTTCTCAATTCCGCTCATATGGCAGACACAGGTGCGCTGTAAAGCACTTTGAGCTTTTGTTTCAGCATGCAGTGCTTCCTCCCCGAATGTACTGTAATTTATGAGTGCAATTACAAAGCAGACACTTTCGTTTTCAGGCGTTTGTTTAGTCGGTGTATTAGGGACACCGCTTGCTGTGATTGTCGATTTTGCGCTGAGATGATCCTATGTTCCTGTTCTCCTCATTGTGTTTGCACAGTAAGTACACGTGCCTCTGACTTTTGGCCTTTCGCTGAAGGCTGGAATGGGGGCTACCCGCTGATCGGGGCCAATTAGCCAAAGTAGAGGCATCGCATCAGGCTACTGGGCACAGTGAGGGGTCAGAGTGGGAGACGCGGCTCCACTGACAGGAACTGCTCCACTCCACGACCCAACGGGGGGGCGCGGCGTAGGGTGATGGCCCCTGTCTGGCTATGGGCACCCAGGGGTGTGACGTGTGACAAGTGACTGAGCAGGGCAGTTTGCGCTAAAAGGAACTGGTCGAGCAAGGGCCTTCTGTGTGCACCGGCCGCCTTGAAGCTGTTTTAAAAGTGTTTGTGCATCAGTGAGTGTGTTTGTTCGGCCGGCAGTGGGTGGGCGGGGAGGCACCGGAGCATGACACATATTCATATTGACACCTGTCATTGAGTCTATGAAGCATGAAGACAGCAAACATTAGGCCTGCAGGAAGTTAATTGGGGTTCGTACTGTCTGTCTTTGAAGCCCTGTTGCACCTCTTTGGAAGGTATTGGTCGAGACCCCCCCGCCGCCCCACCCGACCCCACCCTTTCTTTACATCATTGTCTCCACGCCGAGAGTGATGTCTGCGCCACCCTGCACCGTAAATTAGTCCCGGGTGGTGACATGGTGCTTGCTGGGTAATTTGGACAATGGGGCGTTTGACAGCTCACCCATCACAGCTACAGCACCCCAGGGAGCCACTACTCCTCCTGAGCTTTTCTCTCGCTCTCCTCGCGCTCTCCTCTCTCGGTGTTGATGGAGTGACTCTCTAAGTAGCAGCATCATTCTCCAATCAGCCACCAAAATGGCTTTTCCTCCAAGGGGGAGCAAAGGCGGGGAAGGGGAGGGGAAAGGAGTGGAGAAGATGGGGAATATTGTATCTACAGTATAGAGAGAATTTTGGAAAACTGTAGCTGCTGGAGAAAGAGCGGAATAAGATAAACTGCAGAAATAGAATGAGGTGTTTGTGAGAAAAGATCAGATGAAGATATTTCTTGGTTATGCACTTAGTTAAAAGCTTTGAATTTATAGCTTGTTACCACTGAAAGTACAAAAAATAAAAAAGTATACACACAAAGACGTATAAAGGGATACAGTAACAAGAGATTGGACCAATATTTATCAGCTAAATAATGTGTACACGCCAAAGATAAGTACTTGTTTTGCATCAAAGCAATGCGACCTTTGCACTTAGATGAAAGCTTTACATTAATATTTATCGACGTACGCTATATATTGACCTTTCTCTCCCGGATATTCTTATGTGCTACTGCTTCCATGGCAAAACAGGCTTTTTCTTCTGCTGTGTTTATATGAACCTCCCGTGATCTGCAGAAGAATTATTTCATGTACCCCTGTTTATTATATTGCATGGGATTATTATTCATCACATTTGCAAACAGTAGGCTTTGAACCTATCATGTTTTATTAGGCAACATTTAGAGCATTTGAACGTTGAAGCTGGCGAGAAAGGAAAATATGTGTCAGCTGTAATCATCATGATGGTCTGACCTTGCCGTTCCTGGCACTGTTGAGGGGCGGGACAGACCGTGGCCAAGGCCTAGCATGACCACCAGCTGCCCGCTGTGCAGCCAGACAGCCCTGAGTGAAGGTCAGGAATAAGGAAGACAAAATTAATGACACAACTCAATGACTGCCTTTACTAAGTGTGTTGTCGCTTTTATATTGGATGCGTCCCCTTTTCCTTCCACGTAATGAGCTGATAGGGCGATACCACAGGTGAGGTTGAAAACACGGGGTACTTTACTCTGTAGATAGATGTTTAATGCTTATCTATAGACCTGCTGCTCAGGTCTACGACTCTGTTCTTTCTTGGCTGCCTGTATGCACTTTACTGCAGTGGGCAAAATCAATTTCTGCTGATAATTTTTTCCAATTACATCACATTCTCTGGTAAAGATAAGAGCCATGAATTGGACCTTTCTATTGTGCCCTGATTGAATTATTCACTCGGATCGTCCGGTGTCTTTAATGTGCATGAGCTCTCTCCAGGTCATTTGGGATTCCGGGCTGCAGCTTTCAGCTGATTGGGAGGTTGATGTTGGGGACTTCTAACGTGAGGGAGTGACTGCTTGTTTTTCTTGATTTCTCCTCCCCTGCTAAGTTGTGTGATGGCAGGATTCCCTGCAGGTGAAATATGAGTGTGCTTAGCACGCCCCGGCAGAGAGGCACAGATAGTATAGGGCAGAGGAGGGGTCACTGGCCCCTAGTAGTGATCAATAAATACCTGCTGCAGCCCAGTGTTAGATAGGACCCTGCAGACAAAGTGTGTAGACACATTAGTGTTATAAAGCACTCAGCTGGAAAAGAGACATTAGAATGGAAGAAGGCCTGAGCTCATTTTGCCCCTTTCTCATGCAGCTCCTACAGGATTTTACTTTTAAAACACCAGCCATACATATTGATTTCAGCCACTGGGATGTATGGGTCTTTACTTAATCCAATACTAACAAGTATTGACTGGAGAAGGTCATCGGCATTGATTTGTGTTCACTCAATATAATGGGTAGGTGTGCTCAAAGCTCATTTATAGGAGGCTCTGATTGACAGTCTATTTCCCCTGCTTCAATTGACATGACAGCTGAGTGTTTTCTTTTTATTCGGCTCGCCACTCTGTTGCAAACCACCTCTTGTCCTCCCGGACAGAGAAGCACAGCGGAACATTTCTCCGTTTAAAAACTCGGCGTGGTCCAGCTATCCAGCCGACCACTTAGCTGCCTTTGTCTCAATTTCGCGCGGTAATGTGTGCGAGAAGGACGAGAGGGACGAGAAGTGAACGAGAGCAGGGTGAAGGGGACAAATGGGAATAAAACGGGAAGGAAGAGGGGGAAGAAGATTTATGCCCCGCGTTCATCCTTATTCATGCTTGACTCTCTCCTGATGGAAGAGAAACATTGGCCCCTGTGATACAGTGCCTCCCCTGGGACAATAAATTTGCTTTAGCACAGAGAGATTGGAGAGAGCTTATCTTGCACAGTGGTGTCAGTGGCCAGCATTCAAACGCCGTAATCGTAGATACTCCAGAATTACAGTCGGACAGGTATGCAGCAGAGAAGTGCGGTACCGGGATCCACTAAATAACTGTATGTACTGTGAGGATGCATTTTATCATCGCATCTATTCATCTGCATCGGATGAGAACCATAGAACCTCCCAGTATCTTTACATCTTCACTAGTAGCTGCATATAAAACGTTGCAGAAGTGGCTTCAACACAAATGCTTTATTTGGGGATGCATCTTCAGTGATCTCCACTGTAACGCTTGAGATGGATTTAGATTATTGCTGGCAAATAACAAGAATCTGGACGCGCGCGCTGTGCTTTGAAATGCCTCTTTCTTCCACTGCCCACTCCGTGTGGGAGGAGAAACAGAAGTCTTTCGACATTTACAAATTTCCAGAGGAACTTATTTTTTTTTTATGGAAAATCAACCTTGGCTCCTGGCGAAACATAATGTCAACATGTAAAGTGCTCCGCGCAATTATGTTCTGCGGTATAGCCAAGGACAAATAACTACCAGGACATTCTGTGTTTATTGCCCCATGGTCAGTTTCACTGTTCCCAGCACAACAGACCTCATTCATGAAATGATAATTCCAGTAATGGGGGTATTCTGAGGAGTAATACTGTAGCTCCCTTCAAGATGCTGGAACTGCTTTTGCTGGAGGATTCTTCAGGCAGAAGAAAAGATTATATCCAACAGAGACTTACTTATGCAAGCTCGCCATTAAGCCTCTGCTGTGTCTAAGACTCCGGGAGGTGGTGGTTACCCAGGTGATGCCAAATGAAAATACGGTCAATACAAATTAGTAGAGGGCTCTTGGACACAGGAAACTCTGGCAAACCGGGATAACTGTGCAGGTAATTTTGGTCTTGACGACCGTTCTGCCTTCACAGTTGTTTTGCCCTGTATTTCTGTGTGTGTGGTGTGGGAGTTGTGTACTTTTCAATCTTTTCTAGGAATTTACACAGATATTCCGTTTTTAGGTCAAGATGAGCCTCTTTCTGCATATCTTCTGGGTGTGCTGTGCGTGTTATCTCCGAGACTGCGCTTTACTGTGTAGCTGAGTCGGTTTTATGAGCCTGGTTTGTCTTTGATTTGCTCAATTCCAAAACATAATCATTCCTTAATATTGCTCCACTCCCACGGCTCCTGGGGTTGACTCCAGCCAGAGCGACTGATTGCCAAGACCTGCTCACACCCCCTTTTACTCCCTCTTGCTAAGGTTGGATTAAGTCCATTATTTCTGATCCTGCTTTAAATTGCCTTCTTTCTTTTTTTTCATACAAGTTTGCCATCTACCTGATATATTCCTTGGCTAATTTCAATCATTCATTTTGTTTCGAGGGCAATATGCAGCTCATTTATCTTTAAAAAAAAAACTGTAGCTTGGACGTGGAGCTGATATATAAAATGTGACTAATATTCAATTTGAGCCGTAAAATATTCACTAATAAGAGTTAGAATGTGAATTAGCAAAACTCACCCCAATTACAGAGCAAAATATAATTTGAATAAAAGTGCTGCAAGGACATATTTCATTAAAATTTAAACACTTAATGTGGAGGCAATAGAGAAACCTGAATTTCTTGTGGAAAATCCATGTTGCTTTTCAAACATGGAGCATAGTTTATCTGTGAATGTATGGTAATACGTTTCTGCACTTGTTGAGTGTCGGGTTTGTTAGACAGCAGCCGTTTGTATCCGCAAGATTGCATCATGTTGAACATGGCTATCCCTGATCCTCCAATCTATTTTATCATTTCTCTCATTGCATGTGAGCAGCAGCAAAAAGCGATGTTTCTCTTTGAGCTTCTTGTTGCTTTTCACCAGGGAGGGAGGAGTGTGTGTGTGTTGGGGGTGGGGGGGGGCAGGCAGATTGTGTGATTGGAAAGAGTCGGGGTCTGTCATGTGGCTTGTTTTTTTTCCCATTTCTGTGCTGATTTTTCACTGGAGGGCTACTTCCATTCACTTGAATGTATTATTTCTTGCGCTGAGGAAGTTGATGAATTCGAATATCTGTGAGCGAGTTTGTGTGCGCGTCTCTGTGCGCGTTAACGCTGGCGCGGGCGTATGTGCCGAGGCGCACAAGCGCCGCTCGCCTCTCTCTGTGTGTAAGGGAGCCACGCTTTCATGGCTGTTTCAGATCTCTCCGCCTCACAGTTCGACAGAGCGAGGGAGCCAGGAGGGAGGGAGAGAGAGAGAGAGGGAGAGAGAGAGAGAGAGAGATGGAGAGATAATGGGAAGGATGGGTGAAAGAAGGCTAACACAATCTTTAATGAGTTTCCTCGGCTCTCTTTGCCTGTTTCTGGGTCAGGGTCCCTTGGCTGAGGATGTGGGTGGAGGACTGTGGAGCGGAGAAAGAAAATGAGTGAGCCAAGGTCTGCTGGAATAGACTTCTACATTAAAGAGTCATCACCTACATAAAGACATAACGGATGAAAAGCTTGACACTGTTTCAAAGTGTTTTTTTTGTTTTTTTTGTTCTCCCCTTGTTTAGACAGCCAGAGATGAAAGTTGATCAGCTAATGATGTTGTTCTGTTGCAGCCAGACAAACACAAACCCAGTGAAGGCGTTTGCTCCTAAATGTCAGAGGTCACTGCGGGCTTTAATGCCTCCACTCAATTAGCTGCAGATTAGGAGCCAAGGAAAGAGTGAAGGAGTCAGATGTTTTTTTTATTTTTTTTATTCCTCTGACACGCACGCCCACATCACTTTCATAACGGAGCACAGACAAACCCCTCCTCCCCCGGTCGCGAGGGCCGGCTTCGGTCACTTTTTTTGTTTTTTTTGTTCTCCCCTTGTTTAGACAGCCAGAGATGAAAGTTGATCAGCTAATGATGTTGTTCTGTTGCAGCCAGACAAACACAAACCCAGTGAAGGCGTTTGCTCCTAAATGTCAGAGGTCACTGCGGGCTTTAATGCCTCCACTCAATTAGCTGCAGATTAGGAGCCAAGGAAAGAGTGAAGGAGTCAGATGTTTTTTTTTTTTTATTATTCCTCGGACACGCACGCCCACATCACTTTCATAACGGAGCACAGACAAACCCCTCCTCCCCCGGTCGCGATGGCCGGCTTTGGTCACCGTCTGATTGGCTCCCGCTGCCCTTTCATTTCCCAGCAATCAGCTTCAATCTGTGGCAGGTATGGGGGGTGGGGGGGGGACGGGACATTAAAGGGACATCACGGGGAGCTATCTGCCCAGCCACGATGTTATTTAGTGCTGCCAAAAAGCATCCAGGAGGCAACCTCTGTCAGACAACGGGGCTCCGGCGTGTCCACACAGGACGGGGAGGGGGGCTAGATGGAAGGACACGGAGGAATTACCGATGGCCTGATAAACTCTTGTCGTTATCTGAACAGTCAACCTTGCTTTTTCCGTGTCTGCATGTCTGGCCTACGTGTCCACGTCTCAATCTACGTCTGTCCGGCTGAGTTAGTTTCTCTCTCTCTCTCTCTCTCTCTCCCTCTCTCTCTCTCTCCCCGCTCTCACCTTCTGTTTCCCACTGTATCACTGTCTCCATTACTCTGCCTTCTTTCTTTCGCACTTGTGAATAATTGATGTCTGCCGGTTCCATGGTAAGAATAGAACAGTTCTGGAGGTGACAAACGGGGTGGCCAATAGGCCTCATTTTCCTCTCTTCAAAGGGGGGGGGGGAGTTAGTCGCGCTGGCTCGTGGGCGTGCATGCCCATGTCGTTGTGTGTTCGGCGGTGCTTTGTGCCACGGTGCGAGCGTGTTTGTCCGCCAGCGAGCGTGCGTGTACACATGCAGTTTTGTGTATGTGATTTAAGACAGGGAGATGAAAGGGAGCTGTAATTACAGGGAAGCGTATCTGTCTACTGCAGAAGTATCCGAGGAATGGCACAAACTGGGCCAAAAGCCTGAGGTCATTAGATCTGCTGCGCGTGTGTGTGTGTGCGTGTGTCTGTAAGCTGGTGTGTGTGTATGTGTGTGAAAGAGAGACAAAAGTAAAGACACACACACACAGAAAGAGAGCGAGAGAGAGAGAGAGAGAGAGATCAGCTTATAACTTCAGTTCCTCAGAGTCAACCTCTGAACTCTGCTTCTCATTATTGGCTCTGCCTCTCTCTCTCTCTCTCTCTCTCGTTTTCTCAGCGGTAGCCGGTTGTGGTTAGACCAAGCCAGGCCCAGTTCCCCTAAATCCACGCAGCCTTATTGCCTGTGAGGAGACCAGAATTTCCTGCGCTCCAGAGTACACTTGTGTAAACATTCCACAATATCAGATGATGGGGATTTCAGTGTGTGCTGTGCGAATGGATAATGCCATGCAAAGGCTGTGGTTATAACACACTGTCCCTCTGTCTCTCGTCTGCCTTCCTTTCTCCCCCGACCCCTTCTTTTCTCCCTCTGTCGCCTTCTCTGTTCCCTTTCATCTCTCCCGCCCTCAATCTCTTCCCCACCTCTCCCCTCGCAGTGGACGATGACTTCATCGGCCTCGGCGAGCTGCCGGAAACCTTCCCCTCGGACCCCCCGGAGCCGCTGCCCGTGTTTCTGATGGAACCGGAGGAGGCCTACATTGTGAAGAACAAGCCGGTCAACTTGTACTGCAAGGCCACGCCCGCCACCCAGATCTACTTCAAGTGCAACAGCGAGTGGGTGCACCAGAAGGAGCACACCGTGGAGGAGCGGGTGGATGAAAACTCGGGTCAGTGAACACACATCAGCCACATGCGTATTCAAGTGTGCGTCCAATGAACTCTGCAGCACACAGTGACATCTAGTTTCCTCTTTTGCCCACAACGTTGGCAGGCGCAATAAGTCAGGGAGCACATTAGCATCCTCTAATCATAACCTGTGGGAGGCAGGATTGATCAAAGAAAACGTACACACGGCTCGTCTGCTTATCAGATTCACAGGCCCTGGTGTTTGATCTGCTGCTAGCCTCACCGTGTTTGCAGAATTGGCTTGATGAAGAGCGTCTCAGTGAGTTCTTTGTTTTGGCGCACCAGGACCGCTTCTGCTGTGCGTGTTTGCTCGGGTGTGAAGTTCCTTTCCTGGCGCATACATGTGTGTGAGCATCCAGGGGAAGTGAGGGTTGTGAAGCTCCAGCAGGGTAGTTTTTTTTTTTTCTCGAAAGAGAATTCGGCCCCTGAAGGCACCGGAGCCATTACGCACAACAGCCCCCGCACTGATTGGCTGCATTCAGCGGCTGTATTGGAAATTGAGTTCTTTCTGTCGCCCACAGGTACCAATCACATCACATTTACCCTTTTCATCCCACTGTTTTTCTGCGCAAGTCTGAATGGCCACACACAGGCACGCTGACAGCTGCTCCTTCAGCTAAATGTAAAGGCCTCTGCAAGTAAACACTCACATTCGCTCCGAGGAATCGGCGACCATTCGCTTTTGAGTTGAAATCTGAGGCACTTGATAAAAATACCTTGTAAGTGCTGTATGGAAGAAAAAAGCAACCCCAACATACAGTGCCATCAGAAACTAGCCAGAGGCCTTCACTATTCTTACATAAGGCGGCCGCCTGTCTGACAATCTTTTATGCGAAAAATATATATATGAAAGGAAACGCTGAAAGATCATTTTGACCCAAGCATTCTCGTCCTTTACTCAGCATTTAGTCAAAGCATCTCTGGCAGAGCTTACGTGCTCGAGTCTCCTTAGATCTGATGCGACAAGGTTTTCACATTGTATTCAGGGGTTTTCTGTCACTGTTCTCTCCAGACGCTCTGACAGGCTGGACGGGGACAGTCATGGCCAGCCCTCTCTGGAGATTTTCCATTGGGTTCGGGTCAGGGCGCTGGCTGCGCCACACCGGGACATGCACACCGTTGTCCCCCAGGCACCCGTGCAATGTCTCGGTTGTGTGCTTAGGGTCATTGTGCTGTGGCTAATGCCGAGGGGCTCTGGACCGTGTTTTCAGTAAGGATTTTGCACCGTTTTGGTTTCCATCCGCTGTGACCAGTCTCCCCTCTCTCCCTGCTGTTATAAAGCAACCCCACAGCATGATGCACGTCACTGCCATGCCGCACCATCGGGTTGATGTTGGACGCTGTGGAGAGGCGCCGCGTGATATTGTGGCCAAACACTTCGGCCTCGGTTTCATCAGACTAATGAATTTCATGTCTCACCGTCTGAGTTGGTCACGTTGGTGCTTTCTTGGGCGCATCTTGTTTGGCCACTTTTTCCATCAAGCACAGATTTTTGCTTTGCACGTTTTTTTTTTTTTTTTAAGTCATTTTTTTTTTTCTGCCGTTATATAGTAGAGCACAGGGAGTTGCAATAGTGAGTGTAAAAGTTTCCACCGGAGGCTCAGGTTGCATTATAATAGCCTTAGAAGGCTGTGTATTGCATTTGATGTTACAGAGGAAAAATGTTGCCCATGAAGGCCACCACAAGACATGATACGTGTGCATTTGGTGTTGTTGTGCATACTATGTTTAGTATGCACTATACACCTAAACTCAGTTATGCTGGCTGCTTTCAGAGAGGTTTTACCATCCCAGCCCTTATTTCCTCTGCACTTTACAAAGAGAAACCCTTGCGATTTAGTGTCGATTGATAAGGAAGACGTTATTTCCGTGATTTAATAAAATCCCTTAACCAACCTAAAATCCTTTCGTTCTGATGAATCGATTAAGGTAGCACTGGTTCTTAGCCTTTGTGTGAGTTTTTTTTTTTTTTGCAAAAAAGCATCAACATGGAAAACAACCCACACAACATAAACACACCCACTCCACGCTGTGAGATCCACAGGCTATTTACTGCACAGATACGCCTTCTTGTACCCCGCACGCACACACACACACCCATAGAGACCAGTGGATGCGAGTATCATCAGCCCACTCCACCAGCTCTCTGATTTCCCCTGATTGACAGGAAAGGAACACCGATGGAGCCCGACCGGCCTGGTCAATACTACAGATAGTGTAGCCCAAAGACACTTGATCTCTCCCCCCCCCCCACCTTCTGTCTCTCCCTTTTCTCCCGTCCTCTGTCTCACTGTTGTGTTGGCATGGATCTTCTATCATTATGAAAATAAGACGAAATGAGAAGAGAGTGTGTGAGGTTCAGGACAGAAACTGCAGATGATGTTCTTGGCTGCATCGTACGATAACGAGAGGGTTTTCCCCAGAGGCTGGTCAGGACCAATATTGGAAGAGTATTCTTTGTATTGTGAGTTTTTTGATTTGATACGTTGATTAGAATAAATAAGCATACTTATTTCAAAGGAGTTGTTCCATTGTTGATAGGGTGCAGCTGTAGGACAGCAGCAGGGTAGGTGAGTTTCCCACTCTGTGACGACATGCGTGTTTTGCATGAAATAAGTGGGACGCAGATAATTACAATAAAAACGCCGTAAAGAAGGAGCAAAGAGTGGCCAAGGTGTTCCACGTGGCCTTCTCCGCAGTTAACCTCAGATACTCTTCCCGCGAACACTGAAGCGTTTCCCTCCCGGTGTTGAGGGCAGGTTAGAGTCTCCTGTGAGGAAAAGGAGCATTGATCTGAGCAAATGAGCAGCAAATTAATTATGAGTGGGCCCAGCTAGTGTAATATACACGGGAGACAGCTTGTCACTCTCTCTGAGGTATGAGTTAGGAGATCAAACTGGAGTGCCCTCCATCTGGCCAGATAATCAGAGCGCCCGCTGACTCTCCTCCTCTACCGCCGGACCGGTCTGATCGATAATGTTGGCCGGCGCTAACACTGAGGAGCTGGTCTGGCTCACTTTAACGACCCCATGAATAATGAATCATCTCCAACGAGGCGCCCTCCTTCCGCCAGCTATTAATGGGGACGTATTGTCGAATCGTCTCTGCAGCTAATGGCCACGCTGGCGGGCGCGAAGTGGCCCCTCGCCGCGGGCCCCCGACACGGTCAACACTCGTTTTGCGCCTCCTTAATTGCAATCGGAGTGGCTTTCCGTGTCCGTTCTGTGCTTTGCCGTTTGCCATTGTTATGCCACACGGTGCACCGAGAGCTGCCGTGCTGCGCGAACGCATGAAGTCACCGAGTGAGATCAGCAGGGTTCAGGCCAGAGCGCCGCTCTGCCTCTGCGGTGATCCATCGGACGCGTTTGAAGTGGAACACGTCAGAGAGAGTTTAATCCAGCTTTAGTAATAGCCGCGAAATCGCGAATGACTCTTAAAGTCGACATGGCCGGGCATCGCTCTCACTCCGGGCTGTGTTAGGTTGCAGACGGTCTGCCGTAATAGCATCAGACAGATAATTCACCACCACCATAGCAACCCTCCCCAGAAACGACGTGGAGCGCGGACAGAATCTTGGCTTGTGTTTTACACCCTCAGAGAATTCATATCTACATATTGTTTCCCCCAATGGTTTTCTCTCCACTATTTTTATGTTGGATTTTTTCCCTATCACACCCGTTTTTGACATTTTACAACCAACAGCAGTAAGTCTGAATCAGCCTCGCAGACGGACTCGCACCGTACGGGCCACCGCAGACTCGCACAGGCGCGCGCGCACACACACGCTGAAAATGCTCGCACAACAGATGTGGCTCTTCCTCTGCCTGCCGGTACACTGTGTAAATTTTACATGAGAGCTAAGCTGGTGTGTGGGACGTCGCTAGGCCTGGTGTGTTTTGCCAGAACGAGGAGGCTGTGTGAATGCACTGAACCTGCAGTAATATCGCATGTTCATTTTTTATCCATCCATCCTCTTTGCATTTTTCATTCAGACACGTAGTGTAAACCTACCCCGAGTGCACAAGAGGTTCTGAGGCTTTGTATAAACTGTGGTAATTTAGAGGAAACTGAAGAGGTCATGGTTATTGCCCCAAACATAAGCAATGTGACACATCTATACTGTATATTTATAATGTCGTCATCTGGAAGGAATTTTTTCTATGTTGTTACCATCATTTGAATGATTTGTGTAAGTATTTGTATTTACCAAAATTACAGGGAAAACCTGGTCCACAGAAAACGAAATAAATGCATTCGTGGAAACTGTAATCTTTGACAAATTAAAGGAACATAATGGCAGCATTGCTGTTGGTAAGTCTTCTATTATATTTGAGCCTGGTCTGTTTCGCCTTTAGTTGAGCAGGTAGTGAATCACTATGTATTGAGTTAGATTTCAGACAGCGATAAGTTTAGTGACTAAAGGAGGACCATGAGTCAGTGACCTGTGACGCAATGTCAAGGCATTGCATGATAATGATGTCACATCAACAAATCAATGGCATCCCTGAGATGAGCTCAGTTTATAAATTAAATAGGATTATCGTAATGTGCGCTCACTCTTTGTAATTACGCCGTCTGCACAGTAACCGTAACGGCAGGTTTATCAGCGTTTGCTTAAATACGAGATAAGAAAATGAATGTTAATTTGATGGCGATCTGTGATTAGAGAAGTAAGACCAGCTGAAGTTAGCTACACCACAATAGGCTTCATTAAGAACTCAAAGTTTTGCCCTTTTGACAACGCTGCCACATCATTAATTCGATCCACTGTCCCTCGTTTTAATTAGCATGCACCGCGTGCAACATTTTCAATTTGTGTCTCAGCAAGAGACACTGGCCTCGCCGTTATTTCAGAATTAACAGTCAGTGATGTGCACCGAGGAAAGGGCGCTGTGTTTGCAAACAAAAAAAAAAAAAGACCTGCACTGTATGGAAAACATTTTTTTTTTTAATAAACTCAGGACATTGACAATTAAATACATAAAGTAGACTGTGTGTCTGTAATGATGGTCAGATGCACATATCCCTGTCTCCAGGTGAAGCATGTGCCACGTGAACTGGATGTGTTTGATCTGCAAAAAAAGTCTCCCAGTTCCTCTCATTCTGTCAGCTGACAACGGAAACGTAAATGACGAAAGAGCTGTTTGGGGGGAAAAAAAAAAAAGTTTGAGTCTTATAAAAAGTTGTTTGTAAAACTGATGACAGGCAAACATAGTCTTAATGGTGGGGGCTGGTGTAATGTGGTGGTTAATGTTTCCTTGGCACACAAACGCCCCTTTTAGAGGCAAATAGGCATCGTTTGAATGAATAGTCCACTTTCACACTTTCGCTGACCAGGTACATGAGCATGACAGCTCCAGAAAAATGACATCAGCTTTTCTTTTTTTTTTTTTTTACAGTGGGCTGCAGAGCCCCAATATCGAAACCTAATAGAGCAGCACTTTGGGGATGAGGTGGTCTGCAATATTCACAGCGTATTCGTCTGAAAAGCTGAAGAGCTGTTGCAGCACTATTGAGCAAATGTGTCCTGTAAAATGTCTGTAGCGTGAATCAATTTGCACTTAAATTCTGATTTTTTGGCGGGCGAGCAGGGCCCACCTGGAACTGTAGAAAGCATCTAAAGCATATATGGAATGATTCACCTCAGTTGGTCCCCACCAAGCTCACCTCAATTACTCAACCGGAGTCTCATAATGTCTACAATATGGAATCTGTGTTATTTCTGTAAATGTCTATTTTTACAAGGACTTTGTGATAGCGCCATAGTTCTCGGATATCCCGTTTCTGTCTAAAGTGATTAAACTGATATAAGGCATGATACTGCATGAGAAGCAATTGCATCGTCAGTGAATGCTCTTGCACCCCATAATGAATATTCATGCTTTTAATTCATATGCTCTCGCACATATACGGGCGTGCATAGGCGTGCACGCACCGTAGCTGCAGCTTAATCTGCTCCACCGGGGGGGTGGGGGAAGGGGGGTGGGTGGCTGTGGGTAGAGGCATTTGTTTTGGGGATGATTTGTTTGTTTGAGTCCTGGCACCCAGATGAGCAGTAATCAGAGGAGTTAGCAAACAGGATTGTGTTCGCCACGATGCAGAGAATCCTCCCCCACAGGGCCCGGACCCAAACAGCTCAACGCTGGCTGTAGAATGGGGGCCAAACTGAGACACACTCAGAAAGGCACACGAGCACCGTCAAAGCGTCCGATTTGACTGGTTGGAATTTATACCGAGGTGTTTGACTCCGGCTCCGCATTACACATGAACGCGTGTGGATCGCCGGTGTTTATGAAATCCACTGATTTCGGCCCTTTTTCTGTCTTTCCTCACAGGTCTGGTCGTGCGGGAGGCCAGCATCGAGATCACTCGGCAGCAGGTGGAGGAGCTGTTTGGGCCCGAGGACTTCTGGTGTCAGTGTGTGGCCTGGAGCTCCGCCGGGACCACCAAGAGCCGCAAAGCCCACGTTCGCATCGCCTGTGAGTGTTCTCCCCTCCCCTTCATCCCTCTCTCCCTCCCATTACTCAGTCTTTATCTTCTCTCTCATCTTTGTGTTCCCCCAAACAAAAATCTACTCGGCTGCCAAGGAAACGTGTCCCGCCGAGTGACTTGTGTATGATGACTGATTTATAGATTCTGCAGATAGAAGGCCAAGAAACGGGGTTTTATATTCACTTGGGACGGAAAATGCCCCTTTGAACTCGAGTTGGGAAAGCCTTATAAAATCTGAATCGGCTTTGGTGTGTACAGTATAAACCTTGAGAACGAGTGCGGAGGAAGGGTAGAGCTGCGGCAGTGTATACACAGCAGAGAGGACACGGCATATGTTTATGCCACCGTTCCCCTTGTTTTCTTGTAGGTGGTCCTCATGTGTTCTCTTCCTGTGTGTTTGTCCTCCTACTGAGAAAAAAAAAAAAAAAGCGAATGAGAAACATTCTGTTGCCTCTAAACTTTTGGCTCATCTCTAACTGCTCCCGCAAATGATCTGCCAATCAAAATCCGTAGTACTCGCACCGCAGGGTTGAGTGTGCGAGAGCACAGCCACACAACACGTATACTGCATAACACAACTTTTTTTTTTTACATTTATTTTTTATTTTTATTCAGAAGGTAATTCTTTTATAGTATCATTGTAAATCATCGCACTTCCAGCTCCTGTCAAAGTCATTTCGGAACAATGCGGCCGACGCGTCCTGCCCAGCTTTGCTGTCATGCTTTGACTTGTGGCAAGCAGGAAAAGAAATCCCGCCCCCCCATGGAATGTGGGTTGTGATTAACATCGAATGGATGTAGAGATATTACTCGAGCTTAATGATTTAGCTCCTTCCATATCTCAGAGTCCATATCACACAATCTACTACATTTAGAGGCTATTAGTGTTCATAATAAAGTCCCCCAGAATTTTTATTTCACCTAATTCTCTCTTCCCCCGGATTTCCTTTATGATTCTACCTTTGTAGTTCTCTTTCCTCCCATTTCCTCATGTCCTCTGACCAGTTTCCCATTAAATTTGGTGTATCAAATCTATTTCAACCACCAGTAGCTCTTCTCACGGTCGCTCCCGTTATAGTCTCCTGGTGAATCATGCCTCTCAGTCTCCCGCCGAGCCCACTCCCGCTGATCCACCTCCTATAATCGTCCATGATGAGCAGCCTGCCAGCACTAACCTATTCCTCAAATCACAATGGACCCCTCTTCCCCTCCCATTAGTTTCTGCTGAATAGATTAGCTCCTCCACCGGGCTGTCTCTCTGCGAGCGGGCCTCTCGTCAGAGCCAAGAGTCCCGTTAGTCTAATGGAAACCTGGCTTGTTTTCCTGGGCTCTCCCGTAATCTAAACATATAGTTTTCAGTTTAATCAGACGGTGAGTCAGAGCCAGCGCTGGCGAGTTAAGGGCTTGTTGTGCTTTAAAGAGTTGGCTTCCAGACGTGCAAAGCGGCCTCAGCTGGCTAAAGGTACGGCCGGAGCCTCCGCGTGTCCTCGTTGGGGGAGAGAATGTGTAAACTCCTCGTGATTGTCTTCCCTTCATGCGACCTCCACAAAACCACTTTGATTGTCCCTCCTTGCTTGCCAAAGAGGGACAATAAAAGCTCGCGCACAGAAGGAAATTAAATAAATGAATCAAATGAAACGGAATGCCTTTCAAAAGATGGCTGGAGGGGAATGTTTACAGAAAAATGCTTCAAATTCGCTTTCTCATTAGTTCTGGCCCCTCGGAAATTTTACGAGTACACACAAACCATATTACATATGGTAATAACTAAAACGTCCATTTTAATATGAGGGACTTCACCTATGAATACAACCCAAATTTGGATAAGTCCTCGTTTTTAATCAAGGTTTGCAGCAGTATTCAAACAACGAGCGAGGAAGAGGCTGATTCTGAAGTTTAAAGCTGGAGTAATATGGCATGACAAGTAGCTAAACATGTCCACTTAAGATAATTGTTGTCATATGTGCTTCTTTTTCTCCGGGGGGGGGGGTCTTTTTGGGGGGGGGGGGGGGGTTTGTGGTTGGGTGTGTTTTTGTGCTGAGGAGGGAATGGTGCGACACCCACAGGAATGTCACCTCAGCCGGTCCCACACCCTCCGGGGCTCCACAGTTACAGAGAGGGTTTAGCAGGAGAGGAGAGGAGAGACTCCAGGGGGGAAGCATCATTTAAACCCACATCCAACTAAAAATATAACCATAATAAATGTGTGTGTCTCACCCAGACTAATGCAATTAAAGCGCTGCGAATCCTGATGGCAGGAAAAAAAATTATAATACAAGCACCGTGCGTTTGATTTTAGTTTAACAAGCTGAAGTTGATCTGCTACAAGTGGTATGGGAAATAATGGCGCCAATATTTCACGTTGACTCACAAACACTGTCATTAATACTGATAGTGTCATTTAAGCTCATTGGAGATTTCATGCTGGAAATAATAATGCATACGTTTGGTGGTAGTAGCAGACTGCTTTAAGGATTATTGTTATACTTTAGTTAGACAAAAGACAAACAGGTGGTGTTATTTTATGATTTGCTATATGTGGTTATAACATTTTGTGTTTCTGTTGCCTAGGCTTAAGGTGTTATGCAAGTCCCGGTTTTCCCTCTTTCCAAATGTCAATAAATTTTTTGGAGTATGTGTGTGCGTGTGTGCGTGTGTGCGTGCATGCGTGTGTGCGTGTGTGTGTATGTATATATATGTATGTGCGATAGACATTAGCATGAAAACTAGAAGTACAGTTTTCTACTTTCTACTCTCACAATGTCCTTTCTCTGTTTTTCCTTTTCTTTCCTTTCCTTTCCTTTCCAAACAATCAGTTTGTCCTGAATCAAAATCCACAAAGCTATATCCTAGAATATGCCCCTCCAGTTATTCTGTCTTTTAATTTCAGACCAGACATTGATGGGAACTACTTTTAATTTAGTGGTCACCCTTTCAGCTTTTATAATCCACGGAAATGTGGGGTGTTATGGCACATTCCCCTGAAGACACACACATGCTCAGGTTGCACTGGGAAAAACTCTCATTTAACTTGTTATTTTAAGGTTCATTTTTCGAAAAAAAAAAAAACAAAAAAAAAAACGTTATAATGGCGACAGGTATCTTTGGGGCATCTGGGAGAAGTCTGATCATGTATTCTGTAATAAGAAGATGATCTAGTCTCTCCTGTAGGGGATTTGGAACAGTTAGCTGAACAATAAAAGGCCTCTATTTCAACATTTCAACATAATGTCTCCCCGTCCGGTAGCTATCGGGGGGGGAAAAAAAAGGGAAGTGATGAAATCTGTAAATTCTAGGGATGTCTCTTTTTATTGCTGGCGATAATGCCTATGAGAGAATTACTGTGTGCTTTGTCCACACTACTGTACACATACACATACTTAAATCTCCCCAGACGCTGAGGAACATTTATTTTCTCTGATAGATACAACTCGCGCACAATGTCCTATTACCCCTCCACAACCGCTGTACCCACGAGTATTGCACTTAATATGTGCGGTCTGTGTCGTCTTCTGATATAGAAATTCCGCCACGCAATCTGCGTCCTTGTACATCTGCTGATGCTTTTGGTCCCCAGCACACTTGCAGCTAAACCTTGAATTCTAAATTGTGCTATGTTGTAGCTCTCTAATATGATAAATCTCTTTTTTACGTAAGCACGCGACGCCTATCGCAGTCCATTACTATATTAATATCATTCTGCGAAGAAGAATTTCCATATCCTCTCAACAGACCGAATCGCTCCACTGGGGTCATCTCTGGGTTTGTTTCCATGGACACACTCGGGTGTGGGTAGAAAGAGAAACGGATGTATCCTTTTTTTTTTTTTTCTTTTTTCATATCAAAGCGTCGGAAGGAGAAGGAGACACGGGTCCTCAACTCTTCTCTTACTGTCGGCACCTTTCTTTTTCGGAGCTGAATAGCTAAAGATATTAGTCATTCATCCCACGGTCTTTGAACATACCTATCTGTGCTTGTAATTATGGAACAGGTATCATGTTCAACTCCCTCCTCCTTGGCTTTGTTCATATTTGATCTCTGATCTCCTTGTTTGCAGTTCAAAGACTATTTAAAAGGGATAATGGCTGTGCGTACGTCCTTGTACCCCATTTGCATGTATGGCATATTTAAACATATAGGCTTACATGTAAAACAAATTGTACAGGGGGGAAAACGCTTCATTTCAAGCTTGCAGTGGGGGCTGGGGTGAAGGAGCCAAAGAGTTTGCATGCAAGGAATATGACGAGGACTGTGGAAACTCGTATCAGTGGTGTTGGGAGGTAGATTCTTTCGATCGAATGCTTTCGTGACTTCCCGGGCTGTAATTCCACATCCCCTCCTTTCATCTCCACCGCTCTGCTTTCCTGTTGTGCGTCACGTGACGCCTGCTGCTCCCGTCTCCGTCTCCGTGCAGCAGGTGATGAAATGTGTCTAATGGGCTTTAGGTTCCAGTGTAGCATGACACCTCCAGTAATCCTGCCCTGTCAGCTCCTCTATCCCTGCCCTGCACTTCTCCATCAGGGCTCTCACGCCACAAAAATATTGGTTTTTCATCGGAGGCCAAGTGATCCTCTTCCCTCTGTCTACGCTTCCATCTACCTTGACAGATTATCTCTGAGGGAGTGCTGAAGCTTGGGGATATAGAAAGAACGTATACATCTCAATCACTGTTGACTCTATTTAATATTCAAACTATTTTTTTATTGCTTTCCCATATGGGGAATTAGCATTGTTGCAATGACCTTCCTTACTTTTGAAGATTTATTATTATTTATCAAGTTCTATTATTGATTAACTTGCAATCAACAATACATCTAGTCAGTGAAACAGCCTTCTCGTCTACCTGTAAATAATATAAATATGCAGTGTCCTTTTTTGTTTTATTGCAGACTTGAGGAAGACATTTGACCAGGAGCCTCTTGGGAAGGAAGTGACACTTGAACAGGAAGTGTTGCTCCAGTGTCGTCCACCTGAAGGCATCCCAGCTGCTGAGGTAAGGTTTATTGGCCTATTGGAGAAATATTTTCCCCTTGCCAGTCCTCGGTTCTGTTCTCTCGTTCTCAAAATCTCAATCTCCGAAATCGTTTGTGAATCCTGCCCATTTTAGTTGCGGTGTTGAAATAACTCCTATGGCTCTGGCACATCTGTGCACAGTGCGCAGGGAAGGACGTTATTTCCACCGCAGTCTGGGCTATTTAAGCTGTTTGGGTATTTCCTGAACAGTCACTGCAATTTGGTTCGAGGAGAGAAAATTGCAATTGTCTGCCGTAGGGAAAAAGGAATAAAACCACTTGTGTCCTTGTGTTACCTTAGCTCAGCCATTATCCCCTGCATGCTCTACTTCCTCCCTTCCTTACGGCAGAACACTGTTATATCTGTATTTGAAAGGGCTCAGTTGAGATTGCAGGGACATAAATAGAGGATGAGAGCGTGGTTTCATGGGTGGGGGGGGGGGGCCTGTGGTGTTTCTTGTTTTTTTGAGCTGGCGGTGTAGGGTCTGAACTCTGTAAAGACTTGTGATTGACCTGGAAAAGCCGAGTTAAGTGAGTGGAACTGCAGGGCGTTTATCCCCACTGAAAGTGCTGACAGGCTAAATGGACCAAAGTTTGCGACCAGTCCTCGGCCGACTCCCCTTATACAACTCAGGGTTCAGTGTGATAGTGTTGCCGTAACAACCGTGGCCTGTTTGTGATTCAGCCCCCTGTCTGAGTGTGTGTCTGCCAATCCTGGATTGGTTCAGCGCTGTGATTAGAGACTCAGCTGGGGTCAAATCACGGCACATTTATGCTTTCTGAGGTATGGCGTTGCTGTGGAAACCCCTATGGAGACTTTAAAAAGACTTTCAAAACTTACAGTGTTGTTTTTCTGTATAAAGGTATGCATAAGTGCGTGATGAAGTCAAATCAGTGCTGTTTTTTTTTAAAGTTCGCCAAACTCGATGATTGATGACTGTTGATGATGACTATTGAATAGGAATTAAGGGTTTGCTTGCTTTGGAGAAAAAGCAGTACATTATTTAGGAATTTCCTGCATGTGGCCCTTTCTGTAGCTTCTCCTTATATGATTGATTTGAGTTTTTGTGTGTATACAGTGCCCCAGCTTTTTTTTTTTTTTACTTCCCCACACTTACCTCATGGCTATGAAAAAAAAGACTACAGTTCCTTTCCACAAGTATTTTTTCCTCCTTTTTTTGTCTGTACTCAAACACAGCTGCCTCAGTGGGAAAAAAGGACTGACGGCTGCTTTTTCATCCGTGTTTGTCGGGGCTTTTCTCACACAAGCCCACCAGCGGGGGAAAAAAAACTATGGGGGGAAAAAAAAAAACAGATGGCCTCTGTGGTTGTATATGAAACGGCAGAAATATGCAGCAGCCATTGTGAAGGAAAGATCGGTCATATTTCACCCACTGTATGACAAAAAAATAATATATATATATATATATATATATATATATATATATAGAGAGAGAGGATGAGGGAGGAGGTTTAAGGCAGAGGGAGAAGAGCTGTTGAGGGTTTGTAGAAGGTTGGATCTTGTGGGATGTTGTCAGGCCTCCAGAGGCCTGTCAGCTCCCTCTGTGGTTCCTTTACAGGCTTTTGCCCAGAGAGAGGCAGGCAGTGGCTGAGCCATAAAACCCCCTTGCTTTTACAGCACTTTTGTAAAAAAAAAAAAAAAAAAAATTGTGTTGACTGTATGTGTCGGACTCTGTGACAGGGTTGCCAAGCTTTTCTCTCAAGGAAAGGACACGCGGCACACTCGTAGACGCCCATCGTCACACAGCTGCAGTACCACATACATGTTAACATGTCAGACTACCAGCTTGCACAGAACTGCCTGCATGCGCATGCACACATGACAAAATCTTTGTTCTGTAGAGCAAACACATGGCGGCTGATCGGCTGATGACATGCAAGAAGAAAGCAGAATTCATTGCTTCCTCCAGCTGTAATAAATATATAAATAAAAAAAAGTTGATTCAAATCAACCAAATATCACACAAGTGCAGGGAGCTTTTACCGTTTTTCTATTGTCACTGTTGATAGAACTGAAATGACATTTAACTGCAGTAGATGACATCCTAATAGCCAAAGGTCTGTAAGCATCGACAGTTTGTGATCTTTCAAGGTTGTTTATATTTCTACTTTCTGGAAAGATAGGCTGTTATTGCAACAATTTCAGCTCTTTAAAATAACTAGTTCCCAAAGTAACTCACCCACACTCACTCGCACAATTTCAGGAATAGGAGACCCACGTCGGCAGAATCAGAGAGCGAGTCAATCACAATTAGCCGTGATCTCGCATTACAAAGTGGCACTGTGCTATTTGTGTTCCGTCTTTGTCTTTCCACTTTTCCATGATTTACATTATAGGTTGTCATGATGGCTTACCACAGTAATGACATCCTGTGATTCTATTCTAGTGGTTTTGAGCCTTTGTTGGCTTTCTGTGGGGGCTGCTGCCCCTAAAAAAAAACGACACATTATGCTGAGTAATCAGGATTGTGATGAAGCAGCACGTTTTTACAGCAGAACACGATAGTTCTCATCAGACCTCCGAGCTTTGCCCGAGACCTTATTTTTCCCAAGTTATGTTGATTTTCTGATGTACGTCCCTAAGTAGTGACACATGCATGCACGCACACACACACACACACAAAGAAAACAAGGAGCAGGCATTTATTTTGGCTCTCCCTTTGACCATTACCAATGGAACTTTGGCTTTGGGGGACTGTAATGCTGTGGGTGAGGTTTTGTGAAATAGCACAAGGATTCAGTCATAACGTCTTGTAAGGCCTGAATACATTAGACAACCACCAGGCTTCCTAGAAGTCATTGTTACCAGTTTTCATCGCTGCGAATATTTACTATGTACGTAATGAAGAGCAGATGCAGAACATGCAACTGCGGAGGCTATTTCATGAAGAGGGGAGGAGAAATAACTGGGCGGGAGAGACTCTCTGCTCCGTTTCCGAGTGATGGGGGCTTATTTGGAGAGCACTGCCTACTACTGAGTCATAAATGTAAGGTTGACGATGGAGGAGTTCCATTAGCTCATCGCAGGTCCTCTCCTTTGAATTGAACTCCATGGAGCTCCTTCATCAACAGCTAAACACAGTGGCCTCTTTTCATACTCACTCAATATGTGGCAAGCTCTCCAAAACGGACTCGAATCTCCCAATTGCAGAAGGTTGCAGCTTCATTGTTCCTTTCCCCTTTCTTCTGCCATGCCCTCCATCGCCAGCTCCACTTCACAGCACTTGTCGCAGCCTTGAGAGAAATGCAAGGGTTCAGAGGTGACGCAGCGCCATGAGCTGCCGAGCCGGTTTCCATGGTAGCAGGGTTTTAATTCAGGCATCTCCTCAGTCAGCCGGGGTCCTGCCGTGTTATCGTGGGTAACGAGCCATTGATGCTCTGCGGGGGAAGAGGCCCCGCTGCCATGATTAAGTCCATCGGCTTTACTGAGAAGAAAGAGAGGAAACAAAAAGATTTTTGCTTCGCGGTCCCTCATCCAAAGAAGGGAGGAAACTAAGCTAGAAGAATTCAGAAAGCCAAATTGAAGCGTTTCATGTGCGGCTCAGTGAGTCCAGCAGGGACGGTAGATTCTGTTATTAACCTCAGATTACGTTTTGTCCATTTTTGTTAGTTGCTTAATGCAGCGATAATGAGTCTCAACCCCTGCGTGTTATGGTGGAAAACCTCCGATATCTCCACGGCACTTTCTGTCGCTCCGGCGTTCGCTTTTTCCACACGTTGCACCGTGTAAATGTCAGTGATTACTGGCGATTTGCAGTTCCACTTCATAGGCGGAGTAAAGGCATAGCGCAAACAGCATCCCGTCAGGTCACCTTGTCAAGAAATAGCGGAGTGCTTCCTCCCAGACAAAACGGCGCACAGTGTATTTTTGAAAGAAAGGCCAGGGATGTCAAAAGTAACAACACTCCAGTGCCCGGCCAAACAGGGAGTGTGTTTTTATTAAGTTTACCCGAGGGATGGAAGGTGTCAGGAGGCCACACCATATCCCCCCGGCAACCAACCATCGACTGCCCTTCAGGCTCTCACCTGTCAATCACTGCACTTTTCCTCTGCAAAGGCTGTGATTTACTCTAATAGCCCGACATGTGTGAGCTCCGCCGTCCCCGTAAACAAGTTGTCACCCATTCTGCTGTTCCCTCCAATAATTGGACCTTAATGAACAAGCAAAGTCAAAAACCCTTTTGCCATTAATTGTGTTTAGATATTCTGGTCTACCCAGCATCCCCCTGTTGTTCCAGGTTTTTCTCCACAGCTTGTGGTGAACATAACTTATTTGTTTAAAGTTTCAAAAAGAGCACATAATGGCAAAATCTGTTTTGTTTCGACAACCTGGATTTGGAGTGAAGGTGAAACTGCTGTGTGCCAGGTGGTCGTTTCATTTAACATGGGAGTGAGTCATAAGGGAGAGAGAGAGAGAGAGAGAAAAACATATCTTCATCATTCTGAAAGGTTTTTTCAGCTGTTTGCGCTGAGAGTGTGAATCAATTCTAGCCTTTTCCTCCTTTTCTGCAGAAGGTTGTGCTGTGTACAGAGACAGTTGTGACCTCTTTCACGGCACTAAACCCTCCCTCTTGGTGAGAGCTTTTCTAAAGGCCAGGTGAGACTCTGGGAGACCAAGGAATGTGTATCCCAAAGTTCTTCATCTCGCAAAGCCATAACGACGGCTTATACCAGTGTGTACCGCTTTATTATTTTCCGATGATATCATTTATGGGAAACGCAAGCTTTGATAATCTCCTGTTTGTAGTTTATTAAAAGCGTGTTGCTGGTGACGGCGGCGAGGGATCGTAGCAGTATTAGGAGGTGGAGGAGGAGGCGTATGGAGTGTGCGAGAGGAAAGAGAAAGAGCTGTGTTACGGTAGAGAGGAAAAGCGAGTTTAAGACACGGCTGTTCTCCTTCGCCAGCCCGTGTAGCGCTCCAGGCAGGACCGAGCGGGATGAGGTTATTACTCCTGGCTCGAGTCTCAGCGATCCGTCTTCTGCGTGGACACCTACTGTAGTAACTGCTCCAACTCCACCCGGGTTACCTAACCTCCTCCTCCTCCCCCTCCCTAACCGCTCCCGTTCCAGCTCCTCCTCGTACAGCCACACACGCACACACAAACATTCTTCTTTTTTCCAAATCACATCCCAAGATATATCACACCTTTTGCGCTGTTCAGCTTGTTAATATTTATACGGCGCACATCTCCATACTTGCCACGCAGGCAGATGTGGAGCATATGGCTCCTTGTCTCGTAGTGAATGATTGAATAATCAGTTTGTCACCTTTTGTGGCTCGTTCTCCAGGTGTGTCATTCAAGCCTGCAGCGGATGTATGCTGTGGGGGGGGGGGGGAAAAAAAAAAGGGGGGGAAAAATGAATAAATTACACTGGATAGATAGTTAGACTGTGGGGGGGGGGGAAAAAAAAAAAAGGGGGGGAAAAATGAATAAATTACACTGGATAGATAGTTAGACTTCACGGGGGGAGAAGCCAGAGAGCTCATAATGACTTCTCTGTAGAGGAGTCTCGTACATTGCGGTGGAACATGTTTTTTTTTTCCCCTCCCTGCTCTAGCTTTTCACACCCCTTTCCACCCCCATACTCCGCTGCACGTTCTATTTTTTGACACAGCAGCGAAGAGTAATAAATGGTTTCGCCTTGCACTGGTTCCTAACAAGTGAGTGGATTGTATACGGTTCTTTTTGTGTATTGGGCTGATTAGTGGTATTCTGGCACAGGCTAAATCCCACTCGGTGGTTACTCCCAACTATTCGGATTTCTTTAAAGGATAAGGGCACCCTGCTGGGTTTCTTGAAAAGACCCCAGGCCTAAATGTCCTGCTTTAATATTACACCTCCATCACAAAGCAGTTTACTGTCAAAGGTGGGCCGTCGGGCGTTTAGACATTTGATTAAAAGACCAAGCCCGACACCAAACAGCCAGAGACAAAGTGAGTAACAACCCAGTGAAGATTTGGAGCCCAAAAACAGAGTTAAAAGTACAGTCAATATTATCTCTCTTATTTAGATGCAGGCCGGCATGGCACTGAATCTGTGCTCAATTCGGTCTGTAGCTGTTTTGATGTGTCGATAAGCGAGTAAGTTTGCCCAGTCCAGTTTTCATTATGAATGTAAGTGAGCAAAAATGCTAAAACTAAAACTACAAAAGAAAAAAGAAATTGAATTTAACCTCCTACAAAGCTGCGCATCTGTAACCACATTTGCAAATAACAAGCTGAAAAACCGCTGAAATATCCTAAATTCCCCGAGCAGGCCACTCCAGCTACACGCTTGACATTGACGGGCTGCTTCTGAACTCCTCTGTCATCCTGACCACTCTAATGAATCGGGGAACCAATGCACAGTGGCTCTGTGTGCCTGTGATGTATGTAGACATGTTGTAACTATCCCCTGCAGTGCACGTATACGCATGTATGTCACCCTTTCATCACTACCATTGATTTCCCTCCTCCACACTGTGCGCGCGCACACACACACACACGCGCGCGCACACACCTACTTTGACGGATTTCTTTTTATTTCCCACTTTTTATTACCACCCCCCCATCCTGTTTAGTGTATTTATTTATTTATTTCGCCGTACCATCTAATATATTCCGGCCTGTGAAGCGCAGAAGATGAAAAAAAAAAAAACGTCTTCTGTGTTGGTTCCCTTTCTTCTTTGTTTACCTCTCTCTTGTCTTCCCCCTTTCCCCCCCCCCCCCCCCCCCCCCCCCCCCATTCAGTCTTCACCTCTTCAAGACAAAGTCACCTCTTTGTCAAATCCCTTCCTCTATTCCCCTCCGTATTTGTTCTTGCCTTTGTGACAGTCCTCTGTGATGATGTTTCATATATATTTTGGCACAGTGTCCTTGTGTGCACGTAAATGCTGCCTCCTCACTCGTCCGTCTCCCTCCTGTCTCGCTCGTGTCTACCTGTCTCTCTCCGGCGCTCCCTCCCCGGGGTTAGGCGTCTGTCTCACTGTCTGCCTCTCCGTCACCTGGCTGTCTTCCACCAGAGAGGACGATTCCTTCGCTTTGTGACAGCTGACATGTGGCAATTTTCGCTTTGTTAATGACAAGAAATGTGCCAATTACCTCTCCGGATGTTCCGCTGCCAATCAGACACTAACAAGCTGCGAGTGCGTTAGTTTGTGTGTAGGTGTGTTTGCTGGGGAGTCTGCTGGTATGCGAGCAAGTTGGACCAGTGCTGTGTGAGATGTTGTCTTCTTTTTTTCCCCCTGACTTTTAATCATTTGAAATCTTCTCATAAGTGCAGTGTAGAGATTGGCTTACCTTTTCATCTCTGGTTTTATTAATGAGTCCTAATTATAGTCGGTGCAGAATAAATGATGGGTGAACTGCTGCTCACTTTTGCTCTCTCACTCGCACGTTCCCACTTCTGACACGAGTTTCTTCGGCTTTCTATCCCTCGTCACCCTGTCTCCCTCCCACCCCTCCATCTGTGCTGAAAAGCTCTTTTGTTCAATTTTTAATTACCTCCTCATTTAAAAGTGCTCTTGACATCCGAACGCAGCGCGTTTGCAGGGGCCGCCTCTGTGATTGGCTGCAAAATTGGATAACCACCTTTTTGTATCCTTGTCAATCTCCATTCTGAGATGAGACCTTTCACTTTGCCATGCCATATGATCTCCACACACTGTTGTGAGCACTAAAAGACAAAATATTTATCATGTCAACAAAACTATTGTTTCTCGTGTTTGCATCATTTTCATTGGCGTTATGTTCCCTCACTTTCGTGCATGACAAAGGGCATAAAATAATACACAAATGGTATCACAGATCACTGTCAAATCTGTATTCTCTGCAATTGATTTAACTCTGTAAATGGTTATATTGCAACACACACACACACACACACACACACACGTGCATACTGTATAATAACTGTATTCTATAATGGTTGCTTTATTTCTATAGTATTCTGGGCTGCTCTTGTCTCTTAAGTCGTGACAGCAGATGTCAGAACAGATGAGTTGGTATCCAATTAAACCAGAGGCCAATTCAATTGGACATTACTGAAATGCCTAGTTATATATCCATCACAATGTGGGCATGTTTTGCTAGATTCCCGGAGTAAACATTAACAATGCTCAATATTATTCAGCTGAGATTGGAGCAGTTTTTGTTCTTCTATTGAATTAAGGAATGATGCATCCGTCGTACATTGAAGCCATACGTGCTGCACTTTTTTGTCTTTATTGCATTGTGCTCGTGTGAGAGAGAAGTTTCATTTCAGCATGGCTGGTGTGAGCATCCGGTTCTTTTCTGGCTCCATGACATCCATTTAGCTGATAAATGTTTGCGGAGAAAAACCCTCATGAGCACCTCAGCAGAGGATATACATCACGTTTGCATACGTTTGTGGGTTTTTGTCATTTGCTTTAGGGCCTCGCGAGTTGTGCGTGCACAGATTTGAAATAGGGCTGGCCTGGAAGAGGTTAAGTGTAAAATGATTTTGAGGTGAGTTATTGAAAATATTTTCCCCTCAGCCTCTTTGGAGCGTTTCCCTCTGGATAAGGGAGCAGGCAGCCTTTGCTGAGGTGTGACGCTGATGGCAACTTTGATATCTGCCATGTCAAGTTAACACAGATACTTGAGCTGGTTGTGAATGTACTCCAGTGCATATATCAGTCCATCTCCTCTTTTCAAAATAAAAAAGTTCAAACAATGCTGGTCTTGGCCGATGTGTCGTACACACCACTATGTTCTATTTCAGTGTTGTTTCTTAAGAAAACGAACAACAGTGGACCCACAGACTGTTTTGTCTTGGCAGGACCCGTATCAGGTTATTGTCCATAGTCGGATACTTTATCTCTCGTGAGAAAGAGCCTTTATAAACATCGCTTATCTCAGCCCGTACTGCTCCTTGGTGTCTTATCTCTTATCTGGCCCCGCTCCTCATTGGTTATCGCAATGCACAGGACGTTAGCTGTTTGCCAGGCCTCTTCGTGACTGGACAGCTTCTTTGAGGAAAACCAGAGAACCAGGACATATTTTTGACTGAAAGTGGCCACAGGGGTGCCGAGGCGGCATGTGTGATTCTTTCTTGCAATGCCAGACCTGAAGAGAATAGAAAACGGATCGCGCTGACTTAAAGCCAGACGTCCCCTGTTCTGTGTTCGTGCCAGGAGTTCAGTATGGCTATCATTTAGGGATACGGAACTCCTAAGGAAAGGTCACTGAGCCTCTGAGCTTCAGGAAGTGTTGTTTTTGCCGTCGGTACAATGCCGCTGCGACTGTTGTGCTTTGTTCTTGTGGGAGAAATAAAAGTTGAAATAATTGCTATTGACTTTTTTCCTAGCGGGACCTCAGAGACTTAAACAATTGTGCTCGTATCCTGGCGCTCACAATTTCACAAGTTAGTCAGAGACGAGGAAAACTCTAGCGGTTTGAACACTTTGCTGTTATTTTTGCTCCATTTCAATGCGGGTCCACCTGCCTCGTGTCTACTCTCACAACTTCAGTTGGAAGTTGACTCTTCCGTCGTCGCTGCCTGTGATTCCTCATCTTTGTTCTGTCTTCCCGTTCTTTCTAGGTGGAGTGGCTAAAGAACGAGGAGGTTATTGATCCTGCCGATGATAGAAACTTCTACATCACCATCGACCACAACCTGATCATCAAGCAGGCCCGTCTCTCCGACACCGCCAACTACACCTGTGTGGCCAAGAACATCGTGGCCAAGAGACGCAGCACCACCGCCACAGTTATTGTCTACGGTAAGCGACCATCACAATCAATGAGATCCAACACACGCTCCTTTGGACACAGGAGAGACCCCTGCGACAGATCAGCGCAAGTCAAAATAAAACAAAATCAACGTCAGTCTGCGCCAAGCGATTCGCTCACTCTCCCGTGGCATGTTACATTCGCTCATTTAGCTATTGCCCGAAGGTGCGCAGGAAATGGGAGAAGCGTGATTACTCCGAAACCCCGGCAAGGTGCCGATGTGTCGGAGGCGCACTTAAAGACTTCCCCCGCTGTGGTTTCACGCACACACTCACCCGCCGTCTCCCTGACATCAACTACGCGACTGTCACCGCGCAGCGCCTTCTGTGAAGTCAGACTTCAACGCCTGCTGGAGGCTACTCAAGACGGGAGAAGTAACACTTGAAGCAGATGCTCCTTTGAACCTGAGAAATTGTTTTTTTTTTTTTTTTTCTGCCTGGATCCACTGCTGGCTCGATAGCTCCGTTAACTGGGGCCAGCAGAGTTCATCCTGCGCTTGATAAAAGTCTTCACCACACCGCGGATTTACCTCTGGGGATTGAGTTGCATCACGGCCGCACAGGGTTTATGAACGGTGCCGTCGAAGTGAATGAAAAGAAAAAAATCCCTTGTTGTTTTTTTCGTTTTTTTTTCGTAATTTGAGTTACATTTAAGTGTGCATTGAGAACAATGTGGCCATTGGTGGGATAATGTCAGGCTGATGCAGAAAGACAAATTGTCGGTCCAAAAGTGACTTCCAAAAGACTTCAGGGACAAGGATCGTTTTCGACAAGGTTTTATTGTCTTTAACGGAAGTGTGGAAAAAGGGGTTCTTTCATGTCGACTCATTCTTGAGGGAAAGTAACACAAGCCTCTGCCTCTGTCTGTGCTCTCCTTGTTTCTTTTATCCCCTTTTGCAAATTGGGATACTTGTACACGTATACACTTGTACTCGCATATTCCCAGCTGTGCTGTATGTGGAACGAAATCACATCGCCACAAAAGCAGAATGACAAACCCAAAGGATAAAGGAGAGTTATGTCTGATACTAGTGATAAAAAAAAAACAAGTAAGAAGGATAGGCGCTGTGTTTTTAGCCCAGTGGTTTCATGCTTGACCCACTGCAAGGTCACTGCAAACAGGCTGGCAACAGGAGGGGAAAAACACAGGAGGGGGGACAGAAAGAAGGGGAGCAAAGATAGAGCCATAATCCATTGAGGAAACAAAGCAGACAGTAAAGAAATTCCCCTAGAGTTCCCTATATATTTTTGGCCTCCACTCGTAAGCATGTCACATTTGAAAGTCAGAGGCTCCGGGGGGCCCAGCTCCGAGCATCTCAAATGCCACAGACTTCTTCTCAGCCACAAACCCCGGTGTCACTCTCCACTGGATTTAGTTGCTGACAGAGATGGATGAGAGAGGAAGAGAGGCATTAGGAGGAATCAGTGACTGGAAAATGCAGCAATCTGACTAGAATTTACTGTCTGGCTGCACGGCAAAGTAACGACCTGAGACTTCAGGGTCAAAATGCAAAAGCTCAGCAGTGTATACACATTTCATAGTGGGCAAACGACTATAAATTGGTCTGTCAGAGACTCGGATGCCAGTTAATGATGTTCCCATAGGTCTCACTCTCTCGCCAAATTGTATCCAAACGTCTCTATTCCATCCGTCTGTGCATCATGCGCTTTTGTACTTTTTATTTCATCTCTTAAATGTCATCTTATTTGTATGTCCTTTATGCTACGCTCTCATCTGTCTTAGTGTCCCCCTGCATCTATTAGCTCGTAACTTAGTTTTAGAAAAGTGCAATCTGAATTGCCGTAAAAGCAGCCAGGAATCATATCGACATATGTGACGCGTCACCTGTTTCATTGCCATTTATGTTTCAGTGAATGGTGGATGGTCGACATGGACAGAGTGGTCGGTGTGCAACAGCCGCTGTGGCCGCGGATACCAGAAACGCACACGCAGCTGCACCAACCCGGCACCACTCAACGGCGGCGCCATCTGTGAAGGGCAAGGCATCCAGAAGCTAGCGTGCAATCCTCTTTGTCCAGGTATGGCAATTGTAATGTACCCTTGTATTAGTGGGTGGAAGGGTGGTTTTCGGGCGCGCCAGACCTAAATATATAAGATATGACGCAGCCCTGTGTTTGCATATTTCACTTTGTTTGTTTGTGCCTCCGCCCCTCATGTGTTTCCCTCCCACGTATCTCTCAACCGTCTCCATCCACTCCCTCACTCGTTTGTCTTCATCTGCTCATTTGCCATTCCATTCACTCTGCCCTGGTCTGTCCTGTTTGTTGTGTGGTAGTGGATGGCCTGTGGACAGAGTGGAGTAAGTGGTCCACCTGTGGGACAGAGTGCACCCACTGGAGGAGGAGAGAATGCATCGCCCCTGCACCCAAAAACGGGGGGAAGGACTGTGAGGGCATGGTGCTCCAGTCCAAGAACTGCACCGATGGGCTGTGCATGCAGAGTGAGTACTCCACTAATCCTCCGCTCCGCTCTCCTCTCTGACCTGCCAACCAAAGATATTTCTTTTGCCCTTTGACTCTTCACTCTGCTCGCTCATCGCCATGCTGTGTCTCGCAACCCCACATGACACCCTCACCCTGTGCCACGCTCACTCCGTTTCACTTTGCTCATACATAAACAATAAGGCATGCAAAAGTGCTTTCTCTCTGTCGCCGCCACTTGATCTGTTTGAATAATACACAAAAGCTGTTGCCTAAAAGTGACATACGAAAAAAGCGCTGCACATCCTTTCCTGTGTCAACTTTGCAAGAACTCGAAGTACAAGTTTAAAAAAAAAGAAAAAGACTAGGCCACATAGGAAAACACTTTAAGTAGTTATCCTTGTCACGAGCTAAGCATTTGGGAGTTATATTTAAAATAATAATAAGTAATTATATTGTAATTATGTCAGGGAGGTCACAGCTACAAAGCTGCTCTGATTACTACCTTAATTTAAAAACTCCGGATTCCAAAGGTCAAATGAGAGGAAACACGAAGCCACATAGTGGCACAAGTGTAGACTGCCAATTACATATGTTAGGAAGTGAGCAAGTATTGTACATAATCATTTTAAGTACAACGTCCCTGAGATGCACTCGAATTTCCTCCTTCTAAATTATTATTATTTTTTTTTTACTGTGTTTCATTGTTTCATTGTTCTCCAGAAAGGGACAAAGCCGGTCGGTGGTGCAGCAAAATATTTTTCTGCAGGCAGTGGATCGTTTTCTGCTTCTCGTTCTTTTCGTCATGTAAAATACAGCCAGGGAGTTCAGTTGGGCCAACAGCCCTGTCCCCTCTCCTGTATACTACATTCACAGTTTGGAATCGCACTGCATTTCAATATCCAGGGTCCAAGTATTTTTAATATACTACACCCTTCAGATACCTTTTTTTTAAAGGATAAAAAGAAGATAGCCGGAAAGATGAACCCAATTTCCCTCCAATTAACATCACCGAAGGTGTTAGACCTGCGCATTGCAACAGATGCCTCCATTGTACACATAACCAGCTACAGATGGCGACTGTGACACTAATAATGTAAGAGGCCTCGGCTGCTGGGTGTCTAAAATTTGATGCAGCTGGCTGTCACCTCTGTTGATGCCGATGTACTATAGATGAATTCCGACGCCACATAATATGCATTTTAAATGCAGCTGTCCGGAATACGCGCACGTGTCTGTCCAAAAAAACCTTCTCTACTGCATGGCCCTAAGCACAGAGGACTGACTGGAAACTGTGATGTCACTGTGCAGTGATGTCCGTTAACGTTGGTGTCTTATTCATCTCGTTTTATTTCCCTCTGTGGCAAAAAACATACATTCCCTCCACGCGGCCCTGCCCCGCCGCACACACACCCTCTGTAGCGCAGTTTGATGCAGCTGGCTGTCACCTCTGTTGATGCCGATGTACTATAGATGAATTCCGACGCCACATAATATGCATTTTAAATGCAGCTGTCCGGAATACGCGCACGTATCTGTCCAAAAAAACCTTCTCTACTGCATGGCCCTAAGCACAGAGGACTGACTGGAAACTGTGATGTCACTGTGCAGTGATGTCCGTTAACGTTGGCGTCTTATTCATCTCGTTTTATTTCCCTCTGTGGCAAAAAACATACATTCCCTCCACGCGGCCCTGCCCCGCCGCACACACACCCTCTGTAGCGCAGGCTATCACAGAAGCATTAGTTCTTGGTGGATAGATGGCCAGTTTGCAGAGAATACAGAGCCATGATGATATAGATTTAGGATCATTTCAGAGATTGATTTCTTTTTTGGAAGCTAAGAGGGTGAAGCCACTTATGTCAATGCTAATGACCATTTCCACTAGCGTTTAGGAGACCGGCCCATTATCTAAAAGCTCACATTATAGCAAATATGATTGGGAATGGAGGTTGTGTGCAATCTGAACTCACCTTGGACCGTTGATCTGCTCCCTCCAGTGTAGCGCTGGGCTCTGAGCAAACGCGTGTACGTGGATTCCGTTGCAGTTTGATCTCATTTTCTGTTGTTTGAATTTATTTAAATCATTTCAATCGCTATCCATCACAGAAATCTAGCCAAGGAATTTGATAAGGATTTGATATGACCCGAGTTGCAGATAGAACTCCTTGATGTTTTTCCCTTGTAGCGCTCTTCAAAAAAAAAACTCAGCCGACCGGAGTCAGAAAGGAAAGAGTTTTGTTGTAATTTACTTTGTGTCTTGTTCATCACATTTGGACATTTGTGGAGTTTGGGGTTAGATTTCACCAAGTTATGTATTTACAGATTGATCGAGAGAGGTTTGCGCTCTGCCGGTTCAGATGGACCTTCAAAACTCTTGAGACTGGCATAGTTTTCACAGTACGCTGAGGCTCGCTGGGCCGAGTTTGTGTTTTGCACTCCCTCCTTGATTCTGGTGTTGTTTTTTTTTGCAAGCCCTTGGTAAGTCTGCTCTTTCAGACATGACATTTTCTTGACTTATCGATCTAGAGAAAGGAGAGCGCACGCTCACAGCAGAGGCAAATTCCACACAACACAGACGGGAGAGTCACGACTTAAGGCTTCACCTCAGCCTTCCAAGAGCGAGTGAGTTGGATTTAATGCAAATAGCTAGTTTCATCCATTTCACCAAGCAGAAAATGAACCTTAATTTGGACATCGACAGTAAATTCCCCAAGGTCGGATATCTGCCATATTCAAAGAATGAATGAGGAAAGCACGGACAATGATTTTCCTGTCCATGGCCCCTCTCCTCCGAGGCTCTGTCTGTGAGGAATCATGTTCTCTTTCCGAGGTTTCCCGTGCATCCCACCCACGGTGGCATGCACTTACCTTAAATTGTAGTGTACTCGGTCAGGATGAGCAGAAACTCTACAGGATGGCTTCGGATGGGCCATCAGTTAGACTGACCCTGACAGTCCCCTCCCCCTTCTGTGGCCCGGCCTCCCCGTTGCCTGATTACATGTACACACCAGCTTCATCTATCAAGCTATTGATTTTCCTGTCGGTCCACTTGTCCGCCTGTGGCTCTCTCCCTCTCCAATAAGGACTTCATTGTTTGTATAGTTGTTTATGGATGTCCCAGAGAGCCTGAATATTATGTGTACTCGTGTGCTGTCCTTGGCTGCCGTCGGAGCCTGCTTCCCACTTCAACGCAACATATTACCTGTCCAAAACAAAGCCAAGCAGACATTTGGGGATAAAAGAATTTTCCCCAAATCTCTGTCTTCTTTTCAATCCCGACTTCCCCGTCGTAATCGTTCCTTTTTATTTCTCGCACCCCCCCCCCTCTCCGTCCACCGTCCAGTGACAGATGCAGTGCTCTGTAAGTTCTATTGACTCTGTTGCAGCCCACACTTTATCAGCCCCTCCATTCCCCCTCACCTGCCGGCATCAGTCCTGCTGCTGCTGAGGCACTAAGCCCAGTTGATGGATCGCGCCACTCCGTCACAGAACCTCCATGTTTCCCCTGCTCTACTCATCCATCTCTATACGCTATACACAGATCTGGAGAGGAGGGGCAAAATCAAGAAAGATCACTTCCCTGTGTCATTACTCCCACTCATGAGTTTGTTGCTGTCTCATTTGTTGAGTTTGTTTTTCTGTTGGCTTAAATTTAATTTTCATCATCCGTCTCCCACCATCTCCCCCTCTCTCCCCTTCTCTCTCTCTCTCCCATCCGAATCCCTTCCTCTCCTCAAGGTTCCTTATATCAGAAGTCCTCTGAGGCAAAAGACAAGAGTGATTTGGGCAATTCATGTGAGTTATTATATTTTTTATCATTCTTTATTTTACATCATTTCTTTATTCATTCTCATGTCCGACTCTGTCTCAAGTCTTTGTTTTAGTGACTTCATTGGCAGGTTGTTAAAAAAGGAATTTTCAGTCACTCAGTGAAATTATAAGAAAGCGTTATTTTTAAATCAAAAACCTAAATAAAAAAAAAAGTGTAATAAATGTCTATTATGTCACAGAGGTGGAAAACAAGTGAAAAAATGTCATAGAATATTAAGCCGTCAAAATTTTGACCAAAAATAATATGTCATCCAAATATGTCAAAAAGGCAAATATTTTAAAACGTCAGAAAAGCGCAAACATAAAACAAACTAAAATTAGTTGACACCAGATGAAAACGTGCCATTGTTTCTTTTTGCCTATTTATTATGAATTTCTGCCTTTTTTCTTTTTTACATGCAGATAACCTCAAGGCTTTTCTTTTTTGGTTTTTGCTGTCCTTAATGTCTCATAATGTTTCTCTACTAGCTGTCTGCTCGTTTTGAGCCATGTCACCATTGCACCCTTCGTCAGTAAATCTCTGTGTCCTCACAGAGAATGGAAGGTGCAATAATCCCCTACATTTCCATTACTTTTACAATACTTTTCCCCTTTCTGACAATGGCTCATGTTCAAAGGGATGTATTCATCTAAGTGATACATTTTAATGCGTAAGGGGATATATGTTAAATATCTGCAGGGAAGCTTGGCAGAGGGTGGACGATGAAATTACATTTTCAGACTTTCATCATTGGTTCCGAGCTCTGTTTCATGCTAGTGTCTGTGCCAGAGGAAGGATTAGAGGTCTAACATATACGAGTATGTATCCTGTCACTCGCCCTAATTCTTATGTCTCTGTCGAGGCTGAAAAAAGAACACCATGCCCATTATGTCCTTCTTGGGGACGAGAGGTAAATAGTCATTTGGAAGGATGATAGTTTTCAAATTCAAATGCATCTAAGACATACATGATCTAGTTTAGTTTTAATCACTAAGTGTATAATGTCCCTGTAAGGAATGCCGGTGTGAAGGTCATTCTTAATTTCTGTTCAATCTCTAAAAGTATAAAATATAAGGGATTTCAAACATATGGACAGTTCTGTATAATACTAGTTCCAATTAATTGTAAAGCCTATTTGCATGGCAAGTCAAGTCATTTATATATTGAGTGTGTAATTAAAACAAAAAAAAAAAGAAATACACAATTTGTGGCTTTTACTTGTCACAAAAATGCTCTGCTCTCGTTTTCTTGTTACTCTTTTGTTTGAGAGAATGCGAGAAACAGATTGAGTGCCATCTGTATTCCTGAGATACACAAGGCTAGTTTTCACAAATGCTTGGACATCATGAATGCCCTCAACATCTTATGTATAGATTTATGTCTGATACTGCCATCTACTGGTGTAGTTTCTGAGGCATTTGCATAGTCAAATAATCTGGCAAATTGAAGCATCCCCATATCAAAAACTATTCTAGTAACTGTTTAAAACACCTGACATGTGCAGTGTGTTTTCATGCCTAAGCAGTTCAAATATACAAACACATGTCCTCGTGACAGCGAAGGACAGTTTTTGCCCAACACCAAAGAGAGATTTCAGACTGTCAGTAGGCATCCAATAAAAGGTCTGATCTGTAATGAGTGGCAGTCTGAGTCTGCGTTTCTGATAGCCACCATATCCACACTAGGGATCTGAATCCCAGAGGTTTCTCCAGCTGGAAAGTGGACCGAAAGACTTTGGAGGGGTGTGACAGAGATGAAAGACAATTTGAGAATTGCAAACCATTTCTAGAGGTTATCTGCAGTGTTAAAGAACAAAGACAAAGACAGACGCTGAACCTCCAACTCAGAGCAGGGTAATTTAAAGATAAAAACGTTTATATGTTCGTCTTCACAACTTTTGATCTTGCTCCGTAGCCGACTTGTAAGGACAGGGTGTAATTGTGTTAGGCTGGAAGAGCCTTCCTTATTAATTGTGCCATTGCGGATAGAATGTAGCATTTACTAAATGCTGTGATTTTTAATAAATGGACACAATGGTAGAACTTGAACAGGAGTCTACAAGTGATACCATGTACATTTAATCATAGTACTAAAGATAAAATACAAATGTATTAAATATTGAAACTTTAAAATGTTTATACCGTGGTAAACTTTGAAACCAGTAACCGGCAGAAATGTTTCGTCCAAAAATGTCAAAAATATCAAAATATGTGGAACAAGATCAAATATACATAAAAACGTCAATGTAAAAATATATCAAATAGGTGTAAAAATGTCAAGGTATTGTATGCGTTCCAAAATTTGACTGAAAACAGCATAGTATAGTTTGTCATCTCAAACGATTGAAACATGCATAGGAACATAGGAAATGCACGAATATATGGTGAAGGTGAATAACAATTATAAAAAGTGAAAAACATCTGAGTAAATGATGTAGTAATATAGTATGTTGTCAAAAATTTGACAAAAATAAAAAAACTATAGCATTATGTCGGCCAAAAAATTAAAAACACACGAAACTCGCACAGCAGCATCGGCAGGGCTTCAAAATAGGGTCGGTGCGAAAATAAAGTGAAAAAAGTGTAATCTTCCTAGTTTTTGGGGAGGTTTTTGTCGGACAAAACGTCAAAAAACACGCCTTACTATAGCCTTACCTTCGGCCAAAAAAATATGAAATTTTCAAACATGTCCAAAACACTCGAAACTCGCACAGCAGCAT
>JAFBJU010000993.1:163613-176589 GCA_016785305.1 Colistium nudipinnis | reverse complement strand
GGACGAGAGGTGGCTGCCTACCCGCACCTGCTGTTTCCTGTTGGTCAGGAAGTCTGTGATCCACTCGCAGACGGGGGCAGGTACCTGCAGCTGGAGCAGCTTGGAGTGCAGGCCGGCCGGGAGGATGGTGTTGAACGCCGAGCTGTAGTCTACGAACAGGCCCCTGACGTAGGAGCTTGGCGTGTGCTGGAGTATGTGGTGGAGGCTGAGGTTGATGGCGTCGTCCACCGAGCGGTTGGCCCTGTAGGCAAACTGCAGTGGGTCCAGGAGGGGATCTGTGAGGGATTTGAGAAACGAAAGGATGAGTCTTTCAAAGCACTTCATGACGACAGAAGTAAGGGCCACAGGTCTGTAATTTGTGTCTGTGCGTGATTTTGATTATTTTTTATCAGCCAGCAGAAAGTTATAAAAATGGATCCATTTAGCCCGACGTGAGGCAGCTTCTCATGAAAGAAACATTTATTTTTGAGGAATCATTTCTGTCCCAGAGATGAAAGCTTCCTCCTGTCACTGACCTTGGCTCTGTAAATGCTGGACAACTGTGGCCTCGGAATCCTGTGAATTGTTCATGACACGTCCATGAATCACAGAGCAGACACCACCGGCTTTTTTCAGGCCTAAAAGAATAATATGTCACTTTGAAGAATGGCAATTTTGGAATTTTGGGATTTTATTATTATTCTTTTTTTTTTTGCCTTGTTCCCGAGCTCACATAGGTTATAATAATAATAATCCACTTTATATCACACTTTTCATAGCACAGTGAAGCACTAAGCACTTGAAGATGGCAAATCAAAGTGACCTCTGACCTCGAGCAATGGAACAGTTCATATGGGATCCAAAGACTGAAAAACATTAGCTTAGATTATATCCAGTTATCTACTTTATTTTGAGTGTATGCAAGTTTCTTTTAAATAAAACTAAATGTACAGGATTCTTTTTTAGCCTACTGGGAACACAACACATTATTTCTGCAGCTTCATGGCCTGAGCATCATATTTTTTTGGAGTGTGTAATGACTACTCGGTAATTTAATGTGCGAGTGCGCGCCCACTGCCACACACCACAATAGTCAAACCTAATAATTAAGATTCAAATTAAAAGTCCATTAAATGCTTCATTAACTTCAGGGGCGCTCATGTTTTGAAACATCTCTGGTTTACTCACATTGGCATGAATCTTTTGTGCACTTTGAAGTTTTATGTGTGTCTTTTTTTGGTGTATTTCTGATGGTGGTTGTCGTGTTGTGTAGTCGGGGGGGTCGATGGCGTGTAATGAGCTGTAACAGGATGTGAAGAGCTTTGAAAAGCCGCCGTGTTGTTTGTGATGTCTCCGCTCGGCTCTCCTCTACTAATCCTCTCGGGCGGGAGGCTGATGTTCTCCTCAGCTCCAACCTGCCAGGGTGTGTGTGTGTGTGTGTGTGCGCCTGAGTTTGTGTGTCTTTGTGTGTCTGTGTGTGATGTGCTGTCTCAGCTTTCTATTACCTTTGGCATGTGCTGTGAGGCAATGTAATGAGCAATATTAAACAGCTCTACACCACACTATCTGAGTGTGTGTGTGTGTGTGTGTCAACGTGTGTGTCTGTCTGTGTGTGAGTGTGTGTGTTTAATTTCTCAAGCCAGTAATTAATGGCTAATCTCCTTTCGTCAAACAAATGGGAATAAAAGGAACGGGTTACTCAGCTGAAGATCAGACAACGTTTTAAGAGCTTCCTCGCTCGGGGGAATCAGCTTCCCCCTCTTTGCACACACGCACACGCGCGTGCGCGCACAAAACAGCACACACGCATGCACGAGGCAATAACCTCCCAAATGGTTGGTCAGCGGAGTCTGTGTCAAATCCAGATTTCATTCCCCCAGGTGGAGGTGTCTTGCAGCTATCAAGGACACGCAGGCTGTTGTGTCTTATAAGAGGAGGAGAGAGAGAGAGAGAGAGAGCGAGAGAGAGAGAGAGAGAGCGAGAGAGAGAGAGAGAGAGAGAGAGAGTGTTTAGTCAGCGTTAATTTAGTTTGGACAGACTCTCCCGGGAACAATTATGGAAGTCTTATCTGCTAATAAGAAAAAGAAGACACTGTAATTACAGTTCTATATGGAGGGAGGAGGAGAGGAAGAGGAGGAGACAAGGGTGAAGGGAGGAGGAGGATAGGAGGAGGAAATAGAGGAGGAGAGGAGGTGACAAGGATAAGGAGAGGAGGAGAGAAGGAGGAGGTGGAAGAGAAGAGCAGATGGAGAGAGGAGGAGACGGAGGAGGATGAGGAAAAGAGGAGAGTAGGAAGGCATGCGGAGGAGGAGAGGAGGATGAAGAGAGGAGGAGAGAAAGTGAAGATGCAGACGGGAGTGAGACACCTCTCCTGGATCTGTTTCTCCTTCTCTACCTGAAGAAAAGTTTGTCGCCCTGCATGTGGTACACACATTACACAACTTTGTGTGACGAGCAGCATTTTCATGCCTTTTTTTTGGGGGGGGTCATGCCTTTTTTTGGGGGGGGGGGTGGTTTGCAAAACCATGAAGCCAAACTAAAAGATTTAGCATGAAATGACACGAGAAAAGCGTCAAAGGCGGAATCGTGACACAGGAAATGACTTTAAAAGTCCGACTTCAACCACTACCACGTGGTGTCGTATATAAATAAATGTAAAATACATTTCAAATGGCCTTTTAAAAAGTTGCTCATGGAGACCTCCGGATGTAATTGTGCAACGAAGCCACTAAACTTTATATATATATATATATATATATATATATGGGTAAAATGAAACATGCTGCAATGGCTAACACAGCAGGGACCGTGTTCTCCCTCGGTTCAGCTCCTTTTACTCTTTTTTTTTTAAATTATAATTACACACCTGCTTAGGTGGGGTGGGGGGGGGGGGGGGGGGGGGGGGGGGGGGGGGCGTCTGATCCATGAACCCTGTGACACAACACACCCTTGAAGTTTCCAACTGGAGTTAAGGTGGCAAAATCACAGGTGGAAACAAGAGGCCAGTAGATGGCGCTGTGGGATACAGGTGGAGAGAAGAAGAAAAAAAATAAATCACTGCATCACACTCCACATGCTGAGGCGCAGGGTGGATTTTTATGAGTGCAGCCTTTTTCTTTTTTTTTCTTATTTGTTTTGAATAAAAAAAAATAAGATAAATCCCATATGCTCCACATGTCTTGATCCAGTTTATTTTGAGTGGGAGTAAAAAAAAAAAAAAAAATCCCATGAGTCAAGATAACTGGCTCCAGACGCTGGGAGCCAATCGCATTCATCAGAGTTCATTAATACACGTGTACATAACGACGTGAGACATCTGGCGGCTTTTTGGGGGATTTTTTAAATGTTTTTCTGAGATTGTGACCTTTGACCCCGTCAGAAGAATGACTCATGTGGAAACTGTGAGAGGAAGCTGTCAACGTCAGCTGTCACCCGCTGCTTATCAACATGTTAAAATCAATTTGTTCATTTCTGTGACGGCGGCGCATCAATCAGCGGCGTTTTTTTACCAACACCCCCCCCCCCCCCCCCCCCCCCCCCCCCCCCCCCCCCCCCCCCCCCCCCCCCCCCCCCCCCCCCCCCCCCCCTCCTCCTCCCAGACTCCCCCATTCCTCCCCTTCTCCTCATCCATCAATCCATCAGTGTAACACTTCATTTTATCCTCCGACTCTATTTCTGAGAGCGTGTCCTCAGCCGGAGGCTGACGGCCGAGCGACGACACGGTGATGCTGCTAATTGATGTCAGATCGGAACGCACGCTCCCAGACTGAAGTGTGCCTCTGAGGTGCTGAACGTATGAATAATTGATTAAGTGTAACACTTCATTTTTCCTCCGACTCTATTTCTGAGAGCGTGTCCTCAGCCGGAGGCTGACGGCCGAGCGACGACACGGTGATGCTGCTAATTGATGTCAGATCGGAACGCACGCTCCCAGACTGAAGTGTGCCTCTGAGGTGCTGAACGTATGAATAATTGATTAATGAGGAGAAAACAATTATCCAATCAATTCAAATGTCATATTTTTGGGCTTTTGTGGCTCACTTCATCGTGGTCAGGCGAATGGAGTTTATTCCAGTGAGAGATCGCCGTAGGAATTCAATCACCGTCGTCTCACTTCCAACCTGACCTGCATGTGTTGCATTGTGGGAAGAAAATATAAAGACATTTTCATAAAGTCCAAACAAAGAAAAAAGCAAAATGGAAAAACTCACGGATATAACATCAGGGGGGAAACACAAAAAATAGCAGGAATTTGATTGATATTGGATTATTTTACCTTTGAGCTAGAATTATTTTCTTTTTTCAAATCCCGTTTTTTTTTCCTGATTTACAAAAAAAAAATCTTACTGCTGAAGCGAAACATTCAATCATCTACAATGCTTTCTAATGCACTCGGTGGAGGCAGAGATAAAAATCGGATAATTCATATATTTAAAAAAGCAAGAGGCCCCAAATTCTCAGCTCACATAGTACACATTCAGTTTATATATATATATATTGCCAAATTCCTCATACACATTATCTCAGAGGATTGTGGAGAGTTACAGGGTGATAAAGATGAATCCGACAGGTCCCGGCTGATTTGGACTCCTGTCAGCCCGCCTTGTCAGTTGAAATCTCTGCGCTCAGATCTCTTTTGGGATCCGGCTGATAATTCCCATGAAGTTCACTCAGAGTTGAAGTTTGGTCTCGTTTTTCGTCGTCTGTGGAGCAGCTGCAGATTAAAGTTTGGAATGTCAGATTAGACCCCGGCAGGTCCCTGAAGGCAGAGCACACTCAAGTGTGTTTTCTCTTTATGTTTGTATGTTATTTTTTTTTACAGGAAATGAAAGAATAAGTGAATCGGGTCAGAAGAAAAAAATTTATCAAATATAAAAATGAAAAAAAAAAATATATATATATATATTTCGACGTCAGCAGGAAACTTTTCCTGATTTCTGATTTCTTACATTCAGACAATTGTGTTTTTGTTTGGTGAGTTTTCCCGAAAAATATCTAATTCCATTTTTCATGAAAAAAGAAAATGGGAACTCAACACATTTTTTTTTTTGGATTTCTCATTGAGTCTCTGGCTCCGATCCTGAGAAAAAGAATAAACTCGTATTTTGAGATAATTGCCTTTACAGATCATTTTCATCGGAAATCTATTCACGGAGACAGCATCTTATTAGATTAAAAAAAACAAAAAAACATTATTTATTGGCATCAAACTGCTATTGTCTTTTTCCGAGAAAAGTTTGGATGCGTGGAACAAGCATACTTTTTGTGCGTTGAGAAATCTACACACACACACACACACACACACACACACAAAGTGTATGAGGTAAGAAACGTAAAGGTGAATTTTGGGGTTTTTTTTCCCACTAGTCCGAGAGAAAACTTGCCAGGGAGGCAAAATAGACCAAAATGTCAGTATTGAGCAGTGCAATAAAAAAACAAACTTTTTTTTACAACATTTTACAAATTTTACAAAATAGAGAAACAACATTTCGTTTCTCTATTCAAGTCCTAAAATCAATTAGCCTCTTCTCTCCTGTTGTGTCCTTCACCCTCACACAACTGGTTTTCATGTTTTTTTTTTTTTATTTATTTTTTTTTCATTGCTGATATTCAAAGGACAGCAGCAGCAGCCGGCACGTATCCGGAACCAGTCTGAATTAAATATTCTTGGTATGTTTGGAAAAACTCCACCTGGACTCATGGATGACATCACTGATCACTTATCAGGTTTATTGATCACCCCCGATTGTTGGACAAACTCCTCCATGTTTGTTTTTGACTTCATCCGTGACTTTGAACCGACGTCTGGAGAATACTTTGTCTTTATAGGTTTTTATATGTTTTAATATCCAATGAAGTATTTATTTATGATGTCCTCTCATAGACTGTCCATTATCTATAGTGCTGCTTTTATTATGAGAGGAGTGAACCTCCTGGACTCCAGCCCAGGTGAATTACTCAGTAAATCTCACATTTAAATATTATCTTGTATATTAATGACCTCACACACATTTATTGATCATTGTTCAATTGTTTTCTCACCCACTTTCTTTATTTTATTTGAGCATTTCTCATACCAAGTCACTTCTGTTCCAACCATTTTTACTTTATAAAACCATTTACTGGAATCTTTGAACTTCTGTTTTTAGTTTAGGTGGCTCGAGGAAGAGACAAGGTGACAGGATGACTGCGTGTAACACCAGCAGGGAGGAGGTAATTATTTCTAAGAAAAGCATGAACGTGTTAACGGGATGAAAAAAAAAAAAAAAAAAAAAACTTAATGGAATAATAGACCCAGAGAAAAATGGAAGGGTGACAGCGGGGAGAGAAGTAGTCATCCAATTAGCTTTGACTCAGGCTCCATTTCCATCACAACAGTACTGACTTGTTAAAAGAGAAAAAAAGAAAAGAATAAATGAACAGAAACACGCTGCAAAAAATATTCTGCAGAGAAAAGAAGACACAATAAAAAATAACACTTATTCACTTTTTAAGAGCTGCAGATCTGAAAAGGATAGAAACATTTCTTATATGACTTTCCATATTATTATTATTATTATTATTATTATTATTATTATTATTATTATTATTATTATTATTATTATTATTATTATTATTATTATTATTATTATTATTATTATTATTATTATTATTATTATTATTATTATTATTATTATTATTATTATTACTTCCATCTGAAAGCCTGGTCATTTAATCTGAAACAAATAATAAAAAGAAATAAAAAATGATCAGTTTCCCCATTTATCACATTAAATCAGGGCTCCTCACTACATGACCTCAACTGTACGCAATTTTAATTACCACCCCGTGACCTTTGACCCTCCCCTCTCCACAAAAAAAAAGGTTTTCTCTTCATTTATCATCCCCGGCCGGCGAGTTTGAAAAATGAATCTGAGCGTCGTCAGGGAGTTTTTTCTTCAGGTGAATGAGCTCATGCAGAGTCGGGTGGAGTTCCTGCATCGTTTCACATATTTCACACACCATTTTTTGTTCGTTTTATTTCATGTATTTTCTCCTCTGGTGTAATTTATGAGCTCCACAGGTTTCAGCACCAGGAAATCATTTCATCAGCTGCTGGAAGCTCAGAGTCAATAATGTAATTCTGCTGTTTACCAGGATCAGCTTTCCTCTGAGGCCTAATGTGGAGAAATAAATCACAGAGCGTGGCCTGGAGTTTTTTTGATCCTTTTCCTTTGATGTGGCTGTATTTGTGCGTTTGTCTGTGTATATAAAGTCAAATCAAATCATGACAAAAATGTATACTATTGAGTGTTTTTGGAAGAAAAACATTCCAACAGTCCAAAGTAGAAGAAAGAAGGAAAAGGTTGAAGGTTCAAATAAAATATTTTCACAGTTTAAAATGAAAAAAAAAAAAAGGTTCACACTGTGTGTGTGTGTCTGTGCATGTGTGTGTGCATGTGCGTACGTGTACTTGTGTGTCCTTTGCAAGTGTGTGTTGCTGTGCATGTGTGTGTGTCTGTACATTCTGTGCGTGTGCGCGCATGTGTTGATTTCTCTGCACATGTGTGTGTGTGTGTGTGCGTCCATTTGTGCCCGCCTGTGTAGAGTGGGCGTGGCCTCACACACCTGTTTCCGCCCTGCTGATCTGCTCCAGTGTGAGTCTCCGTGAGGACGATCAGCTGTTGGCTGGTGAGTGAGTGAATTTATTTTACCTGAAAACAACGAGAGGAAAATGTTTGTGTCGGACTGTTGTCTCTGTCTGCTGATGTTGCTTGTGTGTTTGTGTGTTTTTGTGTGTTTGCCATATCACAGACCCACTAAACAATCCCAAACCTTCCATCCTGGGATGTTTCGATCTCCCTCAATGAACGATCTCCCGCAGACGTTTGGTTCCCGGCTGTTTTTGAATGAAAAGAGAGCGGGCAGGCTTCTCCATCATAACCCCTGTGATGATGGTGATGATGATGAGGATGAGGATGACGTGATTTGTTCGGGGTCCCTACTTCGTCCCTAATAACAGAGAGCCCGGTGCTAATGGCTTCAGATGGACGGAGCCTAATAAATGGCTGTAATAAAAAATCCCAGCGAAGCCTCTCTGCATAATTTATGATGTTTGTGGAGGATTCAACGATTCAGACTCACAGCACATAATGAAAAGGGGGAAAAAAGCGTGTTTTTTATCATTATCTTTTTTATTATAGGACATTACCCAGCATGTGCTCAGGATAACGTTTTCCTTTGTGTCCATCTGCACAATCACCGGCGTTGGCGATTATTATCATTATTATTATTTTTTTTTACTTTTTTTAAGGCTGAAGAGGGAGGTGATGCGTTCACTGGCCGGGTGGACTGTGAGAGTTTGACCATTAGTTTCCTGTGTGGGCTCAGAAAGAAGCAGCTTCTTGCTCTGGACCCCCGGGAGCCGCTCAATACACATCCATCAGGTCGAGTCATTCCGAGACGGACCAAAATGACAAGACAGAGAGGTTTTTGAGGGATGGAAATTATATATATACATATTTTATTTATTTTTTCTTCCAAGGACTTTGGTTATGATTGGCAGCTCAGAAATCCATTTTTATCCAGATAGTAGTGCTAATGGGTTTTTGAACTCAGACAGAGTCTGACAGATAATGATGAGGATATTTATTTTACTGTAGGAATTCGAATGAATAATAATGTTGCCCAGTAAGTTTTGATTTGTGAATAGCACCCTCAGCATTTCATTTATTATTCACATTTTACAAATATTTTCTCCTTTAATGGACTTTTTTATTCTTTGGACTTCAAACTTGTATTTCAGCCGACCAGGACATTAGATTTGGATATTTGCATCTTTATTTTTTACTCATCATTTTCCGCATATCCGATTATTTTTCTCGCTCCCTGATTTACTTTGCATTTTTTCACCTTGCGTGTCTGTTACTTCACTTACTTCCTGTCTTTGCCTGGTTTCCTGTTTTTTTTAATTGAAACTACTCTCAGGAAGGTTAATTTTTTGGCGTTAATGGCCTTCCATTTAAAAAATGTGATGTATTTCCTATTTTTGAATCCGAAATAATCCCTCAAAGATGCCGTCTGTGAGTATCAGTGCAGGATGGTGAATTGGGGTGAAACATTAAGTCGCGATGGTGGCTGCATTATGGACGAAAGCCGGTATGTGTGTGTATGTGTGTGCACGCGTGCGCCTGTCTGCTGCATGCTGATAAATGCAGTGACTTCGTCTGAACTCGGAGACGATTTTCCGGAGTCAGAGGAGGTGAATCGTCCTCCTGATTATTCACAGTCGATGGAGGAGGATTTGACTTTGCACTTTGAGTGAGATAATCTCTGCGTGTCATTCTGCGACCCCTCTCATCCTGAGGACCATAAAATAGAGTTAAAAAAATAAATAAAAAATCTTTTTCATCCTGTGACTCTTGGGAAACAGACTTGTTTGATGTCAAGATTTCAAAAATGGTGACCACAACTACACAACATGCGACAAGGAGAAATGTGCACAAAGCCATGGGTTCACATCCCCATCGCTTAAGTGCCTTACTATAATTATGAATTAAATGATTAGGAATTAAATAAATAATAACTATAACAATTATTTTAACACACCAGTTAAATAATTGGAACGTTTGAACAAATGTAGAAAAATACACATTTAAATAACTCCGTTTTGGAAAAATAGCTAAACCAATACACTTTCATACATGCTAAATTAAAAACAAAAAGTGAATTTCAAAGCCAGTTTTTAAAAAAGTTGGGATCAATCATAAAGTAAAATATAAATATGTGAAACCTGTGATGTCACGCATGTCGCTCTTTTCATATGTCACTGCTTTTAATCAGCTTTGATTTTTGTTCCGAGCTGTCGATGCCGATTCAAAGCGTGTTTGATCAGTCTGGTTCTTTTTTTTTTTTCTTCCTCCAAGCAGCCAATATGTCAGCAGACGATAACATTCAGGCCTTATCTCCATCATTATGGATGGAAAGTTTAAAAAGGGCAACGGAGAAAGACAATCAATTTCTGTCCCAATCACAGATGAGATTAGAATCTGAGATTAGATATTCAAAGTTTCTGTCGAGAGACGTAACGATTAAATACAGATTTTTTTTATTTTTTTTATTTTAAGTTTCAGAGATGGTTGAGTGGATAAATCCCCACTTCTCTCCATGTTTTTGTTTTTTCTGCTCTCTCCATCCCTTCTTTCTCTGCCCACTCTCTGAGTAAGAGGAACAAATGCTCGCTCTTGACAGACATCAGCCACTCGAGTATAAAATGAAACCTGAGCAGATTATTAAATACGTCTGGAGTCATCTGGCAAAAAAATTAAATAAATTCATTCACAGCATTCTGTAGAAGTAGGATTTGTACAAAACTATAATTTGTTTTTAAGGCTCCCACACCGACTCAATGTTTAATATTTAACCCATGATGAATATTAATAATTACATTATCATTTACCATAAAACCAATTACTTTCATCTCTTTCTAATAAAATACACTGTGTGCACAACAGTGCAAATGCAAACGAAAAGATTCATTATTTAGATTTTTTTTGAAGCTTTGAAAACTGAACATGTTTTATCTCCAGTCTCATTTAACCTATATAATAGGCTGTATAAACATTTAGACTCCTCTGTTCTGCATTTATATCCCAAACTACCCTCGACGTTCCCACATGTGATCCATTAAATAACCATAACAGCCTAATGTCTGAAATGACTCATCTAGTTATAGCTCTGGAGTGTATTTCAAACTGCTCCCACAGCCGAGATAAACACGGTGGGTAGTTTCCACTGAAACGTTCCACAAATTCCTAAAATTGTAGAAAAAATGTTTTAAACAATGTCTGAAAAAACATTTACAACACATAGAAAACACGGTCACATTATTATTCATGAATAAGAAATACTCTGGAAACCACTCAATTCAAGGAATAAGACTTAAAAATGTTTGATTTCATCATCTGTCGAGTTGACAAATGAGTTTTTATTCCAATTTGAAAATGGCCGCCCAAACAGTTTCCTCAGCATTGAATCCGGCGGATAGATCCCTTAAATCCACTCTCCACATCACAAAACACACACACACACATACACAACTGTTGCATCACTGAATGTGCGATCAAACCATCCACACAGTTTTAATAGAAAAGAAGAATAGCTACTTGCTATGCTAATTTGTGTTTGTGTCGCATGTCAGTAAAATCCCGGCGCTGTAAATAAATCACAGGGTTGAACTCTCGTCTGGGGTGGAAAAAAAAAAAAAGGAAGACAAATGGTTTCAAAAATGAAATTAAAGGAACATAACTCTCCACCACTGACACAATATGTGATTCATCAGCTGCTCTCGCTGTAACCAGCTGTATCCTTCTCCAGGTCTATCCATCATCTCAGATTATTATTAATTCCTGGTGAAGAAGTTGACATTTGTCTAAAACCTCCATGTTTTTACACAGGTGTGTTAAGCTCCTCACAAGCTCCTTGTTAGTTTTTTCCCCTTTATGCTTAAGCTTTATGTAACAGAAGAAGGCATAGTTGAAGAGACGAACATCAGACAGATGTGTGTGTGTGTGTGTTGTGCTGTGTATGTATTAGGGTGGTCCTTTTTTATGAAGTTTGTAAATATCTTGCTCTGACCCTCTCATTAGTTTAAAAATTATGACGTATAAAACGTAAGGAAAAAATGTCAATATGTAGAGGTTGCTCAAAGCTCTTGAAATTGTAAACTTTGTCCCCTATAAAATCATCATGGCAACTATCCGCAAGAATATATAAATCTATATATAAATATAGATTTATATATATATTTTAAATTAACCATTTAAACTGCACTCCTTTATTCTTTCTCTTCAATATTATTATTGGTGAAATAGCAAAAAGCCAAAACTCTCAAGTTTTCTGCCAATAACCTTTGATAGGAAGGTCCTAGAGTCCCGGAACTTGGCAACGTCCCCACTATATCAACCCTTTCGCATCCAACGGTACCATATGAGTTAAGGTTAGGGATTGGGGTTAGGGGTTAGGGGTTAGTGCGAGAATTTTCAAGCCCAAAAATCTTGCAGTTTCACCCTTTTCCCAGTGTCAGAGAGACACGGGACCAAGACCAGCGCGTTCGGGGTCCCTGAAAACCTCATGGTACCGATTCCGATCTTTTTAGCAACTCCTCTTCTCAACAACCGGAACCTTATTTCACTGGGTTAGGGTTAGGGTTAGGGTTAGGGTTAGGGTTAGGGTTAGGGTTAGGGTTAGGGTTAGGGTTAGGGTTTGGGTTAGGGTTAGGGTTAGGGTTAGGGTTTAGGGCTAGGGCTAAGGTTAGGGTTAGGGTTAGGGTTAGGGTTAGGGTTAGGGTTAGGGTTAGGGTCAGGGTTAGGGGTCAGGGTTAGGGTTAGGGTTTGGTTAGGGTTAGGGTTAGGGTTAGGGGTTAGGGTTACGGTTAGGGTTAGGGTTAGGGTTAGGGTTAGGGTTAGGGTTAGGGTTAGGGTTAGGGTTAGGGTTAGGGTTTGGTTAAGGTTAGGGTTAGGGTCAGGGGATTGGGTAATGGGATTGCATTAGGTGCTTGGGTTAGGTTTAAGGTTTGGGTTAGGTAGGTTAGTGAGGGGATTAAAACCACTCCTGGATGAAACCTTTTTGGAATAACTTTTGATAGGATGGTCTTAGAGACCTGGAAGTTGGCTACGTCCCCACTATAACCATGCTTCCTCATCCAATGGTACCATCTGCGAGTTCCTTTGATATCGGGAAGTTGGTGAAACAGCGAAAAAAGGTTTATTTCAGTTTTTTGCTAATTACTTTTTATAGGAAGGTCTCACTGACTTTCTGTTTTACTCTGCGCCCCTTTTTATGGCCCTTCCGCATCCAATGGTACCATATGAGTTAGGGTTCGACTTGGGTTAAGGGGATGAAAACCACTACTGGACGAAACCTTTTTGGAATAACTTTTTATAGGAAGGTCCTAGAGACGTGGACATAGGCTACGTCCCCACTATAAGAACCCTTCCGCATCCAACGGTACCATCTG
>JAFBJU010000993.1:141354-163072 GCA_016785305.1 Colistium nudipinnis | reverse complement strand
TTAGGGTTAGGGTTTGGTTAAGGTTAGGGTTAGGGTCAGGGGATTGGGTAATGGGATTGCATTAGGTGCTTGGGTTAGGTTTAAGGTTTGGGTTAGCTAGGTTAGTGAGGGGATTAAAACCACTCCTGGATGAAACCTTTTTGGAATAACTTTTGATAGGATGGTTTTAGAGACCTGGAAGTTGGCTACGTCCCCACTATATCCATACTTCCACATCCAATGGTACCATCTGCGAGTTCCTTTGATATCGGGAAGTTGGTGAAACAGTGAAAAAAGGTTTATTTCTGTTTTTTGCAAATTACTTTTGATAGGAAGGTCCCACCGACTTTCTGTTTTACTCTGCGCCCCCATTTATGGCCCTTCCGCATCCAATGGTACCATATGAGTTAGGGTTCGACTTGGGTTAAGGGGACGAAAACCACTACTGGACGAAACCTTTTTGGAATAACTTTTTATAGGAAGGTCCTAGAGACGTGGACATAGGCTACGTCCCCACTATAGGAACCCTTCCGCATCCAACGGTACCATTTGTGAGTTTCTACAACATCGGAAAGTTGGTGAAATAGCGAAAAGCCAAAACTCTCGTCAAGTTTTCTGCAAATTACCTTTGATAGGAAGGTCTTAGAGTCCCGGAAGTTGGCAACGTCCCCACTATAGGAACCCTTCCGCATCCAACGGTACCATCTGCGAGTTTCTACAACATCGGGAAGTTGGTGAAATAGCGAAAAGCCAAAACTCTCATCACGTTTTCTGCAAATAACCTTTGATAGGAAGGTCTTAGAGTCCCGGAAGTTGGCAACGTCCCCACTATATCAACCCTTTCGCATCCAACGGTACCATATGAGTTAAGGTTAGGGGTTAGGGGTTGGGGGTTAGGGGTTAGGGGTTAGGGGTTAGGGGTTAGGGGTTAGGGGTTAGGGGTTAGGGGTTAGGGGTTAGTGGGAGAATGTTCAAGCCCCAAAATCTTGCAGTTTCACCCTTTTCCCGGTGTCAGAGAGACACAGAACCAAGACCAGCGCGTTCGGGGTCCCTGAAAACCTCGTGGTACCGATTTCCATCTTTTTAGCAACTCCTCTTCTCAACAACCGGAACCTTATTTCACTGGGTTAGGGTTAGGGTTAGGGTTAGGGTTAGGGTTAGGGTTAGGGTTAGGGTTAGGGTTAGGGTTAGGGTTGGGATTAGGGTTAGGGTTTGGTTAAGGTTAGGGTTAGGGTCAGGGGATTGGGTAATGGGATTGCATTAGGTGCTTGGGTTAGGTTTAAGGTTTGGGTTAGGTAGGTTAGTGAGGGGATTAAAACCACTCCTGGATGAAACCTTTTTGGAAGAACTTTTGATAGGATGGTCTTAGAGACCTTGAAGTTGGCTACGTCCCCACTATATCCATGCTTCCACATCCAATGGTACCATCTGCGAGTTCCTTTGATATCGGGAAGTTGGTGAAACAGCGAAAAAAGGTTTATTTCTGTTTTTTGCAAATTACTTTTGATAGGAAGGTCTCACCGACTTTCTGTTTTACTCTGCGCCCCCATTTATGGCCCTTCCGCATCCAATGGTACCATATGAGTTAGGGTTCGACTTGGGTTAAGGGGATGAAAACCACTACTGGACGAAACCTTTTTGGAATAACTTTTTATAGGAAGGTCCTAGAGACCTGGACGTAGTCTACGTCCCCACTATAGGAACACTTCTGCATCCAACGGTACCATCTGCGAGTTTCTACAACATCAGGAAGTTGGTGAAATAGCGAAAAGCCAAAACTCTCATCAAGTTTTCTATAAATAACCTTTGATAGGAAGGTCCTAGAGTCCCGGAAGTTGGCAACGTCCCTACTATAGGAACCCTTCTGTATCCAACGGTACCATCCGTGAGTCTATACAACAACGGGAAGTTGGGGCACTAGCAAAAAGTCGATAACTCTCATTAGGTTTTCTGCCAATAAGTTTCGGCTCCAACAATGTTAAACTACTTACATGGTTCTCTTATACATTTCAATTAATTACATTTGGCTCATCACAACTACCTTTAGAAGTATGGAATACTACGGACAATTTTAGATAGTAGTGTAATCCCATTTATCTGTAATTATGTAAATAAGTCAAAGGTCAGCATGTTATATTTAGACCTAAAATGACTTTTTGCATATCATTTCAGTTAATGTTTGTAAAATGATTCAGCAGTTCCTGCGTACGTGCTTGCGTGCGTGTGTGTCTGCGCATGTGTGTGTTCACAGCATGGCTGCTCGCACAACATTTAAGTGATTAAAGCCAAACTGACACGGAAACGACTCAGTCTCAAAACGGCGTCCGACAGAAACAAGTGTTTCAAGTTGTTGGAGCTGTGATTTATTTTTGAAGAAAACATGCGGGGGAAAAAAATATACAGTATATTTATTTTTTATTTATTAAGTAAGTTTAGTTTTTTTTGTTTAAAGGTTTAAAGAGGAAATGGGCAGGTCTGGATCAGCAGCCATTAGAAGCTCATTCTGACGCCAGGTTTATAAGCTGAAACTCTGATTTCCAGGAAGCTGAATTTGATCTGCGGTGGGAAACCAGCATTGTTGTGTTGTTGTTGTGTTGTGTTGTTGAGCCTCTGCCAGGTTTCATTTCCAGCGTCTGATTTCCTCCTGTGGACAGTTTTTTTAATCTTCAACACGGAATCGTCAAAATGATGATGAGACAGGAACAGAAATATACCTTTCTATCGTCTCCTGACTGATTACATTTCACCATTAGCTCTGAGTGTGTGCGTGTGTCTGTGTGTGTGTGTGTGTAGCCTGGATGAACAACCCCAGTGCAATCAGTTTTTAATTTCCCTGAAATCCAATTACATGGAAGGGCAATAACCGGAGCGCTGGACTCTGGGAAAGTCATCTTGAAGATTATAAATCGACCCTTAAGTGTGTGTGTGTGTGTGTGTGTCGATGCGTATGCACATATGTTGAATATGTGTGCGTATAATAGACATTCAGGAATAAAACGTGCCACACAGAAGCAGCAGGGTGTTAAACTGATTAAGCTGTGTTTCCTGGACCAGATTCGTGGGGTCATTTAAAATAAATAAATAATAATCAAAATCAATAAATAAATGTGGAATATTGATCCACTACGATGACAAGTATATGCATGACTGGACCCACAGCAATTTGTGTGGGGAGCAGGATTATACAGATTTAGGGTTTTAATTGATATCGACCTTTTATGTTTATTTTTATCTTTATATCATGTATAAAAGTTCACTTTCCCATTTGCTCTTTCCTGTTTCACAGGTTTTACAAGAAGCCACAATAGAATTGATTTGTTTCTCGTTCATTTTCCGCGGCGGTGCCGTTTTGTGCTTTGTGTCCGCTCTGCGCCTTCTGCTTTGAGAGTTCCTGCCAGGAAAATCTGGGACAGAAATAAATCCCAAGAACGAAGTGAGCAGCCGATGTGCAATATGGCAATTAGTTGTGTTTCTGCAAATGAGTCCGTTTAAATATATATATATGTATATATATAAAAAAAAAAAAGTATCTTCCTTCATGCGCGTTTCATATTTCACACCACGACTTGTTCTGCCGGGACCTTTGGACATTATTGTTTTTCTTTTTTTAATTCGTATTATTTACCAATTATTATATTTAATATTCTGATTATTGATTTTTTCCTGCTCCAGGCTGGATGGTAATATGATATTTGCTGATATTTGGGCAGGGAGGGGGCGGGACACCTGTTTGTGGTCAGCTGGCGCGTTGACCTCCCTCTGCAGGTTGTGTGTCACTTCCCATTTAACACAATTAAAGTGTCGTTATAAAGTCATTAGACACATTAATGCGAAAGAAAACCGATATTAGCAGCAGATTCGTCATTGTTATCTGAGCCGCGCGCTGCATATGAATTCGGGAGGTTTGCAGAAAAACATACACAACCTGGAGCACTGTGTGAAAATAGTGACACAACCAGAAAAAAGAGAGAGAAGGCTGAGGGTCCTAACCGAGAGGAAATGATAGTTTTTATATTTTGACTAAATATATATATTTACTATAATAATGCATTGATTTCTGTGAGAAGCAGTCAGATAAAATGAGCTCTGATTTATCTCACTTCCTGAGCCCAAAGCCTCTATGATGAAAGTCTTCATTTTTTTGATTTGTCTCTTTGAAGAAGAAAAAAAGAAGAAGAAGAATAGATGTCTTTCAATGAGCTTCCAAGCATTGTGAAAAAGAAAAGAGACATTTAAATATTTTCCTGCTTTTAGGGAAGCCTGGTTCCTCCACCTGGGAAACTGTGAGTGGCATCAGGACGTAGGGTGCAGGTTTTTTTTCGGGGAGAGTCAGAGGAAAATAGAGGAAGAGGAGGAGGAGGAAGAAGAGGAGGAGATTTAAACCAATCAGCACCTTCTCTGTGGGGAAATCAGTGCGGAGATGATTGATTGATTAGGTCTCAGCCACGATCGGTCATCTGTGATCGTCTGATTCCAAAAGTCTGACTTCACGCAGCAACATGTTCATCACCACCAGTGTGTGTGTGTGTGTGTGTGTGCGTTTGTGTGTGTGTGTGTGTCTATTTTGTTAAACGTTTAGGATGTGACTGGCTCGGAACCCGGGGAATTTTCATGCCATTGATCCTCGGCTTTTGATTTATAACGGAGGAAAATAAACCAATAAAATTGGAGGCGGGGTTTAATTGGTCGACTGGTTTCTGTGCTGAAAGAAATCCAGCGTCGGGGATTAGTAGAAGACACAAAGCAAAACGGTATTTTCTTTATCATTTTTTTTGTATTCTTTGTAGAAATGTAACTCCAGCCTGTTCAATGTGTAATCACGAATGAGCTATTGTGTTTATTATGAAGTACATTCAATTTTTTTTGACACGAAAGAAGTGTTGCATACGCATCTGTGATTCTGAACATGATCGCTTTCCTCCCACATTTTTTTTTTATTTTTTTTATGATTACTAGTCCAGTCGGATGTATGGTGCATGCAGTTCCAATTAATTCAGCAACATTCCTAAACCCATAATGTTATTTATGAGTGATTGATGAGTTCTTATGTCTGCAGACAAATTCCAGTCGTGCTCGACACACACACACACACACACGCACACGCACACACCCCTACTCTGACAGTGTTCCCATGTGAGGCCGCTGGCTACACTGTCAAACATGGTTCATTATCTTGAAGGATCATCCCTCGTCTCCCTGCGGTAACTGTGAAGTCTGCCACCCTCAGCAGCCGAGTGTGTGCGTGTGTTGTGTGTTGTGTGTGTGTGTGCGCGCGCGCGTGTGTCCTGCAGCTGCTGAACGAAAGCTGGACTCTCTGAGGACTGTCACCTGTTTCACCGCGTCAGCACTTTTTGATGCTAGAAAAATCTTTGTGACTAAAAGGGGAGCGTCATTCATTCATTCATCCCACGCTCTCCTTTTTCTTCTCCTCCTCCTCCTCTTTTGTTTTTTTTTCCCTCTCCGCACATAAAATACCGTCCCATGCGCCCTCGCTCTCCATATTCTTGGTTTATGGAGAATAAACGGTGGCGATGAGGAGTGGTAGAAGAATGCCGCCTGACAGCAGCTCATTAATGTGGAACAACTTGTTCGCCTGACAAAGAAAACATTGTATATTTACTGTTATTATTTTAAAACTTCATATTTGATGCTGATTGGTGGCTTTGTGATCGCATGATGCTGACTGGGCCACAGTCGTTGTAGTAGCTGTGTATTTCCTGGTGACATTAGCATATTTCCATTCCAGTTGTGGAGTTTTTTTTTTTTGACGAGGCCGGCTCTCGACAGGAAGTGACCACTGGAGGTCCACTTAACACCCAGCGGCTCAGTGCCGTCGCCAAGCAACGCGTGGGTTGATTGAACGGCATGCTGGGAAACTTTTGCCGAAGCGTCCGTTTGAGTTGAGGCGAGGGACAGTGTCGCTCCAGCTACGCGGCCATTTTTACTCATGTCTAAAACCGGGAACTTAAGAGATATACCACGGGCCTACTTTGTCATTTGAATTGTATTGGATTCACAAACAACACGTCTGATTGGCTGCAGCTCGTTTGTTGTGTTGAATTGTTGTAAAGTGGAAGATAAAAATATCAGAGGAGGCGTGTGTGTGTGTGTGTGAGTCACTTTGTCTCGTCATTCCAGTGACAGGACACTGATTCCGGATTGGGACTAGCTGAGGTGTGTGTGCGTGCGTGTGTGTGCGTGTGTGCGTGCATGTGTGTGCGTATGTGTGTGTGCGTGTGTGTGTGCGTGTGCGTGCGTGCGTGCGTGTGTGCGTGCGTGTGTGTGTGCGTGTGTGTGCATGTGTGTGTGTGTGTGTTTGTGTGCGTGTGTGCGTGCATGTGAGTGCGTATGCGTGTGTGTTTTTGTGTGTTTTTGTGTGTGTGTGTGTGCGTGTGTGCGCATGTGTGTGGGCATGTGTGCTTGTGTGTGTGTGCATGTGTGTGCGTGTGTGTGTGCATGTGTGCGCGCGTGTGTGTGCGCGTGCGTGCGTGCGTGTGGGCGTGAGTTTGTGTGTTTGCGTGTGTGTGTTTGCAGCACATTTTTATGAGAAACAGAAATAACTGCATCTTTTATTGCCTTTGTATATTGTTGTTTTGTGTATTTGTTTTCATTTTTTTTTTTGCTTTACCGTGATGTATTGGTGTGGAATATTAGATATTACATGAGCAGGTTATTACACCTCGAAAGTTTTTGCAATAACTCTTTAAAATGAGAGTTTTATGTTCTTTAATAGGATCATCCTCTACAGTGTGCCCTCTCCAGAAAAAACACAAATATTGCAGCGTATATTATTAACATATATTGCAGAGGGAATCTGGGGAATCGTTTTCCTTTCTCCTCTGTGAAACACATTTGGATACAAACGCACATTTAACCTCCACAGATGCTTTTTTTTTTTTTTTACAAAAACACCTCAACTGTGCAGGGATTTTTTTTTTTTTCTTTCTATTTTGATATTGAGCTAATTAAGTGAACCGCTGTGATTTCTGCATAATGAAGCCACATACCGGCATGAACGCATTTCCCTGCGGGTCTTTATTACCTCGGCTTTTCATTGTAATGTATTAAAAGTCGTATTTCTCCCTGCTGCTTTTAAGAAGCTCAAGGAGTTTATATGTTTATTTCCCTTCCTCTTGAAAATGACTTTAAATGTGTAAATGTCTTTGTTTTGGTCTCCACCAACTCCTGAGAAACATATTTGGTCATAAGCACCTACTTTGCCTTCTCTTTTTTTTTTTCTTCTTCTTCTTCAGTTAGTTTATGAAGATGGATGAAACTTTTTTTTCCTGTAGCATATGTACCGTGCCATGCACCGATAGACGCCGTTTTTCAGGTATTAGCCATATGCCCTGTCTAACTAACACAGATGGTGCTTCTCACTTCCTCTCTCCTTCTTGGCTTCTATCCTCAAACGAATGGCCAGCGCTCAGAATGTAACTTTCCAACATGTGGAACACGTCACAGTCACCATATACATGAAATACATACATACCATAAACAAACTTCTCCTCATATCTCCACAGATACGCTATAAGATTTTTTTTTTCTCCCACAGTGTGTTATTGCCCAGCAGATGTTTACAGACATAATAACTCTCATAACTAACACCTCTGGACCCTGAGGGGATTTTTTTTTATTTTTATTACAGACCAGACCTCTCTCTCTCTCTCTCTGACATCACACCTGACCTTTTTTTTTTCACCGGCTTTTACTGTCACTGCACGGCTTCTCTCTTTGCAGTTTTTCCTCCTCTCCGGTACATTATTAAAGAGATTGGGCTGTGGGTGTAAATGGATTCGGCCAAATATATATAAAAGGTCCAAGATGGGATTGTTGTGCTCTTTAGAGGGCTTTTTGTGCTCTCTCTAAATATCCTGGATCATAAACATGCAGCATCGGAATTGTTTTCCCATTTATAATTCACTTTCTTTAATATAATGACCACAGTGATCATGAGGCACCGCGACAATTTGTCCGTGGCCTCCAGACGGAGCAACGCCGTCAACACCAGCAGTGGAATGAAGCCCCTCGGCCTGGCAGCCACCCGTGCATTGGAAAACAGTAAATTACGAGATGATGCGCTCAATCTGAGTGAGGAGAAGGAAAAAAAGTCATCACAGAAGCCTTAATGAAAATATGTAAATGATCCAGTCAGAGTTTCCTCATCAATAATCCAAACTCTTCATTTTCACCTCATGTTTCATTATAATGTGTAAAAAAAAGTCCTGAGAGTGATTCCTATTATCGGCTTGAATCACTTTTTGCCTGTGTGTGTGCGCAGGCCATGCTGAGACATACAGAAATGACATTGAGGGGTGGAGGAGGGAGGGAGGGGGGAGGGGTTTGCCCTTGATGCCTCATTTCCTCACAGAAAATGGTCAATTAATTCCAAAAGTGTATCAGGTGGGTTTCGACTTGAAAGAAATATGATAATTCATGCGGCCGAGTGGACGAGTTTGCTTTGGGACGTCGGCCGAGCAATTTATGGCTGAGCAGCGACTGTGAGCCTGGAAGGCCGCAGGACTTTTACAGAGATAATAAAGGACGGCCAATGCGTGCTGGAGGAAAGGCTGGCGCCCCCCCCCGCCCCCACACACACACACACACACAGACACTCTCAAAGAGTCGTGTTCAGGACTTGAGTCGAGATTTACAGCAAACTGAAAAGTGAACTAGCTGTCCTTGGAGCATCGGTGTCGTTTTTTTGTGCAAAAAAAAGAAACAAAAAGAAACAAAAAGAGGAAAAGAAAGAGTGCGCACGAGTTTTCACACCGAAAAAAAAAAGAAAAAAAAAACGACCTGTCAGCGTATTCGAAAGGGAAATGTGGGATTTTTGCTCCTCTAACGTGAAAATTCTAATGAGAGAATTCACATTTTCATCAAATGCGGCCAAATATTTTGTTTCTGATAATAAATCAGTGCTTCCTGACTCACAGATGAACCCATACATGTCGTACCGTCTCGGGTTGGCGTGGTCTCGTGTGAAAACTTTCCTCTGGGGCTTAAAACGTCCAACATGAGTGGATGTGACGAGAATAAACCAAAGCCCCGCCCACTACATCAGCGGAGACGACAGCAGGAAACCATCTGCCGTAGCCTCCTTGAATCCAGGTGAAGGAAGTGCCAATGAACCGCCGTGGCCGACAGCAGGAGAGGAAACAGCTGGCTAAACGTCTGCCGGCTCCGCCCAGAGATTCAGAGATTGAACCAACAACCTACTGATGGCTCTTTCGCTCTGCATCAATGTGAGATCAATAAATAATCATAAATATTATGGTCATTTTAGTTTATACATTTTTTAGTACAAACCAGGGAAAAAAACAGTTCATCCGGATTCATCATGTGTGGAAGAATGATATGTTCATTTCATGAACACAATATTGTTTGTATATAGTTGTTAATGTTAAATGAATAAAAAAAAAAATTTGAGCTGATGATAAAAAAAAAATTATAATCAAAACAGAAATATAAAGTTCAGGCTAGAGTTGTGTGACTCTTCATTATGGATGAAAATGTTCATTTCTGCACTGTGTGTGTGTGTGTGTGTGTTTTGGTAATTTTGTGTTGAGGTTCACGTTTTTTTTATATATATATATTCATTTAAATTCCCCCTGGATGAAGTCTGGGCCGCTGACCCACCTGTTCCGTGGCTTCTTTCTGCGCCTGAACGTTTTCAATCATTCATACCGTCATTTCAAGAGGCACAAAGATCAAAAGAGTGTCCAGTATCCCGCGAGGTCGTGAACTGCGGCTCATTTGTGTTAATGGATTTTCTCTCTTTGTCGCTCAGCTTTGGTTTGGGGTCAGTGAGACTGAAACGCTGTGGAGAATACCAAGCTCCGACTCTGAGAAAATCACTGTGTTGTTTTTTTTTAAAGCTTTAATTCTGACTCACTGCGGCCCAGTCGAGACATTTAGAGAGTATGAAAAAAATTATTAAAAAAAATAATAGAATAAATCACAGCTATACCTCAGGCGGAGCACTTGAATCAAGAGATTTAAATAATAAACAATGAAAATTACTAAAATACACACATGAGGCTTGAATCTAAAAACAGGACTAATTAACAGCAGGCAGGAAGTAACACACACACACACAGGAGCAGATCACAACTCATCCACAAAATACCAACACAGAGCATCTCCAATTAGATTAACATAATCGCAAATTAAATGAAAAATAATCCAGAATGAACAAAAATGGCATATTTTTGTGTTTAACCATTTTTATGGTTAACCATAATTATGACATTGAATACATCTAATTAGCTAACAAGAAAAATAACAGGATTTTTACCACTTCATTTTGAGATTAAAAAAAAAAGGATTTAAATGTTCTTGTTTTTTATTGTTTTATTGTTATTGAAAATCTGCTTCAGTCAAGCTTTCGCTGAAGGATATGAGATACGAGTCCACAGAAAAATAAATCAGGGACATTTCATTATGTCCTGTTTTATTCTGAAATCAACTGACTTCCTGTTCCTGATTGGCCTCTTTTGTTTCACCTGTGTTCAGTGTTACCTCTGACTCTGACTCTGTGTTTCTCTTTAACGTCTCTCTGGATTTCTGTTTCGTGTATCATCAGTAAGTCTTTATTTATTTACATTTTTATTGAATTTGTTGCACATGCTTACTGAATCTGAATTTTGATTCAGGAAAAACTTTCTCATTCTGTGGTGGATGTAGAGGTCTGATTTCAAAAGAAAAATATTTTTGTAATAATAATAATAATAATAATAATAATAATAATAATAATAATAATAATAATAATAATAATAATAATAATAATAATAATAATATGTGATCTGGTTGATTAGAAGTGACTCAGTTGTGTTTGTAATAATAATAATAATAATAATAATAATAATAATAATAATAATAATAATAATAATAATAATAATAATAATAATAAAAAATAAATGTGATCTGGTTGATTAGAAGTGACTCAGTTGTGTCGCGATCATTTGTGGTGGACTGAATCTGAAGTGGATAAAGATTTCACTCGCATTTAAACGCACCATAAACGCAAAGTGACCCGGCTCAACCTCCGCAGCTTGTTAAATGTGATTGACAGGAGCGAATATTTGCGGCCAGTGTGCGAGTTTATAAGCGAGATACCGAGCTTTCACTCTGCCACCTCTTCACAAAGTTGTCACGATTTATTCTTGTGGCCTCAAATTATTCCTATTTTTTGGGGGGGCAGGCAAGTAGCGTGTGGGGGACTGAGATTTTTCATTTTTTATGTAAAAATGTTCAGTGTTGGTGATTTGTCAGATTTTTTTTTGTTTAGTTTTTGTTTTTTTTCATGATATAACTTGTTTGTCATTAGTGTCATCATCCAACACTCGCCCCTGAGAACTGGGGCTCTGAATCGTTTCCATCTCGTTTGAAATCTCATTTGTCAAAGCCACCAATCAGAACCGATTGAGCAGCAGCGCCTGGAGAGGAGATGGAAAAACTGATGAACGTGAGCAAAAAAACGTTGCTTCCAACAGCCATGTTGAATTCACCCGGGCAAACATCTTTTGCGTGTGCTTGTGTGTGTGTGTGTGTGTGTGTGTGTGTGTGTGTGTGTGTGTGTCTGTTGTGTTAAACTACGACATCTGGTGATGCTGCTCGGCCTTGAGGTCAACATTATTTCATAAATCCTATTTTAGCTGATTTTATACAGTGGAGTTATTCAATTTTAAGCAATGCGCCTTTAAAATTGGATACGGTGAATGTTATGGCATTGAGCCGATTTATTTTGACAAATGACATTTTTTATCCAAATTTTGTGAATTCAGATGTGAAAGTGAAGGGAGTGCATTATTTTCAGCTTAGCGTCAGCCTCCATATAAAGTTGCATCTTTTCCATTGTTGGCAATAACGCACTGCAGCAATTGACTTTCTATATATCTATATGTCAAAAAAAAAAAAAAAAAAAAAACATATACTCCCATCATTAATAATTAAAGCATCTAGCTGGTGTTTCTCTCAAAATCGATGCTGTGAAAAAATGTGTTGACCTTTTCCCACTCGACACATTTGGTTTTATTTTTGGCTCAGGTGCTCCTGGTAATATTAATATTTGTTCAGTTGCGTGTGGACGTGCCAGTGGGCAGCAGCAGCAGCAGCAGCAGCACTTTTGGCAACTAAATGGAATGCATTCATTATTGGTTTCACCTGCATTTCGTAGGACAGAATATCTGCTCAGAGATGACAACATTCAGCTTTATTATTATTTTGTCCATTTCTTCTCAACCAAACCTGTTATAGAATCTGTTAGGCTCACATGTTAATCAATTTATACAATTGATATTCTATGGCCAGAATAATTCCTCGTATGATTTACCTGTTCACTTTGGGAAATATGTCGTTCACCCTTGAACTGAGATATGAGACATACGTTAGTTTAACGCCGCATAGCGCTTGACTTATAGCCGTCCATCTTAATTATGTGAGATATAAAAAGGAAAGTTAATGAATGAATGAATACCTTCGATGAGCAGAATAAAAAAAGAAAGTGCTCTTTGTAAAATGATTGGCATTTCTATGACACACTTGAGAACAATATGGAGAGCTCTTCAGAATCCCTTACAGTCCATTAAGAGGAAATGACTTCCACGCATTAAGTTCAGGGAAGTTTTCATATTTAATACGCCCCCTCTGGCCCATGCTTCCTGCATTATAACCTTAATACCCTCATGAAATTCTTATTTAAGTGGGCCAGGTTGTCAAAAGACAAAGGCATGTTTTATGAGAGTGAAAAAAGCAGAAACCTAAGAGATAAGATAAGAGGTGCAAAAAAATATAAAATAACCGTACAGTTTAAAAAAAAGAAGGGCGCAAAGTACAAAATACATTATTATTTATTATTATTATTATTATTATTATTATTATTATTATTATTATTATTATTATTATTATTATTATTATTATTATTATATTGTTGTAGGTAGAAAAGTAAAACAAAAAGCCTCTGTAGAATTTGAGTATGCGTTTATCTTTCAAAGTGGAAGAAAGTGCAGTTTTTTTTCATCCGACTCAAGCCTTACATCCACACTGCGACAAAAACATGTAGAAGAGTAAATATTGTATAAGTGGACGCTGTTGGGAGCCAAGTTCAAGAGGACAGACTCTGAGATTTCACACCGTATTGATTTTCCTCAGCTGAGGAGGAGGAGGAATGTTTCTGCTTGTTTTCACTGGGAGAGGTCAGCGGGTTGTTTCTCCGGTCAAGGGCAGACGTCAGCCATCCGTCAGACGCTTTATAGTGCCGAGTCAGTCCAGATGGGATCCATCACACACACACCCACACACACACACACACACACATTCAGCCCGACACTGTTTACTTGAACAGTCTCCAGTCAACTCACACATGTTTGGCACGTGGGCGCACGCAAACCATTTTCGTTCTTTTTTCTTTTTTTTCCCATAAGAAAACAGGGTGTGTTTTAAATAAACACTCCTGGCTCATTAAAGTTTTGTTTCTCTGTGAGTCATCCTGAAGAACAGCAGGATTACCAAATGTAAGAAGGAACAAGATTAATGGAGGAGGAGGGAATGCATCATCAAACTTCAACTTGCTTTTTTTTTTTATTTGGCTGATTCCAAACTTTGCATTTAATATGAGACCTTAAAACCCCTGCATTTCCATAATCCCTCATACTTGTCTATAATGAAACTTGAGGAGACGGAGGAGGGCGAGTGACAAATTTACTAAAAAGCCCCAGAATGCCTGCTGGGGTACTCGGTGGATTTGGCGCCACCTGCCGGCCGAGGCTCCTCCATCCTGCACATAATTGTTTGCTTTGAATGAGAATGTGTTTGTGAGGGGATGTGACCAGATGTCCTTCTGGAAAAGTCCGGATTGGATCCACAGGGACATTATTGTATGAGATGATAAACATTTTTTTTTTCTAGAAAATTCTCAATGATTTAATAATCTTAACATTTCTAATTTGGCTGTGCTGATATTTCAGTCATATTTAAAGATTCCTTTAACACAGGTGACCAGAACATGCGTGCACATTCACATGTCACTGTTGAGTTCATGGGCAGTCTTCATATATGCTGAGAATAATACTAAATGCTCATTTGTTGAAGTAACAGTGGAATATTAGAATCATCTCTGCGCAAAAAAAATTGCGCACAGAACAGATTAGGACGAAAGAATGCCGAAAATCTTTGTTTATTTTTCGATTTGCTGTTAAGTGAATTGCGTTTCTTAGTTTGAAAGGATCCAGATCGGACTCACTGCAGGATGTTCCCCATTTAAAATGTGAAATGTCTCCTTTCCAACAGCAGGCGCAACATTTGGGTCCCCCCCCCCCAAAAAAAGGCTGCTCCATGTGTGAGATCCTCACACGGAGACTCTGACTCTTTGTATGTGTGTCTACGGCGTGTGTCTGGGTGCATGCGTGCGCGTGCATGTTAGTGTGTGTGTGTGTAGAAGTGGAGGGCTGGCTCTGAGCTGTTCAAGTGCGGAGCTCCAGTCTGGACCATCCCTCGCCTGGAGTCAGACCGACGCGTCACCGCAGCTCTCGGGCTCCATCACCTCCTCGCACCGGGGACTCTCTCCGGTCCTTTCCGGTCCTCACGGTCCTCTCCACCGGTGCCTCGGACGCGCTGTCCCTCTCCAGGATGGACCCGTCTTCTTGTCTTCCCCTCTAGGGCTGAGTGTGACGCCGCTGTAGTTTTGGTTGGAGTTCCTCTTTTTGTTTCGCCTTTTCCACTTTTTTTTTTTTTTTTTTTCAATATCATTTTATTTTGACCCTTTTTTTTTTGGAGAGGGGGGGCTGCAGTTCCGAGATGGGAATGTATTTGCGTCTGCTGCTTGTGCAGTTCTATTTCGTCACCGGCTTGGTGTGCAACGCCGTCGCCTTCGTGGAGGAGCCGTCCGGGGGCAGGTCGCAGGACGCATACTGCGGGCGGATCCTCCGGGCTCAGACCCAGGGGACCCGGCGGGACGGCCACCACGAGTTCCGGCTCCGCGTGGAGGGCGACCCGGAGACCTACCGACCCGGCAGCACCTACAGAGGTACGGCTTCCTCTTCCATTCTGTCCCCATGCGCCATCCGTGCGTAAAAACTGCGCCACATGTATCCAGTGCACTGCTGGTCTTTTGGGGGGGGTTGAAATGTATCTAGTCTAGGTTTTATTTCACTTTCATGGAATGTTTGGAATGCTTGAATGTTTTCAGCCACCGTGCACTCACTGACGTGTGCATGACACGTTTGTCCAGTGTGGCCTCTCTGCAGGAAGTGCAGTGATTTGATAAGGCTTCTCAGCCGTTATGAGGTCTGACCCACATTCACTTCCCCTTTCCCACACACACACACACACAGGAACATAAAAATGTGTCTGCAATTGAACTGACCGCTACAAAGTCCATGGCCGGCCGGCTGGAAAATAAAAGCAAGACCTTTGACTCCCAGAGATTCTTGACGCGTTCAAAAGTCCTGGCACTTTTCAAAAAGACAAAAGTTGAAGGACGCCAATCTAAAGTTTATTTATAAAATCCCCATCAAACCGGTGGGATGTGTATGGTAATGAGGCCGTGGCATGCTACAGTTTTTAATCAAAGGTCACCTCCTTGTGACGCTGTCGGTTTTGACTTGTGACATCATGTTAAACATTCCAGCCAGCAGGAAAAAAAAAATGAACTGAAGCTTTCATCGTCTTTTAGTGACTAATATTTAAATTTTCTTTTCTTTTTAACTTCATTTCCTGTACTGTGCCGGAGGCCCTTTTTTTTTTGAAGTTTTAAGATAAATGAGCCGGTAGACAAATGTCAAGGTGAGGGCCATGACGGTGAGCTGGTGAAATTCCTCCCTCATCCCATAATAACTCTGAGCTTTTTACAACCTTCAACCTTTTATATCACACTGATGCTGAACAGCTTGTGTCGGGTGGGGTGACCCGTGCGGTGTGACCCCCCCCCGCGCCCCCGACATGTGTGTGCGTGTGTGTGTTTACAGCCTCTCTGACCACACTCTCTCTCTCTCTCTCTCTCTCTCTCTCGTCCCGCACACAGTGGTCCTGCTGGCTGCCAGCCCGGCCTTTTTCCGAGGCTTCACCCTCATCTCGCTGAAGGAGGGCAGGGAGGGCACGGCCGACGACCACTACGCGGGACGCTTCCAGGTGAGGCCGGGGGGAGGCGGGGCTTCGGCTTTTTACTCTGGCAAAGTTCGGGGACAGATGATCGCATGGGCGCGATTTTACGGCACAGTCCAACCTGCCGTCTCCTGACATGCCTCCGTTGGATGAGGCCCCAAACTAAGCTCCTCCCCCTTTTTGTGCCGGAGAAGAAAAGCACAAATCTAGATACCGCTGTTTTCTTTTGTGCTGTGGTGCCGCTCAGGATGCCGTTCTTCCCACCAAGTAGCAGATATTCTACAGCGAAAGAAAGAGGGGAGGATGGAGGTGGAGGGAGGCATGCGAGGACAGGGGAGAGAGAGAGAGAGAGAGAGAGAGAGAGAGAGAGAGAGAGAGAGGAAGCAGGAGGAGAGCTGTGAAGTGTTTTTGTTCAGTAGTAACACAAACTCCCAGCCAGCTCCTGAGGAGAGAGGCAGACTTCCTCAATTACCTCCCGCTCTGTGTAAACAGGAACACACATCTGTGGCCGGCCCTCCTCACGCTCATCTCCCACACACACTTTTTTTTTTTGTTTGTTTTCTCTCTCTCTCTCCATGCACCAGTTATTTACTCAACACTCTTTTTCCCAAACTGTGATCCTCCCCTTTTTTTTTTTTTTTCCATCCGCCTTGGCCTCGGTGAAATCCTTCGTGAATGGACTCAGTTGCAGGGTCCATCACGTGGCGGCGGCGGCGGCCATCTTGGCCCCCGTCATTTTCAGTCTAACCAGATCAGGTTCCTGAGCGACAACAACCAAAAAGCAACCTTCAAACACGGTGCAGCCACAAACTTTGGCATCAAATGGACTTCTGGGATTTCCCATCCATTCATCTCCTCGCTGACCTTCTCCCTCCATTCATCTGTTCATCTACATCACATGAATGTGCCCTTCACACGCGCACGCACGCACACGCCACACACCCGCCATCTCTATATTTATATCTACATCTTTATTTATTCAGATATTGTATCATATACAATATTTCAATCGGAATTGAAATACACACATCTTCTAATGTCTGTATTTCAGACAACTTCAAAAAAAAAAGTCACCAACATGAAGGTCTGTGAAGCCTTGGCAGAGATATGGGCTCCGCAGACGTGATTCCTTCCTAATTAATAAGCCAATTAATCTATTACAGTGTATTTTTACACATTGAGACATTGGCTGTCAGATCTTCAGGCAGAGAGTTTGGACTTCAGCATGCTTGTTTCTTGTCTGCAATAGAAAAAAAAAGTGTTTTGTGGTTTTGAGGACTCGGGGGTTGTGTCTGAAACATTTTCCGATGTTTGGTGGAGTGGGAGTCAGCTGGGGTCTGGGGTTCGGGGCCGACTCGGATCAAACTCAAACATCTCCGCTCTGTTTGATTTCTGCTCGGCTCTGTCGATAAACACCTGCAATCTCGGCGTCTGAGTCCCAGCAGAGTCTGGAACTGTGTGGCCTGAGCTCCAAAAGCAAAATTCCATTTGACAGCCTGGCTTTGCAGTCTTTTTTGGTTTGTTATGTAATTGAGGCTCAAAACCGAAACTTTTATCCCCCTTAAATCCTCTGGAGATGTAGAATCAACGTATGGAACAATACTTCTGAAAAGTTGAGTGTAAAAAAAAAAAAAAAAAGTCCGGAATGATGTTCCATTAAAACCCCACTACTTTATCTCAATGAAAGCTTTCGTTAGAATTTTTTAGGGTTTCAAATTAATTTAGGAATGATTTCATTTATGAAAGACGCCATCCTTTATGTCCCGGTTATATGAGTTGGGTGGAGGGGGGAAGTGAACCCATGACAGTGCTTCTGGCGTTTTATCTAAATGACCTCCATCCATCAAACGCACCGGAGCCTGACGCGGACTTTCTTCCCAACGTCGGAATAACTCCGCAGCACGCGGAGAACCTCAGGGACGCAATGAATACTTATAAGCTAATGTGTTTTTTTTTATCAAGGAAATAGGTGGAAAGATTTATGATCCGCTTTATTAGAATGCAAAGATTACACTGTTAGAGGTTTTAGAGGGTTTTCTGCGGATTCATTGGATTCCGATATGAACACTGTCATTTCAACTTTATCATCAAAATGAACCTCTGGGTCAAATTGCCAAACAAAAGTCTTCTCTGTAGGTTTAGAGAGAAAAAATGGCTTTTAGAGCCACGAATGATTCTTTTTTTTTTTTCCAACGGATAACTCTGACTAACTCATAATTGTGCTAAAAATCCAAATGTCATCAGCTGACCTTTTTCTTTTTTCAACTTTTCATTCACCCACTTGCTCCTGAACACATTGCCCAGCCCCGGATTTACATTACAATACTTATTCCGAAAAAGGAGTGGAATGCGGTGATTTACCGCCCCGGCAGTTTAATCTTTTGCAAAGGTTAATTGTGCAGCAGTTTTTTTTTTTAGTTTTGCAGTGTCATGATTGTGTGATCGTGTAGCGTAGTGTGTCGGTGGTTTCCCGTACGGCTGGTCTCTCTGGCAGACGTCCTGGAATGTGTCGGCCTGCTGCTTCGCTCCGACGCCACAAGGCTAAAGTCGCTGCTCATTGTCTTTCTTTGTGTGTGTGTGTGTGTGTGCGCGCGCGTGTGCGTGTTGTCGTTAAATGACTTCTTGTCCTAATGTGTCAGACCTTGGAGATGTGTGTGTGTGTGAGTTTGCAGTGATTGTCTACTCGGAGATGATGTGTGTGTGTGTGTGTGTGTGTGTCTTTGAGCTTTGTATGTGTGTGTGTGTGTGGGTACACATGTGGGTCTGCGGCTTGTGTGTTTTTCCCAGCCCCGCTTTGCGTCGGTGTGTGGGACGTGGGTCATATTTATCTAGGCCAGCGATGTGTTATTGCTCAGGGAGACAAATGGAGCTTGTTTGGATAAGAGAGCGAGAGAGAGCGAGAGAGAGAGAGAGAGAGAGAGATGAGCAGACAGGAGATACTATCTGTCTTCTTCTGGGCACAGATGATCCGCTGCTGTGAGTTTGGGCCCAGAAACGCAAAGCCCCATCAGATTCAAGTCGCAGGTCTGAGCTGGTGGCCATTACAGAAGTGTAAAAGGACACGTGGCAGGTGTGGAGGGCTGGAAATGGCGGCCACCTGTGCGGTCCTAAAGTAATGACTGCCTCCGGGTTCCAAAAAAACAATATATTTACTTCCTAGAACCTGATAAACAGCGGTTTGCAAATGTCAACTTGTTTATTCCAGGAAATCCAGAATGGTTTGGATTCATTGTTCTTTACCATATAGCTAGACTTGCTTTATTTTTTATTTTTTTTTCCCCCCGCATATATAATGTTGCGCGTTGGGCGCTGATTACAGCTCGTTAAATACATTATGCATGGAGAGCGCCAGGCCGCCCTCTGTCAGCGCGCGCTCTCCGTCTCCGCTGTCACTCTTCAAGTGTCTGAGAAAAAGGAGACTGCGGTGGAGTGGAAACAGGACGTCATCAATCCCCGAGATTTGGTTTCATCTAATCTGCATCTCAGATAATCAGGCAAATAACATCTACTCTTATACGCTTTTTGCAATGATGGAAGAAAAACCAAAAAAAAAAACTCACAATAATTGTGTAGTCTAGGAAACAGACACACGCACACCTTTCACCGTGACGTCCGTGAGCCAGAAGCGTTAGACTTACAGAGGACCTGGTGTGAGGGGGTGGAACCAGGTGAACACGACCAGATGTTTCCACAGGAGGCGTCGTCCATGAGTGTGTTCACCTTAACGGAGAAATCTTCCTTCATGGGGATGAAGAAAGGGCGCGCAGATTTTTTTTTTTTTTTCTGCTCCTCCTTAGTAGTTGTTGTGTTGGTTTTTTTGAACTCTCAGTGACCATGTGTGAGAAAAAATGACTCTTTGGACCGTCTCAGTTTTTGTTTAGCCAAATTTCTGGCCTGCATCCAAAAAAAAAGACACACACACAAAAAAAAAACATTTAATGCTAGATCCTCTCCAGACTCACATTATTTATTTATATATATATATAAATATATTTCACACGGCCCTGAGCCGGTGTCATAAAGATTTTCACTCGGATTTGTGGACTTGTGGGTAATTTAGCTTCATCCAGGAGAATCCTCCGACTTGTCTGTTGTTGTCGCAGCTTTTTCAAACCCAGCGATAAACGTCAGAGCGTTCAGGACGAGATAAAAGGACATGACAGACGGGGAGGAGGAGGAGGAGGAGGAGGAGGAGGAGAAACATACCATTTCTTCCTTCTCGAGACGTTGCAGACCAACGTTCCAATTTCTCTCGTTTTGACCTTTAACAAAGCCAAACTGGGCCTAAAGCTGTAAAAAAAAATATATATATATTTATTTTTTAATCGACCGATTTATAACAAAGGAAATGTTCAATCAAGTGTTTTCGTGGGATTGGATCCAAAACAAACTACAAAATTGGCTCCAAAATTGGCTGATATCAATATGTGAGTCATTTTTTACAGGTGAACTCACGCTTGGTGACTCACACACACACACACACACACGTGTAGATAAAAATGGAATATGATGCAATATTGGCGATGGCACCCTCGCTCTCAGCGGCGCAGGGCCGGTCTCCACAGCGGCTGTGATTGATGGAAGGCTCGAGGCCAAATGTGGGCGCCTCCGAGGTCTTCATCCGGACCACAGGAACTTTTGTGACTGGAGAGCCCGGGTGACATCTCAGCGTCTCGTCTGCCGCTGTTTCCCTCACAGCCCTCCGCGTGCAAACGGCCTTCGACTGTATTCGCTGGCTGCGACTGCTTTGCATTGAATGACAAACGTGTGTGCGCGTGTATGCATTGGCCACAGGCGCACGCACACACTTTTGTATTCACGCACGCACGCACGCGCACGCACACACTATTGTATTCACGCACGCACGCGCACACACACGAACTTTTGTATTCATGCACGCACGCGCACGCACACACTATTGTATTCACGAACGCACGCGCACACACACGCACTTTTGTATTCATGCACGCACGCGCACACACACGCACACACACGCACGCACATGCACACACTTTTGTATTCACGCACACACACGCACGCACGCGGACGCACACACTTTTGTATTCATGCACGCACGCGCACACACGCACACACACGCACGCACACGCACACACGTTTGTATTCACGCACACACTTTTGTATTCACGCACACACACGCACACACGCGCGCACACACGCGCGCACACACGCACGCACGCACGCACTTTTGTATTCACGCACACACACACACACACACGCACACACACGCACGCACGCACACACTTTTGTATTCACGCACGCACACACGCACACACTTTTGTATTCACACACACACACTTTTGTATTCACGCACACACGTGCACACACACACACACTTTTGTATTCACGCACGCACACACACAAACACACACTTTTGTATTCACGCACACACACGCACAAACACACACACTTTTGTATTCACACACAAACACACACACTTTTGTATTCACAAACAAACACACACACTTTTGTATTCACGCACACACACGCACACACACTTTTGCATTCACGCACACACACTCACACACACACACTTTTGTATTCACACACACACAAACACACACATGCACTATTTTATTCACACACACAAACACACACACACACTTTTGTATTCACGCAC
>JAFBJU010000993.1:129404-136904 GCA_016785305.1 Colistium nudipinnis | reverse complement strand
GTCCTAACTTCCATATTTGTCCCTTTTTTTTCTCAAACTGCAAACAAAGACGGACGATGTGGACAAAGTCTTAATCCTGCTCTTGTTTTTTTGTTTTTTTTCTTCTTTCTTCCAGCTCATTGATGAGGACGACACGCAGTTCATGACCAACTGCCCCCCGGCAGTGACGGAGAGCACGCCGCGCAGACGCACCAGGATCCAGGTGTTCTGGACGGCCCCGCCCACCGGCACCGGCTGCGTCATACTCAAGTGAGTCCAACTAACTTAACATGACATTTAACTCTGGAAATCACAGATTAAGTTTCGATAACGTGATGTTATTTACGAGAGTTCGACCGATAAATCTGATATTATTGCAAGATATGAGATAAATCTGTATCTGTCTTCATAACGGCCCATAAATGACAGTTACAAAAAAAACTACTTTAAATGATGATTTTTATGTAATTTTTATACATGTGTCGCTTATTTATCCAAAGATTTAATATATTTAGTTGTACTTTTGATTAAATGACTATTAAAACCATAAAAGCAGTTTATTTTTAAACAACATTACGTCATTATGTTATTTTGTCGCAACTCTTAAATAACTCTTAAGTTACTAATTTCAGGGAAAATCTTTGTTTATGCGTTTCGGACATTCATACGGCCCGTTTATCATCCAAATTTTCGAATCCTAAAATATTGAAATCAGTATCAGACTTTAACATTCTAGATTCCTTTTTTTGTCTCAATTCATCCTCTCACTGTGATAACGTTTCAAGCAGAAAGCAGTTTTAATAAGACTGACGTGAAATAAATGAGGTTTACGTACCACAGGAAGGAAAATGACTCACAACAGGAAGAGAAGCCCATATGGTGCTCTCCTAGTAATGTGTTGTCCTTATGGAAAGTCGATTATCGGGCATATTAAAAGCCACAGGTATAATCTGTGAACTATAGAATGCTCCACAGCAGTAGGAACACTTTAATTTCATTTTATTTTTCATCTTGCATAAGAAATAATATCTTTTTCTACTGATGGAAACGACACCCTGCTGTGGGCGGTGTTATTTATTTGGATTTTTTTTTATAGACGGTCATTATTGGCTGGGAACAAAATAAATAAGATCATTCCAGGTGCTTCTCCGGAAGCTGTGACCCGCTGGGCGGCTTCTGTTACGAGACGGATGATAATTACAGGGGGCAATTAGTGGCCCGAAGGAGGTTGGACTCCAAACCTGCACTGTGTCATTTCAGAAGTGAGTGTGTGTGTGTGTTTTAAAACTCATTGATCGGGACTCTAACGCTGGATTTTATCTATTGATTTCCTCGGCTGTGGTGTGATCCCAGTGGTCACTGATGGTTGTGTGTATACGTGTGTGTGTGTGTGTGTGTGTGTGTTATTCCTACTGATAATAGGTGGGACGTGGTTGTTCACACTAAGACCCGGACAGAGCAATACATCAAGCAGCGTGCGGATATACCAGAGTTTAATCATTAGCGGGACACTCATCAATAGGAACAACGTGCAGAGATTGTGAATATTGAGTTTCGATGTAAAATATTGGTTTCCAAGGCAACGGCAAGAATTTAGGTTTATAGATTTGTGCCCACAGATTTAGATCATTTTGTATCCTAAGAGGCTGAGAAGTAAAAACGTTTCGGTGAATGTCAGGTTTTCTTTTTTAAACCTCAGGTTTTAAGAGGTTGATTGGTTCATCGGTGATTTTTAGAGGGGGTCTACAGTGACCCCCAGAGATCTACGTTTTCATTTATGCCATCACCTTGACAACACTGGGGTTTGAAAGTCTGAATTTGGTTTATTCAAGTGAAATGTCATGAAATGATGATTTTAGAAGGTTCCCTTGTTAAGTAGGAGATATAAACATCATTTGAATACATGGAAAATAAAATAACATTCATATTTTTTGTTGTAAGTTATGTTAGATGGTAAACTGGTTGCATAGTGTAAAGTAAAAGAAATGAGGGAATGATGGATTTCTATGTTGATGGTAGTGATTTATACGTCTACAAAAGTAATGTCTGAGAACAAATAGCCGTGACAATTAATACCTGATGAATTTCATTTCCCGGACAAACACATTTCACATAGCGACAGTTTGATAGAGTTATGGGGACATTCGTGCTGCTGATGGAGAATCGAGATGATAAACGGCCGATAATGAAGCTGGACATGTTTTCTGGACTTTCGCACTTTTCCGTCTCCTCCCATCCTTCCTCTCCGGCCTCACATCCTCACAGCTGCTTTTCTTCATGTATCCTCCACTGCCGGTACGCCGCGCGACAGATGGCGCGTCGTCATCCCACTCTTTGCAAGTTCAATAAATCCAGCCCCGTGCGTTGGGGGGGGAACATCTGCTGTGCAAATCCACCTCGTATTACTCGTCACCTTTTATCTGTCAGCGGTGAGATAGGAGACGCAATCGATGTCACTCTCTGGCCACTTTGTCCTGTTTTTTTTTTCCCAGGATGCACCTGGCACCACGTCTCTCCCTTGAAACTGATTCACGTCAGTCAGGTTGAAGCTTACCAGCAGGAGTTGAGCCATAAAACGTCTCCGGCAAGTCCAGTTAAAAGCTGAAAAAAAAGGGGGACCTTAATGATGAGTTTGTGCACCCCCTATTCACTCAATCCTCCCCCCGTTGCTATGGGGATATTCTTTATCCTGCAATCTGTTTGGCTGTTTGGACTGTATGTTTCTCGTCCAGGATGTGGAGCTTCTTCCAAGAGCCTTCAAAACAAACCCCTTCACAGTTGGGAGGACTCCAGTAACTTTGCCTGCGCTGTGTGGAAGCTCATTGGTGCTTTTCCAGGCCTCTGGGATTGTTTTTTTTTTTTTTTTCCCAGTTTGATGCCAACATCAACACCTGCTATTTCAAAATCAGAGCAATTATATTTTGGGAGGAGGAGGAGGAGGGGGAACAAAGCTCCTACTGACAGCTGTAGCACTCAAACAGAGGGACTTCTTTTTTGATGGCACGATTACCAGTAGATTTACATTTTTTTTTATTTGTGGTGATATTTTTGGTCAAAAGCCAAATTTCCTCTGCTGCTTTATACTCAGAATAAAATGAAATCGATAACACTCAGCAGCTTTGGTCTATAGCTCATCAAAAAGGTCACCCAGACCTCATTTTCGGGCGACTACGTGACCTTCAGGTGCTAATAACATGATTCAATCAAGATTGATAATGGACTTTTTAACAGAGGAAAAATGATATTTGATCTTTGGACATTATTCATGCTTTCATCTATTTTCTGATGAAAAGTCATCGGAAGTAGTCCCCAATTTGAATAGATAATCAGAGATGTTTTTCTTTTTTTGTCCACCGTGGACTTATTTACTTTTAGAAGACGTTCTAGGAATATGAAACAACTTTTTAATCGATACATTTATTAAATTTTATCTATGAAAATCCATTTGGGGGATCAACTTCACGCGCACCTGAAATAAATGGGCCACTAAGCGCACTTCTGAGTTTCTTGGCGCGCAGAGCACGTCAGCAACTTTTAAATAGGCCTCTGGCACTGGAACTAAGACCAAGACACAATGTGCATCTTTCCTCCTTCAGGCTGCCCCCCTCCCCTTCCTCCTCCTCCTCCTCGTCTTCACCCCATCTCTTGTCAAACAACATGTAGCCCGAGGGAATCGGGCTACAGCTCCACGCTGGTGTTGACCACCTTTCTAACCCTTCTGACATATATTTATCTTCGCCGTATTTATTTTTATAAATACCACCGTGTTCATGCAACATGGCAGAGTTTCACCTATAAAGAAATGGAAGAAAATTCTCATGCTCCTGAGTTTTATATAACTTCTTTTATAGGTGCTCTCTTGAGGTAAAGAGATAAAAAGTAGTGTTCAAATTCTATATATAAACATTTAATAACCCTCTAAACCTTTAAAAAAAATCCGAGCTGTATTTAATCTTTTAAATACAGAAGCTGAAAATCACTGCACCTCTCTCTCAGTAACAGACCATGTTTGGTGGAATTTGGTGTATTATTATTATTATTATTATTATTATTATTATTATTATTATTATTATTATTATTATTATTATTATATTTGTTTGAATTTCCTTCCGTGAAGTTTCTTCTTGGAGCTCTTGTTGTGGAGTAAAAAAAAAAAAACATGATTGTATGAGGACTGTGTGTTCTCTCTCTCTCTCTCTCTCCCTCTGGGGAGCTCAGCCACGTGCATCCAAACAAGCCACCCGAGCCAGGAGACAAGTCAGCAGACATGTCGCCCGAGATGTGGAATATATTTACAGTAATGCATGAGGCATGAAATGCTGCTGGAAGTTTCATTAATAAGTACGCTGAACAGAAGGAGGCAAAGGAGGAAGAGGAGATAAAAATCACTCACTTGCAGTATGGGGGGATAGAAAATATATATATATATATTTTTGCACCTCCAAGGTTTTTTTTTTCTCCATGTTTTAAAGCATCAACCCATAAGCATCACATTCACATTATTCAGCCAAACACTTATATAACACATATGCATCTATCTATCTATCTATCTATCTATCTATCTATCTATCTATCTATCTATCTATCTATCTATCTATCTATCTATCTATCTATCTATCTATCTATCTATATATATATAGATGAAATACAAAAGAAAGCGTTGAGAATGGCAGGAGGAATGTGGCACGGTTCTGTTGTCATTTGAGTTTAAGGAGAGCAGAAATATTGTCAGGATTTTTTTTTTTTATTGCCCATATGTTGTTGTTTTTTTAAATCGATGGTTGAAACATGAAATAACTCTTGGAAGTCTCTTGGTTTCATCCACAGAGATTGGTGTTTGTTGTTGGAGAGGATAAAACCAGCAGGAAGACCATAGAGTTGTCTGTGGGAGGGGAAAAAAATCGATCAGAGCTTCGGTCATAAAAAGACTCGCACATTGTGAGAATTGTGATGGACTCTAGATGGTTCTATTTTTGTTTCTTCTACAAACTTATCTGGTGGCCATTTATAATTCATTCCTAACCTGATCTAGTTTCAAGGATTTGCAGCTAGAATTAACAGTGATAAAATACCGGAATCTTTTTTTATATATATTCTATACAATGCAATATCATATACGTGTGTGTGTGTGTGTGTGTTGTAGTCTTATTTATTAAATCAAATATCATGAAAAAATAAAAATAAAATAAATCCATAAAATACTTGGGTATCGATGAGGAATTTTCCACATATGTCTCTAAACTAATATGAATTTGAAAAATGGCATTTCACTTATTGTGAAAATAAATATGTTAAAAATAACATACGGGAGTTTGCTGAACACCATAGTTGCAGAATTGCAGTTAAATCTTATTATTATTTTCTTGAATACGCCTCCGCTCGCAAACCACCGGAAATCTTATATTAAGCACTCTCTCTCCGGACCGGAGGGAAAAGGCAGCAATAGTGTTGCAAGTCGTTTCCTCCTACACACGCACACACGCACGCACGTCTGTGCTGCACAGGCCTGAAATTGACACGTCCTCCAAAGGTATAAACTTTTGCACAGATTGACCTGTGAAGACGACAGTGGAATAAAATTCATTTTACTGAAACAAATGCAAATCTCCAAATGACTTCAATTGTCAGGTTGATTTAAGAAATATAGTCAATCAATAATCAAACCCCCCCTCCGCCCGTGAGCATCTTTGAAACTAATGGAGAATTTACATTTATTAATTTTTTTATTTTCATCAAGGACAGTGTAATAATAGTCTGTATATTTCCCTTTTTTATTTTTTTTGTTTTTCAATTTCATGCCCAAGCAGTCAGTGCATGTTGCGGGGCATATTGCACCATTCAGTCTGTGTAAGATTTATAGGAGCAATATAGCCACTAACTCCTACCTAATGTCACCGGGCCCTCCTCCGTCTCCTCGCCCTCCTCCGTCTCACTTGTGTCAGTTTCACATCTCGGGTTTTTATGTCTCCCACTGTATGTGGAGGAGAAATCACAAAGAGTGCTTTTATAAGAAAAAAGTGGTTGTGATAATGGTGATATATATTCTAATTTATGCGCCACGCAATTTTCCAAAGCAAAAAAGGTTTTTGAATCTTGATTGTTGAAAGTCTCATCTGAGCCTTGAGACAATTGAAGGGTTGCTTTGGTTTAAAATGCTGATTTTTAATTTATGCAATTTGACAGCTTTGATCATTTGGACATTTCTAATCCAGACCTGGAATATTGGAGAGTTTTTTTTTTTTTTAAGACTCTGAGGGGCTGCAGCTCATCGGAATGAGACCAGGGGAGGCACAGAGAGTCTTTTTGAGGTTAAAGTACAGGTGCACGTATGTGTTATATAAAAAAAAAACAATAAAAGGTGAATTACTGCAGCCAGATTGCATTTCTGCTTCTACAACGGTGGCCAGGGTCTGTACTCTTAAAGACTTTAAGAGCTTCGGTGCCACATGTCTGCTCGGAACTCAATCAAATCTGAACATGATGCAAATATTCTGTATTATAAACTCCAAAAAATGTCTGTAAATATGCATAGATTTAGAAAAAATCATCACCTGAAGACTTGCACAGCTCTATATGTGCAATATGCATCCCATTCCTAGAAATGGGATGTACGCTGGACATAAAACGTTTATTTTTGTATTTTATGGCTCCGGTTTATTTTTTCCACGCCGCACGTTGTTTCTCACGAGTTAGAAACATCTATATTCTCGCATCCAAACATCATTCCATGTACCTCCGCGGGCGCGATGGCTGTGTTAAATTTCATATCGCTGCAGTGTGATTGCGTTACAGCGTTGGTGAAAAGATGTGTACGCCCTGTCCATTATGAAAACCTCAGGGAACCCATTACCTTCCCCCTTTCACTCAGAATTACATAGGCTTAGATCTGGTACTGAACAAAACACTCACATTACAGCGTTATCCATCTAATGTGTTTTTTTTTCCCAACCTCTTCTCTTTTTCCTCATTGTCTCATAATCCCTCCTTTTTTTTCTCTCTACCTCCAGGACCAGTATTGTCCAGAAGAGAATCATCTATTTCCAGGAAGAGGGTTCTCTCACCGTTCGGCTTTGTGAGAAAGGTGATTGCAGCTGCCCATCCTTTTCCTCCTCCTCTCCCTCTTTTCATCCTTGCCCGCTCATCATGGATCCATTATCCCTTGTTTTTCTATCCATTTGGGGTCTTCTTGCCGTCTTTAGTACCGTGAAAGAATGTGAAATGTGATTTATGGCACTTTTGCCTGTCATAAAATCTTTATTCTCCTCACCAGCAACCTCATTTCCCCGTTTTCTTTGGATTCAAACCAATCAAACCAAACTGCATCCATTTGAAAACATAAGTTTCCTCACCTTCATGGTTCCACTTATCCGCTCCCCTTGACCTTTCTTTGCAAAACATTGGTCAAGGGCAATCTCTGAATATTTATGAGTCATTTTAATAGCACTTTATTCCGCGCATTGGAGTTTTGTGACATTTTCCCAGTTCCGAGTTGCCCTCATTAATCGGGGGGGGGGGGGGTTT